>CM034152.1:666698604-666896671 GCA_019776745.2 Taxus chinensis | reverse complement strand
TTGTGGCCAACGTTGGGAGCTCAACCAGACTAAGATTAGTTTTATTTTTGGTAGAATTAACGCTGAAAACTACCTATCGAAGCTTATAACACGAACACGAGAGTATTTCTCGCGTCAACCGAGCCCAAGTCATTACCAGAGACAGATAAGAGTCGCAATAGTTGAAAAACCCTCGGTGCCTATGATTTAATTAGTGACCTAACAACGACCTTTTCCCATCATTTCATTTTGGACTATAAAACTCTCTCCCCCGGCATAGCTGCTCTTTAGAAGCATTATTTCTAGGCCATCTATTAACATCACTCCACCTCCTGAAACACAAAGTAAATCACATAGATTTTTGATAATCCACCCTCCAGGGCAGCCGGAAAATGATGTCAAATTTCATTTTCAAAATAAGTAAAATGCCCACATCTGAGATCGCACTCCGATGGACCCGCCTTACACTTACAATTGTGTTTTTATAAATAACTTGTACAGCGGGCATGGTCGACAATGGGGCCGCAGTTAACAAGTCCCTTTCTCTTTCCTCCAAAAACTTGGATATGGAAGAACGAACTGTTCTACTACAATCAACGCTCTGATAGCCTTAAAGCCACTTCGATAGGAGGAACTATAATACTGCTGGTCACCTTAGGGGCCCACAACCACTTTACATGAATTTTTATATTATAATCGGAACTAACTATAATCTTATCCTCGGCCGACCTTGTATACAATCGAATGAAGGCATCCCTTTCACGCTATTTAAGAAGTAAGATTCTTGCATCTTTGTAAAGGTAATTTGTAGACAAAAAGGCGATCCAAACTTTCGATTTGCACCTTGCTGATTTAAAAGAAAAGACCAGGGTTGCACTCATAATTTTGAACATTCCAACAAACCAACTTAATAACCCCTCTGCCACAAGCCCAGAGGAAAAGTTGATACCTACGACGAATCTTGAAACTACCAGCATAACCAAAACAATTCCAACCCCTAAAGGTAAAACTAAGAACGCATCATTAGGGACTACTGCGAAAATCGTTGAGTTGATAGAACAAGATTCACCAATGTTCTTAACCATTCGATTCAGTAGGCATGGGATTTTCCCCTAGGTGTGTGGTTCCTTGCCAGCAGAGGACTCTGTATGGTAGAAGTAAGAGTGGCGCAAAACGCAACTGATGCCCCACTCTATACTACTTACTTCCCGGCTAAGTATTGGCCTCTCCCTTTCGAGGAGCTAAATGTCGCAATGGACAGGGGCAGGTATAATTCTTACTTGCCTGAGGAGAAATTCTCCCATTCCACTTTAAGTTAAACTTTGAATGCACAAACCGGCTCTGATATGAAGCCCTTCTCTTGGCCCACCTAGCCAAAGATTGGTATTGATTACTCAGAGTCCTCGGAGACTACTTAGTGACAAACCAAGTTTTCGAGGTATAAATGAAGACTAAAGCCGAACATTTTTGCAACTTTACAAAAATGCTGTATTAAATTAATCAAGGCGTTTTAACTTCATATCCATTGAAGCGATCCCCGCGATAGAAAAATCTTTCTCGCCTATTCATAGCACTCAGCATCACATTTTACTCCAAGCAATGAGCTAGAAGATACTCACTTCACATATCCATTCGTGACGAACCGATTAAAAAACATACAAATCCTCTTTCAAGCAGACGTGAATCTCCAGCCCTAGACATTTTGGAAATGATGCGGCTACTTTGATTACCACTTAAATGCTATGCAGCATTAACATCTCTCCTCCTAGCAACATGCTAGATTATCCCTGATTCCACATTCGTCTTCCTACTTCGGAAATCCCGTAACATATCTTCCCTCACAAAGGGAACTGCATATCGCAATAGAAAATGGGGGATGATTTAGATTTACCTCCAGCACCAACCCGAGTTCGAAGATGGTAAACAAACGCTCTCTTTAAATCGAAGAAACAATCGATGTCAACATTGGGACAGAAGATGACCAAGAATATTAAATGGTTCTTCGTTAACCCCAAAAGAAGTGGCAATCCATCTCATGGTTCTCAAAGAACTCAGAATGCGTTTGCTTTATACAAGGAGATGACGGGAGTTCGCACCCCACATTGCGGTACACAACCTCGTCACTAGATCAGATGCAAAGCCAATTAAACAAAATCAAGACCCATGAAGCCCAAAGTAGCTCTCATGGTAAAAGAGGAGGTAATAAACTCCTTCAGGTAGGATTCATCAAGCCAGTTGACTACTCCCAATGGGTATCTAACATCGTTCCCCGTTCTCAAGAAGAATGGAAAGATACGCATCTGCATAGATTTTGAGATATCAACAAAGATTGCCCTAAGGACGACTTCCCATTACCATCCATAGATGTTATTGTTGATGCAACAGCTGGTTTTGAACTTTTGTCTCTCATGGATGGATTTCTCGGGGATACAATCAAATCAGAATATCCAAGCAAGATCAAGCTAAAACCACGTTTATAACTCCTTGGGGAACCTATTGCTACGCTATTATGCCATTCGGTCTCAAGAACGCCGGTGCTACGTACCAGCGGGCCATGACATACATATTTCACGATCTAATTCATAAAATCATGGAATCTTACGTAGATGACTTATTGGCTAAGGCCAAGAAGCGCTGTGACCATCCTGAAGTACTCGCATCATTCTTTCACGCCTAATAGATACAGAGTTACGCTAAATCCAGAGGAAATGCGTCTTTGGTGTAACATGGAGGAAAGCTCCTAGGTTACATCATATCGTCACGAGGGATCGATGTTGATCCAACCAAAATTCGGGCTGTCCTCGAAATGGTCCCACCTTCGAGTGAATCTGGAATCAGATCATTTCTCGGAAAGCTGGGTGCAATCCGGAGATTTATCCCGGACCTAAGCTTCGCCGTTCATCCAATCAACAATTTACTCAAGAAGGACTATAGCATTGATTGGACTGAAGATTGCAATGAAGCTTTTGAAGCAGTTAAGCGTTTTCTGTTATCACCACCTACGCTAATGCCACCTAAGCTAGATCGCCCGTTAATTCTATATTCACGAGCTACCAATGTCTCGCTGGCCTGTATGTTGGCCCAAGAAGACGATAACAAGAGAGAACGTGTGATTTATTTCATTAGCCGAACATTGCTCGACTATGAAACACGCTATACACAGGAAGAACGAGAATGCCTTGCCATAGTCTTTGCTACTAAACGCCTAAGACATTACATGCTGAATCAAGAAACGAAGGTCATGGTAAAGACGGACCATTTACGGACTTTTCTCACACAAGGGTCCTTGTCCAAAAAAGCTGGACGTTTTATAACCTTAATGGGAGAGTTCGAATTAACATTTGTAAATCAGAAGTCGGTAGTAAAGGACAAATCATCGCAGATTGGTTAGCTGACAACCCACTAGATGGAGGTGATTTAGTAGATTTAGACTTTCCAGATGAATGCGTATACTACATCGAAACTCGACCTGCTATCTCTGAGTGCCCTTGGTACACTGATATCATTAATTATATCATGGACCATACGTACCCGGAGGCAGTTACACCGCAACAAAGAAGGCGGTTACGCATAATCGTAGCTAAATACGTCATTATAGAGCAGGTGCTCTATCGGAAAGCATTCGATGGAATGCTCCTAAGGTGTGTTGACACAGAAGAGTCTAAGAGGATTCTCCATGAATCCCACAGCAGTATATGTGGAGGCCACTTCGGTGGCCATGCCACCGCTCGAAAAATACATCGAATGGGCTATTTCTGGCCCACTCTAGAACATGACGTGATAGAGTTTGCACGCAGGTGTCATAAAGTGCCAAGAATTCTCTCATGAGATCCACATGCCAGCACAAGCTCTGCAACCAATCGCTACTCCATGGCCCTTTTCTACATGGGGCCTAGACTTAATAGGGAAATTCTCTCCCTCATCCACAGACGGCCATAATTTTATAATCACGGCCACTGAATATTTTACCAAATGGGTGGAGGCCATGCCTCTTACTACTGTACCTGGTTCTGTTGATCGCTAAGTTCATTTTGAACCAAATCATTTGCAGGTACGGTATCCCGCAAATCATTATCTCCGATAATGGAACTTCTTTCAAAAATGAAGAAGTTCGCGAACTATGTGGTAAATTTAAAATAAGCCATCATACGGCTTCCTTGTATTATCCCCAAGCCAACGGACAGGCTGAAGCAACAAACAAAACGCTGAAAGCCATTCTCCTTAAAACGGTGAAAGAAAACAAGCGAGATTGGCATTTGAAGTTATATCCGGCCTTGTGGGCCCACCGAACCTCAATAAGAACACCAACGGGAGCAACTCCTTTCTCGCTAGTATTTGGGGGCAGAAGCAGTTCTCCCGCTTGAGGTCGAAATACCCAGTCTCCGCATTTCACTACAAGGGATTCTGGATGAAGACGCTTACAGAGAAGCACGTCTTTCCCAACTAGAAAGCCTAGATGAAACTAGGTTAGATGCTGAACAACGGCATAGAGCTTATGCTGACCGAATGTGCCGGCAGTATAACAAGAAGGTTTATGAACGTGATATATATGAAGGTGATCTAGTTCTAAGACTAGACAGCCAGATCAACAAGAAGACCGGCGAAGGAAGGAAATTTCGGCCCAAATGGTTGGGCCCATTACCGAGTCATGAAGGACTACGGAAATGGTGCTTATCTCTTATGTACGTTAGAAGGTGAGGAGTTTGGCGAAACAGTCAATTCCTTGCACCTCAAGCGTTTCTACGCATAAGCAGCTAACGCTACCTATATAGCTATCTACATTGCATTTTCATATAAATTAGGATCATTTTGTCCACTTGTTCTTACACAAATTGTGATCAAGGAATCTATTCTCAAAGCAATTTATTACAAACTCGTGATGTTTCTGGCATAAAGTTCTTTTATCATACCTCTCCATCTTCGATATCATCAAGTCATCTTGGAATCTTTTATCAAATAAAATCAAACATGACGAAGTCCTAACGGTAACCATACCAAGATCTGCAAGTTTGTTCTCGCTTTGATTTCTTCTTAGGATAGGTGTCTTGCCTATGGTCTGTTCTAGAAGCTTCATGGTGTCACATCTATCCCATATACACATCTCTTTGGAAATAAGCATATACTGACATTTTACTCAAAAAGACAAGTCAAAAAGTGATTAAAACAGAAAATTTTATTTTTACACATTTCCTTGCCCCACCAACCTTCGGTGATGAGCTTGCGTCTCTTACTAGTGATGTAGGGTTGGGAAAGGATGGAAATGCCCTTACTCGCCTATGCCTTGCCCACGGTGATAAACCCATGCTTCTTACTTAGTAGCATGGGGCAAAGTGTAGGGGGTCCTCTTGACAATGCAAACGTTAAAAGGTCATAAACAAACTATTCAAACTTTGAGTCAAAAACGAATGAATCAGATGTTCAAAATTCCAAGAGAGTTAAAAATCCTAAAAACCAGATTTTGTCTACTATGTGGCCATCTACGGGTCTAAGTCTGGATAAACCGCAAAGCAAGTTGCATCCCAAAACTATGAAGTCATTCAGGTAGAGTAAGCTTGTAGTTTTCAATTTGGTTCCACCAAAGCTTCGTCTGTCTTTCATCACTATCATTTCACCATATTTCATAGCTTGCGCCCTTCTTGGCTCTTGGTGATGAGCCCTCGCATCTTACTAGTTGCGTGGAGTTAGGAGTGGGGCAAGTTAATCTGTTCATCATACTGGTTATTTTCATCACTTTGCCAAAACAAACATGAGGTATCCAAATTGCTCACAGAAGTTAAGATTTAAGATCACAGTATATCTACAATATCACGTATCAGCATCATGAAACACAAAAAGAAAGCAAACATTTGCATCATCTGTTTCCATTGCATACATTCTAGAAAGCATATAAAAACATACATCGTAGTATACACGAGGAAGCTGGAAATAGAAAGGGAAAACACGAGTGACAAGTTTTGATCCAAAAACGAATGCATATATATAAATAATCAATGTTTATATACAATGCCATCATGCTTTAGGCATGGTCAAAACGCTCAAAGAGCCCGTGATATACAAAAGAATCTATAGTACAAAACACGTAGGGCCAAGTCACCTCTCAACCCCTACGCGACCCCTCCGAGGGTGCGCGCCCTCGCCTAGGACTCCGGCTACGCCGGCGCTCTGAATGCACGGAGGGCTCAGGGTCTCGAGGAGCAGCCGCGGTCTCGCCACGAGAATGGCTCCTCATAAGACGCTCGGCTGTCCTATAGCCTGCCAACTCTGTACGGAGAGTCGACACCATCCTAGCCACGTGCCAAACGGGAGCGAAGACGTCGGTATGCCTACCGGCTACTGAGGGCTCCCCGACATCTACAGATAGCTCCGCACGGGTCCTATCCATAGGGATCATCAGGGAATCAGTGCATACCCTACGGATTAGATCCCGCCACTCGTCAACAGTCTCTGCAAACAAAGAAGAAAAAATGAATTAGAAACTAGGCAAGAGGCTAAAAGATACAAGAGCAAAACACAAGGAGAGATAGCAATTAAAACAAATCCTAAATTAAACAAACATTGAAAAGATGAGAGGATAACTTACTCGGATCACCGGGCCTCCAAGATGGATCGCTGGGGCCGGCACCCGCTGCGGATGCCGCTACCGACTGTGGAGCTGCTCCTGTGGCAGGGGGCAACATGTCGCCCCACAACTGACTCATCCTCTCCACCATGGCCCTGGGAGAGTGGCTCCTCTGAAGCTAGAGTCTCTCTCTCTGCACTCTGCTCGGCCCTCTCTACCTGTACAAGATATCCTGAGTGTCATGCCACTCAGGATCGCTATCATCTGTCTGCTCCTCCGACCCTCCCTCTGTAAGCTCCTCAGAATCGGAGTCGATATCTATAGGGTCATCGCTGCTATGAGCAGGACCCGCAGCAATCTGAAGCAAAGGTGCCCGAGGCACACCGGCTCTCTCTCTAGCCCGAACTACCCTCCTGGCTGCAATAGGAGTGCCAGGAGTGATCGCTGTCCAACCACGGCCTCTAGGCCCCCCTCTGGCCTCGCGGACTGATCTGTAAACTGGTGCCGCTGGGGGAAGCATGCCCGCATATGGAAGGCCGAACTGCTGAGGAACTCTGCCAAAAGGGTGTACCTCCACCCATCCCACCGCGGTCGATAAGCTGCCCTGTGGTGGAGCAGGAGATCAATGTAAGGGTCTCCTCGCCCCATATGCTGGCCATAAGCCGGTACGGCGTCGCCTCCATATCTGCTGTGGTAAGGGAGGCAACTGGCTGGTGAGGTGCTCTAAGCACCAACATATCTGACCATCTAGCTGCCCTCACAGCCCCTGGGTCTGCCACCTCTACCCCTCTGCCATAAGGAATAAAATGCTCGTACACCCAACTCATGACTAGAGTCGGGTGGCTCAATGACTGTCCCTGCAAACGGACCACCCTATATAAGTCATGGTAGGTGGTCCCCAGAATATCTGCACCCCAGGCATATATCCGGCCATGCCCCTCTATCTGTGCAATGATGGGGGCCCAGCAGTATAGTAAAGTATCCCCTCCCTTGTCCCCGATCAGCCTCGAGGCAAGGATCCCCATGATAGCCTGTCGAAATACGGGGATGGGCAAAGAAGGAATGGATCGAACTCTCACTCCCTTCTTCGACCCCGTCGAGATGGCTGCATCTCCCATGTAGCCTGCCCACTGTGCAATCTGTGCTCCGAGACCCTGCCGTCTCCAGTGTGAGTCTCCTCCCGATGATCGGGACCCCCAGGATACGGTAGACATCCTCCAAAGTAATGGTCCACTCACCACGGACCCCTGGCAATCGGAAAGTGTTCCGATCTGCATCCCAATATGAGAATAAGTCACAAAGAATGTGACTAGATGGCGTGACATGGGGCACGCGCGATATACACAATATGCCGGCCCTCTGTAATGTATCCTCCTCATCCTGAGAAAGGGCATCCAATACCCCAGAGAGCCAATCACACTCTCTCTCTCGGCTCCATCTGATATACTCTGCTCTCGCCTGCATACAACCAAAACACACAAAACAGAACAAGTTAGTGTCTGAATAATACCAAGAAGGTCATAAAAACATGCATAGAAATGCAAGAAAATACAAGTGCAATCTCAAAAATTAAGTTCTTTTGCATTCTGTGCAAAACCGCCGCCCTGAGCAGGGGGACGGTTTTGTAACCGCCGCCTTAAGGGCGGCGGTCGTGTAACCGCCGCCCTGAATAGGGCGGCGATCATGTAACTGCCGCCCTGGCCAGGGCGGCGATCATGTAACCCGCCGCCCGGGCCAGGGCGGCGGTCGCGGTCCGAAAACCCGCGCGGGTTGTTAACCCCAAAAAGCCCAAAATGAGCAAAAAATAGACCATTTAAACTAAAAATAGAGCCTACCCAGTAGGCACCCCCCCTAGGTGGACCTTTTGAACCTAACATTTTCAAAAATAACCCCCCCATCATGACGAATTTAACATTTCAAATTTAAAGGGGGAAAAACACAAAATTGAAGAAAACCAACCTGTGATCGCTTGCAGGTCGGCGTTCCGCACATGGAGGCATGATCACAATCTCGCTGCGGACGTTTTGACTCTACTCGCGTGAGAAACCGTCACCGTGGGTCCCAGAGCTCAAAACCAATCAAATCAACTCGCGCAAATGAATAGGAAAATGGGCCCACTTTCATATATATATCGTTCTGTTTCGTTTTAAAATGACTTTTTCGCAGGTTTGGAGCGCTGATGGAGGTAAGTTTCTATCCCCGCATGAATGGTACGTTCTCCTTCCCTATTATTTTAGCGTTTATCTTCCAAGTTATTGCATCTATCTGCACTTGAGTTCTCTTTTCATTTTGCAGGTAGCGGGAATTTCGATGGCGTCATTTCAACACACGGATGAGTAAGGTATAGCTTCTAACTCCCCATTTCGGGACTGCCATACTCGGACCCACCGTTTTATGCCTCTTCATGGCTAAAATGCTTCTCCGAGGGGGGCAATATGTACGTACCCAAAATTGTAGGGTACTGTACTGCCAGAACAGTGTAACAAGTGCCCCAATGATGATACAGGTCTCCTCGCAAGGTGTTCGGGATCCGAAAAAGCCCTCGGAGCATGCGTTAACATCCCACATGCCCCGCTTAGCCCCCGCGCCCTTTGTTTTCCCCTTTTTCCCTCTTTCCTTGGCCTCTTGACCTTCAGTGACGAAACCGCCACCTTGCAGGGCGGCGGGTCTCGTGACCGCCGCCCTGATCAGGGCGGCGGTCCTGTAACCGCCACCCTGCTCAGAGCGGCGGTCCTGTGCGCGTTTTCCAGAACGCTCTTTTGACGCGACCCGCATGAAATATCATGATTTCACCAGCTTTTCTTTGCCGACTTGAGCATGCATTTATGTTTTTGGTCCCCTGGAATAGTGTTTTTCCTTTGTTTATTGTTTAGGAGTTCAATTTGGTTTTGGTTCTTGGGTGTTTGAATTCCTATAAATGCATGGTTTGTGCACATGCAAATGGTCTGGAGTTTTTGGTCTGGAGCTTTTGGCTGGATTTTGAAGTTTGATCTTTGCTCTCATTCCCTCATTTTAGTGTTTTAGTTAGTTAGCTTGTTTAGAAGCCATAGCTTGAATTCACTTGCATCTTTTGTTAAATTGCTCAGCTGTTGGTAAGCCACAGACCCATCTTGTGCAGGCAGTGCTGTTGTTCATCCAATCCAGTTAGAAGCTTGCCTCTGAATTTCTCTTTGCTGTAGATTTACTTTCGTTGTGTCTTGGAGTTCTTAGTTTAATTCATTATATGCCTGGTTAGCTTTATTCAGCTGTTGGTAAGCCACATATCCAACTTGTGCAAACAGTGTCTTGTTTTATCCAAACCATTGGAACAGGATAGCTTAGGAAGCCATTAAAGTTGCAGGTTTTGCTCTTCGTATAGGATAGTTACAGGTTCTGGTCGCTTCATGTTGCATGACTTGCAGTAAAATCCCGCTAGGAATCGCATAAGCCAAGCTCTGTACTCTTGCGCTATCCCTCTCCTACTCGCATTCTCGGTCTGCATTCTGAGCTGTCCTTATCCCAAAATCTACTCCTATCGGTGCTAGCATTACACGCTTTTCTGGATCCACGTGAACACGAAAGAACGAAGAGACCATACTGAGGGGACGAGATCACACACACACCATCGGATTCGCCACTGTTCTGCGGAATCCAGGTTTTAAATTTCAAAGTTCTAGTCAGAATCATATCAAATAGAGTAGTTAATCGCTTTATTTCATTTCATTCTATTCTCGATATTGCCAGGGAAGCTGTGGGGATTGATAGTTTCTGAGAAACTATGATTCACTCCTCACTTCTGAGGTAGGATCGAGAATCTTGCAGATAGATTAGACGAGCTATTTTACTTATTTAGAATTCTACAAATCGCACAGGCAAATAACTACACTCGGTTATCTTGTCTGTTTTAATTATTGTTTAGTTATTATTTCTAGATACGTTTAAAATAGTTTGCTTTCCTTAAAATTGTTAAATATTTCATAGAAGAATAAAAGTTATATGCAGTTAGATTTATTTCACGTAGTTAGAATTTGTTTCATTACAGTTAGATTGCATTTTGTTTCGTATGACAATCACGGGACCTCAAGAGCCCAGGGAATATATATTTGAGCCAATCGTGCCTCAACCAAACCTCATCACAGCGATAGTTGACATAGACCAAAATCTCAGGATACAAGTATTCCGAACAACCACAGATTTACAACTGATCAGTTCACAGTTAAGAGGATTAAACATAGAAGACGACCAAGCACATGCGTTTTGGTCAAGTCAGCCAAACTACAGATTACCCTAGAAAACATCCATATGACTGTAGAAGGGCTCGAAAGAGAACAAACATTCGGGTGTGATCCTTTAGTTCCACAGCCAGACGCTGGAGACACCCTCGTAGATATAGATACCAGCTTAAGAATCCAAGTCGCAAGAACGCCTGTGAGGTATTCTGAGAAGATTGCACAACTGTTGGTTCTAAACATAGAAGCTGAGAAAGCTTACGATTACTGGATACTAGGGATTAGAACTTGATCTCGCGTATGACTATAACAGGACCGCAACAACCAAGAGTCTATGGTTGTGATCCACAGATCCCACAGCCCAACGAATCCACAGGTCAATCCGATATAGACGCTAGCCTACGTACCTTGGTATTCAGGTCCACTCCACTTCCACCTATCATCATCGAACAACTGTCCTTACTAGATATAGCGGCTAACGAAGCTAGGGAATTCTGGACTAGGCCAGAAAATCGTCCGTAGAATCGATTGTATTCATCATCCACTATATGACCTTATCAGGAGAAATACACGAAACAATCCCAGGTCATTTTCCACGTATTCCGCAACCCATAGATCGAATCACGCCAGAGCTCGATATTGATTGGAGCCTTCGAGCAGTCATCCTCGTTGATCGATCTATCACACCAGTCCAAGTTAGAAGGGCCTTCTTTGCCTTAGATTCACAAATTCCACTAGTGCGTGTCGAAGACATTAGACTGCCTAACTAGTTTGTCTGCATATTCTACCCCCCACCGGCTGTCTCGGCACGACCTCGAGAGGTCGGGTACGCGGAAGAGTCACTTGTAGATTCTCACGCTCGCCTGTCGCTTTTCCGGCGTACAGTAACTGAGGCTTCTAGAACAGAGGAGCCAATGGTGCTTGGAAGCTCAGTGCTTTGAATTTATTTATCTATATCCATTGGGGTTTCTGAGGCATCTGTAGGAATTGGTATTTCATTATCTTCACTCTCACTAAGAAAAATGATGTTCTCTAGTCCAGAAGGTAGTTCTGAATGCTTTGGTAGAGGGTTTTCTTCAATGGGCTCCTTCTTAACCTCCTTCACCTTCTTTTGATAGACTTGAGTAGAGGAGGAAGGAGTGGAGGATGCAGGGCCTTTGCTTGATGAGGTAGGAGGAGTCTGCACAGGTACCTCGGAACTGGGTGTTTGTTCCTCCTTCCTTGGTGTCGAGGTGTCTTTGTAAGAGGATTCTCCTATGTTCTTCCTCATGTCATGAACCTTTCTATCAATCCAGACTTTTTTCCTTAGTAGGACAGGGGCGAGGATTTCAGCCAAATCATCCTTTTATTTTTTTAAACCAATCCATGTCCTCTATGGGACTATGCTTGATCACAGTTTCATAGTCATATGACAACATGTCTGTGTTGTCATCCTGAAGTCCTTCAAGAATTTGATACAAGTTAAGCTCTTGAACTAACTAAAGAGGAAACCTGCCATAATGCCTCCTTCTGGCCTCAAAATCATCTATGCAGTTAGCCCAATAATCTTCAGTGTATTTCCTATGTTGGTAATTGATTCTGAGATTTTGTTCAATGAATTTCTTCAAGTCAAAATAGGTTATAGGCCCTAAGAAATGGACAGTGATGGAAGCTAGGGCTATCTCTATGTTTTGGTCATCCAGAGCCGTCTTGCATGTATAGTTCCCCAAAGATATGGGGAAGTTTAGACCAGTGATTTTCTTGTCTCTACAAGTTCTGTGCAATTTCTCCAATTACGTACACACTTCAATAAGGGCCATCTTATCATTACAAAACATGGGGAGCTTGAGAGGGGTGCTCTCATAACCTGCTAGCCTAATATAAGAGAACCTCCTGAACTGAATGAAGTAGGCTTCGTACTTTGCTATCAGGCTCATGGCTTCATATGAGAATCTCCTAGTAGTGTCACTCTTTATAAGCCTTACAATGTACATGGTGAAAGCATCATTCACCCTCCTGAAGTTATGATTGCTAGTGTTCAGGGTGAACTTAGGGCAGTAATCATATATGGGATCATCTTTCTGAGCATCAATGTAGGTGAAGCCAAACCACTGTCTATAAGTTGCAAGGGTATACATCAGGTAGGAAGTCATGTAGAAATTTTTTGTTTGATGTACATGGGACAGTTGCTCTATCAGATTCAAGTAGATAATTTCTACCCAGTTGATGTATTGGGTGCCTTCACACACTATTTTGATAAGTGGGCACATCCAAAAGTGGAACTCGTTAGTAGAAGGAAAGCCCATGACCCGAGCTAACAGAATTATGAAGTCTGATAACTCCTCATTGAAATCAGACCTAAACAAAGCCTTGGATAGTCGGGATGCCCCTTTCTTAGGGTTCTTCAGCCAAGACTTTGCAATTCTGGCTTTGTATTTTTCACTGTCTTGGTCAAAGAGTGCTTGTGCTTGATTTTGGGGGATCACCACAGAATTATCCATTTCTGGGATTCTTAGGGCAGCGGAAATGGCAAGTAGCGTCAAACTTAGTGATGAGCTCCCCATGTACATTTGTTAATTCACTCGAGCCGAGGTTGAAGTGAGCCCTGCAGGTGAGTATCGTGTCTACACATTCTACCGAGATAGGAAAACCAACAGTAAATGCCAAGCCACTATCGTTAATCATTTGTGCCATTGGAGAGGGGTTCAGGTCTGTCAACCTGGTCCAAAAATTGGCAAAGTCCAGGTGACGAACTTCACTGTCCCTGATATCGGGAACGACAGACTCGAGTGGAGAAACCTACTCCTAACCTTGGAATTTAATCTTCATGTTAACAGTACTTGGAAAAGAAAATGTACAGTTTGAATATGCGATGAAATTGCAAGGGAAATGAGGACGCGAGCAAATGGTTTCAATTGCAAGGGTATGAGCATATGTTAATGAGAAAGCAGTGTGGAAAAATGCATATAGGGGTAATATATTAAATAGCCATTTAGGAGAGAGAGGGTTATAAATGTGCATTAAATTCATATCCACCAACTCAAAAAGCAAGCATCGGAAAGAGCGGGAAAAATTAGCCCAGATCGCCTTTGGTACATTTGGGACACGCGGGATGTGAAAGCATGATTTGGCTGATGTGGGTGATGCAGGGACAGACTGCAAAAATGTTTTAGGGACATGATGGAAAAAAGCACGCAAAGTGTGCGAGGCGGCCACCACAGGCAAACGAGGAATAGAGAGCCCAGGTGAACTTGGGACATTTGGAACAAAAAGTTCTGACAGGCCCGCAAGTTAACAAATTTCAGAGAAAGCGGCCGATCGACGAACAGAGAGCCCAAATGAACTTGGGACAGTTGGAACAAAAATGTCCAACAGACCCGCAAATCACACAAATGACTTGAAAAATGTAGAATTTTCCAAACTTTTCGACTTCCCTCTTTACTAGAACATCAGAAAAAGGTGCCAAATCAAAATTTTCAATTTTTTACTTTCAAAGGAGGGGAAATTTTAAGAGGACACTAGGCATATGTAGTTTATGAGGTACTAGTAAATTCCAATTTTCTCTATACAATAATTTGTCGATTTCTTCACATAGATGAAAATAAGTTTTATATTTACATATTATGTATTTATTAATAATAATTTAAAAAGTGTACAAATTTCTACATTTTTAGCTTGAGATTGTCTATGGGTACGTAAATGTTTTACAAGTAACATATGCTTAAAATCATTAAAAAAATATTAATTTTGAGTCCTACCTACAAATAAGGAAAAACATTTATTCTATCAAATTTTTTTTATGGTTTTCTATATTTCAACTTACAATTTCATCTTATGCTAAGAATTTATACATTTTGGAATTAAAATAAGTAAATATAAAAAGACGTAAAATAAAGTAAATTGAACGATATTTTCTTATTCAGATAAGAGGTAATTGGTAAATTCCTTTTATGATTATTTACTAGTGCTATTTGTTACATATTGAGTATAAATATATTTTAAAATCTTACTCAAATTATAATACTTGTTTAATACCTACACGTAAAACCTTGATGTTTAGGGCATCACATTGCATCTTTTACATTCTATAACGACAATGGTTAAGAGGTAAAAGATTTTATTCTTACAAAATATGATTAGTCAATGCATTAATGTTGTAGGGAGGTGGGAAAAAGTTATTTTGGTGCAAAACAATTTGGAATCAGAGATGAGAAAAGGGTTTCAATTAGTATTGTAGAAAAGATATTTTAGAGTTTTAGATAAGAGATTAATTAAATAGTTAGTGAATCGTATTTTTTTCACAAGGATCTTAAAATTTACAGGCGAGTTAAATAAAATTCGTAGAAATTAAAAGGCAATAATGTTTCAACTTTTGATTATTGAGAGACTAGAGGGATACATACACACATAGATTACATAGAAATACAATAAACCGGGTACACATAATTTGTAATATAATATTGTGTTAAATAAATATTTTCATTTGTCGATAAAACCCTACAATAAATAATGGTTACAAAATTTCAGTGGAAAAGGTTTCAATACAATTTTCGGTGGATGAGATGCCACATATAGCCCTCACAAAAATTCTATCTACTCCTACACAAAACGTATAACAATTAGAAACATACAGTTAATACTTTCAAAGTCTATAACAATTAGATTAAAGGTATTTTTTAATCTATTGGATGACACAAAAATACATTTACACAGATCAGGCACATACGTTTTCACCATATACAAATATTTTCCAAGTGGATATATGCTTCTTAGTTCTTGAGATTCCCTGAATCATAGTTGTTTATCCCCACAAAAAAGGCAAAAAATAAGAGACAAAATTCATCTTTTGTTATGGATAAGGGAGGAAAATTTACTATGAATGACGCCACTCCTCTGCTGGGATCCCCTACCTCCCCTACATCCACATAGACTGCTCTGCCCGATTTCACAAAAAATAGCTTGTTCCTATGGTTCGTTTTCCTTTGGCTCATTACCCCCCACAAAATGCACTTATCCACCCAAATGATGCTCAGAAAAATGCAATTTGGAAACATGATTCCCTCTTGGTTTTCCCAAATCTCCACCCTTATTTACCCTTCCTGCATCGGCCGCGTGTATTTTGCTAGGCGAGAGCTATCATGTTTTTGGGCGGGGATGATTCGTTTGTGCCGACACACGAAACAATAATTCAAATTCGAACACAGTAAACCATGCCTATGAGTCAGGTGCCATGTCATTCCCATCGTGCCTTTCCAACTCATCCACATTACACCTTTCCAACTCATCCTGCCAGCACACCTCGTTATTCAAGTTTCGGGCCTATGTCATGCAAATGTCAGCTATCCGATGAGTTTTATGTTGGATGGAAAATGGATTCATGTTTTTAGGTGCATTATTTAAGGAGGATAGCTGCTAGGCATAGGGTTATGTTAAAGGAAGACACCTACACAAAGCGATTGGTCTACATGAATTTGCGGGGATACATAATTAGCCGCAACCCATCTAAAAATGTGTTACGTGAGTGGAAGAGGGGTGAATCTATATCACCCCACCCACTCCCCCATTTAATAAGGGGGACTATAATGGGAAAGTCGAACACCTCCACTCATTATTTATTACGCCAAAGGTGTATTCCAAATCATATAGGGGAGGGCAAGGGGTTGGTTCTATTGGTATCTAAATTGATTCTCCCTTGGAAACCGAGCAACATCAAAGATTTATCAAGACACTGAGGGATAAACATATCTTATTATGAGTCATTTTGTAGCTAGGGAGGGGATTTGTCTGATTATTTATCACTCATGCATCAGAGAAATGGATAGCACCTTCATTAAGGATTTGATCTATCCTCACTGCTTTAGGTTGTGCCTTTCAACCAAGGTGAGAGGACCGGTTTTGTAACCTCTGTCGGTGAAGGAGAACGAAGATATCCTTCTTTGCACAAATTTGAAAGGGGACCCTGAGAAAATATGATCAATGCACCACAATTTAACTCTCATGAGTTGTCACTTCTAAAGAATGGTGATATTTCCTAGATAAGGCTAAGGTTACTAAAGACATTATGGAATCCTGATTGCTTCTACATATTTTAGCAGTAGAATTTATACATTTGTGGACACACAGGGCAGAAAGTGGTAGTTTAGGATGGATTCATTGTTTTTGAGTAATTTTGGTGGGAGATTAAGCAGGATAAAATTGATTATACCAGATCTTTGAGAGACTTCACAACAATTGGAAAGCTAAATGACAGAAAGCTTCAGAATAGCTAAAATATTCCTTCAAATAGAAGGTGTGCATCAATGGAGGCCCATATTTGCATGGTTTCACACAATCTCCAAGAATTTAACACGAAGGCTTGAGCTAAAGACTCAATAAAACATCAAAGACCCCTGGTTCCTCATGCCTAAGATACACTCGAAGGCTTACAGACAATCTTTATCAACAAATGACATTGAAGTGATTTTAAATTATTTATCTCATTGTAGGATGAAGGCTCTTCTTGAAATGAAATTACAAATGCCACTAAACTATCACAAGGACGAGATCCTGTGTGATTCAAAGGGACTTTAACACAAGATTACAATATGAATAAGAAAAACTACTTGCATACATTCTGAAATAAAGCAGATACAAATTTCTCTAAGATTGAAATAGATTAACTCGAAATTGATTAGATTCATCAGCAGGGGAAAGTTTCTTTGAACAGTCTCAGATCTTGTCAATGGCTATACACTCGCAACCAGCTTGACGTGATTGAAATCTAAAACACAGGAAATTAATAGGTTTCTTGGATTGGTCTCTCAGGAAGATGGGATCTCTCAAATTTTCTCTTAAGAATTCAACCCCCGACCTTTTGCAAGAGTATTCTCATTGCATTTATACATTTCACTTGCTCACTCATCCCAAATTTCCCCCCCAAAAAGAAGAATATTTGAGGGACCTTTGCTTGTTACCAATTTTCCTTAGAAAGCGATGTTTAACAAATTCACATCCAAAAGCTGCCAGGTGGACCAATTATGAACTGATCATGTTTCTCAAACCCTCGACTAATGACTAGGATGCTATGCCACAAATTTTTGGTAGTCCTAATCATTCTGATTCTATTATACAAGAAGTCCCCGTTTTAATCATTTTCCAGAGGCTCTGTACAACTGGATCCGACAGGTAATCCTTTTCACCCTCGAGGCAACACCTTTTTCATCTTTTGCACCTATAACCTCCATCATTTCATCCTTTTCCCTCTCTTTCCTCTGCAACTCTGCCCCGCATCCATCTTCTCTAGGAATTCACGTTTTTGCAAGTGCCCAAGAAATTCCAATTTCAAAATATCAACTTTAACAATTCTTGGACTCAAAAATTTAAGTTCTAAATCCATTCAATGGCACTTTGTAGACAAAAATGACAAGGAATTTCATCAAAAATGATGAAAAACATTACATATTCGCATCTCCAGGAGTCTTGGAGCAAAAATGGCAGAAAAATAGGTGAAATGCACAACAATTATTGATTCTTTCCCTTCTCAACTCTAGATTAGAGTTGTCCACATGTTTTCTTCACACAATTGCAAAGGTGAGGTACAATGGCATGTTTCCAAACAAGTGTGGGCCTTCCACATGCCCTGGGCCCAAGAAAAATGCCTTTTGGCCTTTGAAAAAGTCTTAGTAGAAACAGAGTTAGCAGAAGCCTCAAAGTGTCACATTGGCGCACCTTTGGTATGGTCCTCAAAAGTGGAGACCCCAAATAAGTACAGTCCCTCCATGTGTCTCAGTCTAGCAGAGTTGTTAAAATTTTTTTGAAGGAACAATGGAAGGCACCATTTGTCTAAGGTTTGAGACAATTTTCCTTGGCCGTTGAAAAGTCCAAGCAAGGGCAGAGTGAGTGGAAGCCTCCAAGTGTCCCAGGCCTTAGGTCAGGTACCTAAATAAGTGGGTCCCTCCAAATTTCTTTGAAATGTTTAAGTATAGAGTGGAGCCGGCGGAAGCCTCCACGTGTCTCCCCGACCCAACTCCAAGGTCAAACCAAAAGGTGAATTTTCAGATGAGCTCCGACCCTCCACGTGGACAAGCTTTGAGTTGAATCGGGCCTTAGAGTTTCAAAGTGCCCCTCTGAGCCACATCCAAATAGAAAATGTCACATTTCCACAGATGTTGAGATGTAAATTTGACGGGGAAAACACACCTGTCAAACCGTAAAATTCAGGGAAATCACCATTTGTGCCCGGAAATGAATCTTTCTTTAGGGACAAATATTTTGGAAATGATGTAAGGCCCAAATGTGATCCAATGAGCTGCATCCAATTAGAGAAGACCACGTTTCGATATATATTTGGGACAAAAATTGATAGGGAAAACAAAACGTGACTGTGGAAAATGGAAGGAAGGGAAAAAAACCTGAGTTTTTACCCAAGTTACAAATTCTTTCACATGAACAGAGGAACGGAAAACAAACTCTGGATTTAAAGTGATCCTCGACCAAAGGAAGGGACTGATCATGGCAACCAAATGGAGGACAGAGTTTTCATGCATCAATATGAGGAGATAAAAAAGACAATAGAGCCTACAAATTGAAGAATTTCAAGGACAAACGGGGTGAGATAAAATTAAGCACCAACAGGTTCTCACAACCATTGTATAGTCCATATAATCACAAATCTGTCTCCTTCCACTTTATTTATACACTTTGTCATTCGATATATGTATGAGGGACAAAAGAGGTATGTGCATTACATACAACCTTTTGAATTAATGAAGTCTCCTTCTGCTTTATTTATGTTCTTTGTCGTTCATCCCAAATGATGTAATCATGAAATGTTCTAGAGAAAATCTCAATTCTGACCCTGTTCACTTCCTTATATATATTACATGACTTTTCTTTTCATGTCCCTGAGTGTTCATGATTTCCTATGTCGGTGAGACAAAAAATATTCATTTTTTCTTAGAATTGGTGTCGACTATGAAGGTGAAATCTAGGATTGGTTTTCTAGATTTTTTTACTTTTCCCGCAGGCTTGTGTTTGATTCTGGCATAGAGTGCATCAAAGATGTAATAGGTGACCCTTTGAAGAGAAACATTTGCATTGCATCACCAGTCGAGTGGCTTGATTATATTGTTGACTGCTGATCATTGGCTAGGTTCTTGCTCGTGGGTATCTACTATATCCATGTATAATGTTTAGAGATGATATTTGATGCCCGTACCAGATGTTTTTGGCATTTTTAAACACATTTTATAGTTTTTGAAATCAACTATCCATCCTCGGTGACATGAATGTTTTTGTATAAACCATCAAAATTGCCATGATATATCTGTATTAAACAATACAATAATAATAACAATATTAAAAATAGTTATATTTTTGAAGTGATGAAGGTGATGAAGGTCATTTAATTGCTGCCTTTACAGGGCCCATAGGAATTCATACAAACCATTATTCGGAAGCCTTGGTTGCTCTTTGGGGAATCAGAATTGATTTTTCCCTTAAGTTGCAGAACATCATAATAGAGGGTGTTTCAATGAACATTATTAATTGTCTCAAAGGCTCAGCATAGGCTAGTTGGAACATTAAAAATTTCATCAATTAGGCCACTCATTTAACTAAATCATTTCCTGTTTGTATCATCACTCATACCTATAGGGAGGCTAATCATTTAGCAGACTCCTTAGTGAACTTGGGTGTCCTTGCTAATGAATTCAAGTCTTGGAGCCATGCCTCCTTATTACCATCCAATGTCCAATCAATCATTAATAAAGAGAGAAGTTAAGTATCACTAGGTGAATGTTGGAACTTAAAGGACTTTTATTGGCATTGTCTACACCTCCTTCATTCAACTTAGCACTTGGAATTGAGCTCTCGATGCTCCTAGGGTCTTGGGCCCTGAATTGAATAAGTCCCAAGGTAGAAGGAGTGTGTGCGCGCAAGGCAAGTGGGTAGGAAGGCACTCAAGGTAAGACGTGTGGGAGAAGAGGTTGGTGCACAAAAGCAAAAGAGGGTTTGGGGACTTAGCCGCATTTCAGAGGTGGTATCACAGGAGAAACATATGAGGGCCCGAGTAGGCGTGATGAATGGATAAGGTGCCATCCTGGAGCCTTGAAGGTCAAGAAAATGATATCCCACATAGGGAATATTCCTAGGAAGATCATTACAGTTAGTGGAGGCCTTTGCAAGCTGGCATAAAAACTTGATCATGGAGGACCACACTTCCACTTGGCATGCGATCTGTTCATGGGTGAAACTATGGCAGTGAATCTAGATTCTATTTAAAGAAGTGCTTGGGTTTGAAATAAAGAGAGTTGGAGAGGTAACAAAGTGCTGCTGTTACTAGGCACATATGTAGGCATTTGGGTCTGAATAAGGGATGTAATGGGAAAGCGTAGCTAGGATCTCTATTCAGAGTAGTTTTGTAGGGTTAAAATGTTATTTCATGATGTATATGGTCTGAGATGACCCCTTTTGATGTAATATGGCTACTATAAATGTATTAAATCAATATATGGAGATTTATTTTGTATATTTGTGTCTATGGATTAAACCCTATTGCATTTTCATGTTATTCATGGTTCAGATCTATTTCCATTATGATGTTGTGATGTTTATGTTTATCTCATGGAGCATTTATGCTTAGAATGAGATCCACAACATCTGTAATATATTAAATGCGTGTGTTCTTGTTCTGCAAACCTTTCCTCCATTAATGATAGGACATTCTCACAAGGCTCACATGAAGGAGGAGCTTGACGTCCTACATGCCTTAGGTGAGCACCCAACACATACTGGGTGATAGGTCGGCACACTTGGGGTTAAAATAAAGATTAGAGGATAGAGGTAAATGAGACTACATAGGGTTTTCTTGACAGCCATGGGGGGAGATATCTGTTGGGTTGAACCAATTAACAACAATAAATGGAGGAAGGATGTAGAGATCTGGGAGATTCTCAAGACGGGTGGCTTCAATTACTTTGTGAATGTGGTTAAGGGGCCCGATTTCTATCTCTCACAGCAGCTGGTCCAAAATTGGAATGGGCACAAGGTGAGGTACTAAAAAAGGGAATTTCTTATCACTGAGGAGATGATTTATTCTAACATTGGTCTCCTTCCCAAGGGTATGTGATTCTTCAAGAAAAATTATGATATAAAAGAAGAAGAGGCCAAATTTATGGAAGGTGACGAGAAACTTATGGAAGCTAAAAGTAGGTTTCTCATGGAGTCACTTACAAAACCCTATGATCGGGTAAGTTATGTGATCATGAAGTACCTTACTGTGGAGGGTCGGTTCAAAGGAACCCCCTACTTTCATTGTGTTTTTTTAAATCATTTCAAAAGATATGTGGTGGTTAATTTTCCAATCCCTTAACCACTCGGTAAACATAGTAGAATAGTGTAAATGAACCCAACCCTCCCATCGTGTCCTCATTCTCATCCTCTACAAACACTTCAACCTTATCATTGTGAATGTCTCTATTTCCCCTCCTCTCCTCCCCATGCTCCTCCTAAAATAACCCCCTTGTTGTCATTCTTCCTCCCTCATCTAACTGTATCCTACGCAACAAGAAAGCCAAAGCTGACCCCACTACATCTACCACCTTTCCCTCTTCTCCTACTAGTGAAGGGGATGCTGCTCTTGGCCTTCTAGCAATGGGAGAAAAATAAAATGTTAGTGGACCCAAAATAGGGAGCATCAGGACTGAATTGGACTTGCATACTGATATGCTTAAGTGGATTAGGAAGGAATGTAAAGTTTTGAACGACAAAGTTAGGGGGTGTAAGATTGCTATAGAAATTTGGAGTAAAGATGAACAATCGATGGATGAAATGAACAAGAGAATCAAATACCTTGAAGAGGAGCATGAGAAAATTAGAAATAGGCAATGTGACATCCTCTCTATCATTGAGGGAAATATGGATATTTTGTCCAACATCACCACAGTGTTGGAAAACAACAAAATGAAGGAAAAAGATAAGGATGTGTTATCCTGCGAAATTGACAAGGGCAATTTGCAGGTAACTATACCAAAAATTTCTGTTTTGGCCCTTAGGAAAGTTTGATAACGTTCGAAATGGCTTGAAACTCCCTTTCAAAAATCAAATTGTTTCGAGACTTAGCCATTTTCTGCTTATCCTTCGGCACAGAAAGTTGCGTGTCGACACTCTAAAAAATGCACCTTTTTGAACAAGGCATCGTTTCATTCATGTCGACATCCTAAAAATTGCACGTCCACCTTTAAAATCCTTAGGCGCAGAAATTGTTATGTCAACATCCAAAACATTGCACCCCTTTAAATACCCTTTGGCACTGGAAATGTTGTGTTGACATCCGAAAATGTGTGCTAAGGCGCTGGAAATGTTGTGTCGACATCAATAAATTTGTGCTAAGGCACACTTTTCCTCATGTCGACACTCTGAAAGTCGCGCCAAAAGAAGTTGGTGAGGTCATAAATGTCAGTTTTTCTATAAATATGCACCTGACACCTGTCATTTTCACGAATTGAAAATTGTGAAAGGTATTTTCTTTATGCCTGTCAGCCATCCTTGTCAACCCCCGTGTGTCGTTCTTCGAGCTTGTGGACCCCACGTTGTTCTTCGTCTTTTATAAATCCGGGTAAGTGGCTCCTCTCCTGGTTGTTGTTTTTGTCTTGTTTGTATTAGGTATTAGGGTTAGTGTGAAAAAGATAAAATCTAAAGAAAGATACCTAACAAAATTATCAAACCAATTGAAGCCCTTTTACCTCTCCTTCCAGATCTGTAAATCTGGAAGACCCCTTGCCTCTGAAGAAACCAAAAAACCCATCTTTCCCTGCTTGTTGCCTTGCCAAACAAACCCTCTCTTTGCCATCTGACAAATCCAAAAGAGAGAGGAAGAGAAATCAAGGATAAATTGCCAAATTTTATCCAACTGTTGAAACCATTGGCGCACTATTTTTTCATGTTACACCTCCCAAAGTTGCGCTTGGCACACTTTACGCCAATGTAACACAAACTTTTCCCGTGCCCAACTAAAAGAACCCTTAGCAGTTTTTGTGGGGCGCAGGCGCCACTTGCACTTAACATCAACATGAGATGTTGTGTGCCACTGATCTGCGCCACGTGCTTTTTCCCCTGGCGCACTGATTTTCCTTGCAACATCTTTCAAAGTTGCGCTTTGGCGCACTTTAAACACATGCAACACAAACTTTTTCTGCACCCAGCCAAAGTAGATTGTTCCTAAGGCGCAGGCGCAACTTCCTTAACATCAACATAACATGTTACATGCTGTAAATCCGTGCCCTATGCTTTACCCTTTGGCGCTGCATTTTGTCATGTAACACCTCTCCAAATTGCACCCTTTCTAACTTGGCGCAACTTTTCCTAGGTCAACACCAAGCACAGTTTTCTTCATGTTGACACTTGCCTAACTACGCCCCTTCTAACTTGGCACAAAAAGTTGTATGATGACACCCCAAAAAGTGTGCCCAACAATTTTAAGCCCCTGCAGCCTGCTGTAAACCTGCACCTTGCGCCCTAAGGCTTATAATTGCTCGTTCTTCATTCTGCAAGCTTTCATTATGAATAACATGACGATTGACATGGCTCTTCTGTGTTGGACCTCCTTGATTCTTCTTGTAGAACAACAACATCCATCCTTGAGCTCACACATGTCTTCATCAAGCAAGAAATCAACTAAAGCTAAAGCTAAAGCTGAGCAATCAGAACAAGAGATGAAGTATAAGTATCAGAGAGTCAGAATGCCTGACTCATATGCAGAGTGCAGCCTTGACATCAGAGACTCTAAGTTGGGTCATATTGACATGGATGACTTTTAGGCAAGGACCACCCAGGTAAGTAGTGTCTCGTGGATGAACAAATTAGTAGGCAGTGGATTGCACTTTACGGCTGGGCTTCCGGTAAGCGCCGTAAATAACGAGTTCATCATGTTGGTTGCTCAGTGTTATAACAAGGACACTAGATGTGTCAAAGACAAAGAACACAAGACAATCATTGACCTCACAGCTCATCACTTTGAGATGATCCTGGGCATTCCTCATCACAGGCAATATGTGGAAATAAGTATCGAAGACAACAAGAAGACCTAGGACGATAATGAGGATAAATGCATGCAAATGATGAATGAGCTTTATCTGAAGAACAAGAAGTCGGTGAGCAGATGGCCACAAACCATCCACCGTAGTGACTTCAATGAGGAGTTGAGTGATACAATCACCTTCTTAAACAGAGTATTTGGGCTCCCTGATGCCCATTATTTCCACAAGTGGATGTTGAGGTACCTGGAGACCATGAGCAAGAATGTGCCTGATCAACATTTTGGCTGGGGTGAAATCATCAGTGACACCATCTCCCAGTAGCTTCAACAAGTTCTAACAACTGGGAAGTTCTACATGAATTCCTACGTTGTATACGCTGCTGCGTCAGAAAGGGATTTCACAGGGTTAGCTCGAAATGGGGTATGGCCCCAAGTCAAGATATACAAGTTCTACCCAGAGCTAAGGCTCGAGGCCAGCATCTCCCAGTTCTCTAAAATTAATGATGTCTTCTTCTATGAGGTAATCTACTTGTTGAGGCCAAACATGAGACACAGTCAGACCAAGCCGAGTGTGATTGCTGCTACAAAGAAATGGGGAGCGTTGTTCACACAATTCCCCACATTCACATACCTCAGAGCTGTGAATTTTGAGGGAGAGCCAATGAAGTTGCCAAGGTTTGCAGGGCCAAAGCTGATCCTGCTGGAATTGTCAAGGCAGCTAATCACTTATCATGAGAAGTTTATGAAAAGAAAGAAAGGAGGAACCCCATTCCCCCTTACAGTTGGCCAATACACCTGCCCCACACTTACCAAAGCACGGGAGATGTATGCTGAGCTAGAGCTACTAAATTTGAAGCACAACTTCCCTATAAGGCCTACCTTTGACTGCCAGAGTTGCCTCCCAAAGGCAAAAATTGATCCCATCCATGTTCCTGAGATTGAGGACATTTGGATCGACCTGACACATGAGATAGACATCAGGTGAAAGGATCACTCCTGACTGGCTCTAGAGGAGATCATCCACTATGGCATTGCCATTGTCCCAAAGGAATTCCAAGAGACTGATCAAGAAATTGATCAGGTTTACCTTGACACAGATGGGGATGATTGGCCATTCGCAGAGATCGACAGAGCCAAAGCACTGAAAAACCATTCAGGAAAGGGTTAAGCCCACATTGCAGCGCACTGAACATTGGTGCAAATAGAATGGTCTCACCTACCTCGGAGTTGATTTCACTACTTCTCCTTCAGGTAGAGCACCTCCAAGACCGGCCCATGTGCCAAAAGGAAAAGGAAAAGACAAGGAGGGTGAATCAAGCAGACAAGAAGAAACTCATGAAGGCCTTC
This sequence comes from Taxus chinensis, assembly GCA_019776745.2. NCBI lineage: Eukaryota > Viridiplantae > Streptophyta > Pinopsida > Cupressales > Taxaceae > Taxus > Taxus chinensis. The sequence continues at coordinate 666,870,585 of CM034152.1, read as the reverse complement.
CTTCTACTTCTGAGAAGCAAGTAGTCGACCTGGTGTCTCCAGGTAAAGAAGAAACAATGGAGGTTTCAACGGATACATCCACCCAGGATGTTATCACAACTACAACTACAGAGGTACCCAGTGTTCCTTCTTCCATTTCTTCTCCTCCTATCATTGAAGCATCTATCCCTATGGATGTGTCTTCTCCTCTCCCTTCCTCCCTTCCATCTCCCACCTCTTCCATCTTCTCCTCTCTCACGGATCTGTCACCCAGTATTCCCTCCATCCAATTGTAGATCCCTTCCATTTACATGTCCTTCTCCTCCCTTGTAGTAACTCCAGGCCCCACAAGTGTCTGCATTGGATTCCTTGTCAATGCCACCACCAAGTGTTTCAACATACTTTCCCTGAGGCCTCTACAATTATTCCCCCTCTCACTCCCGTTTCTTCTTCTATTTCCTCTACTCCCACTCCCATAAGTCCTGGTTGGATTTCTGACCACCTGAGTCAGCATAAGAGGAAAGTTCCCATTGCGGCCATGGATTTCTCCATCATTCCAAAGAAGGGAACCAAGAAGCAGAAAGATGATAACTCACTTTTCTAAAAGCACTTCGGGGGAGAGAGTCATGGAGATAGCTTACCCAGACCCCACCAAGAAAAAGGAGGATCTGTCTCCCACAGACTTCACAGTGACTCAAGTCACAATGGGGACCTCATCTGAAAGCCTGCAAGGGGAAGCCTTGTCTGTTGTGGATGCTCTCTGCAAGAAGCTCCAAGAAGTAAAAGAGGAGAAAAGGATACTCAAAGAACAAAACAAACATCTCCTACAAAGCATTGCAGAAAATGGGCAATGCTCCTCCTGTGACTACTACCAAACCCATTCAAGTTCCCAGTCAAGAGAAAATAAATGAATATGTTAAGATTGGTGAACAAGGCACAACAATATCATCCTGGATCAAGTGAATCCTCAGAGATGGTGAAGAAATGATTGGGAAATTCAAAGTGCTCTATCAGGATATAACTCAAGCAAATAAGGAGCTACAAGCAGTAGCAAGCGCCCTATCTGAAGAGTTGGATAACACCAGGTTGCAACATGAAACATTCCAAACCATGGTTAACTGCTCAGCTGATGACCTATTGAAGGTCAGCATTATCAATCACCCGTGTGCACATAACAAAGCTCTCATTGCTTTAGATTACCGGGTTGATCAAATGGAATATATCCTGGAGAGAATAGATAAAATCAAAGATGAAGCCCTGGACGCATGATACAACATGGAGCAAATAGTTACAAAAATGTCTCTAGGGGATGCTCAGTGAATCGTATAACTTGAGGGAAGTAGATGATACATTCCAGCGCTTCAAGGCTATCGTCACTCAAGGTTTGGCACCAGAGGTCACTTTCGATCGAGAGTCAATCAATAACCTCTTGGCCTGCCATGACTTCATTGGCTTTTTGATCGATGCATGCGAAACTTTTTCACGAGTTACCCGGAAAGCTCAAGAATGAGAAAGAAACTTGCGAAGTCATTAGCGACCATTTTAAAGGTCCAGATCATGATCAACTTCAAGTGATGATCAGAAAGTTTATGGAATATCAAGCGCAGTGTCACATCGACTCTCCTGATCAAAAGCAAGACACCAAGTTTGAACAAAGGGATGATGAGGAGTAGTTCCTCCTCTCGTGTATGCATTGATCATTTTTGTAAAATGTGTAAAAATCATGTTGGCATACATGATGTCCTCATCCATGTTGCATCATGGGATGTTGTCATCCAAAAAACTTGCCCAAGTCAAATTTTGACTTTTTAGATAGTTTGTAAATATCTTGTAAGATATTTTGTAAGTAGTTGGTTTGTTTTTGTCTTCTTTCCTCTTCTCCTTCTATAAATACTTGAATACTTGTTGTATTCAAGAGGTGAACACTTTTTGTATGAAAAGAGAAGTGAGGAGAGAAATACTTTGTGTTTTCTTGTAATAGAAAAAATATTAATACATATGTTCAGACTTTGTGCTTAATGTATGTGTTATTTGCATCAGATCTTTCTTAAGTTAGATCTATGTTTTTATTCTGTTGGATTCATTCCTACTATTGTCACATGTTCATCAGTATTGTTTTAATCGTTTATGCAAGTAAGTTTGGCTCTGTTTATTACCGGCTCAAAGCATAAACCTTCTGACCTTTCTGTCTTGGAATTCATTTCTTTTCTTCCTTCAGATCTATCCTCCTTCGTTCCTTCCTTCCCACCTTTCTGTTCGTTGTTGGAACTACCTCTACTGGGATGAGATCCCAAACCCCTTGAAGTTAGAATAGTGTAGATTTGCACAGATTCCTGCTTGATAGATTAGCAATAAACCAATTTCACTTTGTTGTCTCAAAGAGGGGTTATGCCCTGCACACTGTTGGCCTGTTTCCCCACGACCTGCCTAACTGACAGTTTTTCGGACCAACAGGATGGTACCTCAATCAAGGACATCAAGGAAAACCTAAAAAGTATAAAAATAATCTATCAAATACCACCAACCAGTGGCTGGATATGATCTAACTCATTTAGCTCTTTGGTGGCAGATTATAGATGTTGTTTTGCTAAGGTTTTGTTATGGTACTGCTAGGGTTTTGCCTCTCTTTTGCTGTGGTTCTGCAGTTCCCGTTGTCTCTCTTTTGTCATGATTCTCCTTCGTAGTGATATGTATTTTTTTTTGTATGGATTGAATTTGAAAATATGGGCTTAGGCCTCTTGTAATCTGGGTAGGATCCCAACCAAAAAACCTTTTTCCTTTAATAAACAAATATTTTTGATGTGACAAATTTTAAATAATATATATTTTATTAAATATATACCCGTAACAATACAAATTTGTATATTCAAAACATATAACTTAAAAAATATGATTTAAAATAGATATAATATTATAAGGGGACAACTAATTAAAAATACTCATCCGTCCACGATTTGTTTTGACACACATTCAATATTTAGTCGCCATCCATTCTAAAATGCATGAGCTAGACGTGTAAATGGAGTTAAATGCAACACATGGTATGTGTTTGTAATTTTTGGTGCATGTCTTGCAAGTTATAACATGTCATCATGTAACTCATCAACCATATAATTATGCCCAAGGCATACTCCAAATCATATATAGGGGAGGGAAAGTGGTTGGTTCTGACAACTACCATATAGTGTGCACCATCGCAAATCAGATTGTATAAGTAGCTGACACAAAAAAAATAGGCGGTAAAGATTTTGTTTCACAAATTCCAATCTTTTACCTCTTTACGAGGATGATGCAAATATGGCGTTTAAATAAATTTTCTAGGACAATTCAACTACCATCCTTTTAATAGTGTCAAAGCTTTTGATCCGCACATCGCTAGCATAGATTTCCATGGGAAGTAAGCATACAATATGTACATACGCTAAATCTAATTTCTCTATCTGAAAAGTAAAACAATGTAAACCACATGGCATGGGATATTACTAGCAATTGCACATGAGTTGCAAATTAGACCAGAAAGGATAAGAATGTTAAATTTGTTAGAGTTGTAATTTGCAATGTAATATGTGTTATCATAAATTGTTTCAACTACAACAGTCGACAAAAAAAACTTCCTATTATGACTCGATGGATATCCAAACAATGTTGGTAAGCTCTTATTTTTCTATGACTTATGAGTATGCTGGAGAAGGTGAGAGAATTGGGTTGAATATCCGTTTGTTGCATTTGGTGAAACACAATTTAATTTTTAGTTTGTTTTTACTATCAATGCCAATTGCCCCAACAAGAAACATATGAATATCCCACTCTGGGGCACGCTGATTAATAAAATTGTATGGATCCTATGGGTTGAAGCTTGTGTTGAACCAAATTTCAATTGGAAAAGATGTGGAGTAATAATTGAAAGTTGTCCTCATCTATCTACCAACAAAATTCCTTGTTCTAACTATTTGAGGGATAAGTTCAATCTACATCGTCTTATCTTTGAAAATATATTTTTTTTCACTAAATAAATCTATTGAACATATCTTTTTCACTAAAATGTGAGTGTTAAGCATGCAAATTTCCAAAATGTTGATTTAAAAATAATAATAATAACAATAACATCATTACTCTTTTTTAAGCGGGTTGAGAGCAAAGTGATTAAATAGAAGAACACTAACATTAAATAATGTGGATATGACCTGCTACTATTTGAGCCATTTGTGTCATTTTCATGTGAAACCGTTAGACTATCTTTTATAGAATGTTTACCGTGGTTAAAAATATTGAAACGAAAATAACCTAATCCTGTAGTATCAAATATTGTGTGGTTTAGAGAGGATGCCTGTAAATTTCTAGATCTCAGCATGTGGCTGGATAGGTAGAATTCAGCTCATTGACATTGTACACCTAGGGCTCATGAAAATAATAACAAAATGAAGAAACAATACACTTCTCCATTTTCCATACATGCTGATAAGTGTACTTAGAGTATTTGTTGAAAATGCAAAACTCATGTCATTATCGGCTATATCGGCGTTGGTAAAGATATCCTTTGAATGGTCACTAATTTTCCCTTAGAAATGGCACTAATTTTCTCCATGATTTCATACTGATTACAAACTTATTCAACCAGAATTACTTATAATAAAAATAATGTAAAATTTGAGACGAGAGCAATGTACTTGCAAAGGTAAAAGTGAAAATTTGTGGTGATTACATTTTTTTTATCAAAAAGAGAAACCCTAGGGAATAGAGACTAATGAGGAGTTCCATTAAATATCATGATGTGGAAATTGGAATGCACGGAGACAATGAAGGTTCGGTGCCTTGTTGTCAGTGCCATGATGCTACCCGTAAAAGAAGGCCATTGAAATAAAATGTCACTGAAAAACATCAAAATATTTTATGAAACCGATAATGCAATTATTGTTTATATGTCACCAAAACATTAACTACGCCTAGAATGGAAAAGTGGAATCAGACATTTTTGAAGATCCACCTGGAAACAGGCAGTTTCTAGCAAAGGCCATTCCAAAGAAGACACCTAGAAAGTATTAACACAACATCCTCGACACTCACACCCAAAATACGTAAATATAACACTGAAATTTTCTCTAAAATTAAAAGGCTAAATCTTTCCATTGGAAAAAAGAAAAGAACAAATTTGCAGAAAAATTTCTCTAAAAAAACATCGATTCAACAAAGCTCAACTTATGAATACCAATGGTGACACCTTTGCATTATTTGTATTACCACATCTCTTCACAAATTTTTATGATCCCCTGTACACATTTGCAAGTGTGTCAGAGTCGCGACAACCCAGAGTAAACTGTTTCATCTTCCCGAGGTTAGGAATTTCTCTTTCCTCAGCATCTAATAAGTTTTTCTACGTTAGATAGGCACCTCAAGATTGATACCTCTCAGTGTATTTTATATAGATGTATTTAAGATATCTATACTAGTGTAAATTTAGATGCATACCAAAAAAACTTGCAAGGATACTATCAAACTCTTCCATGTAGTAAATCACGCTAGAAAATACACATACCATGTAAGCTTCTTTTGTTTTTATTAGCGTGCAATGATGTAAAATCATGGATGATAGTTGTATATACTTTAATGGCATGATAAAATGCCATTTCTTCAGGCCTTTAGTGAATCATTGGTATGCAAGGTTGAGCTCCTTGGTCATGTTGCTTATCTTGGAGGAACTTTAGAACAACCATTAGATGTAACCTCGATTCAGTCGAATAGGATGACCTACCGTAATTTGATGATTGTCTTTTTTGTTTTTAAAATAATTTAATATTTCGATGAAACTCATATGAAGAACTGTCATTATATCAATCTCTCTGATAATTTAGTATATCATAATCCTTATGCCACTACAAATAAAATTGCAATAATAGTGGACCTCTCACTAAACATAATATGTCAATTATAATTACACCTCATATTTAACTATTGATGTAACCACACCCTTGCGCCTTACTTTTAAAAAACACACATTACCTCCTTTTGAGCACGGGTTGAGGTAATTTTTTTGAACCCCCTCTTTCTTTGCAGCTTTCAAAGTAAATTTGGATTTGTTTTAGACTAATCTTTAGGTTTCAACAGACTTGAAACAAGATTTCATTTTAATGGAAAGAGTTTCATTTTAGGGAAATTAGATATCTTGTTGAACTCTTTTCCATGATTACTGGTTGATATCGAGAGTTTGATAGTGCCACCATAATTGAATCTTGTTGGAATGTTTCCCTAAATGGATCGCAATTTAAAATATGGAAACCCTACTCTGTGTCGACTACAAAAATAACCAAAATCATGGTTGAAGTCTGGATACAACAAAACAACTTTGGTATTACTTGTTTCTAGGGAGGAAGATGTATTTGGATCAGGAGAGGAATGAATTATTGTGGAAGTCACATTGGTTGGTGATGACACCATTGCCATTAATGGACTGTGCTATCAATCAAATTCCATACAAAGTAAGTCCACCATACAAAAATTTACTCGCGTGATTCATATGTCAAAAGGAGGGAATTTTTTGAGATTGATGCTCGATTTGAAGAAACAAAGTCTTCAATTTCAAATCTACAATTCATTATTTTGGAGGCAATATCAATACTCCTCAAGTATAGAATGAATATGTAGACAAAGAGAGTGATTCAAGATAGATTCAACATTTTTGTACACAAAGACCTCTTCAAGCTGCTCCAACACCTTGTTTGGCATATGCCTGATGGTGTTTTTGGTGATGCAATATCATGATCTCACTGCTAATAATTGGTTCTAGTGCATTGTATTCATATAGAAGTTCCAGTAAACTAAATTTCTGTATCCCTCTAAACAACAGTCCATGTTTATTCAGGCCATTGCCACCATCCCTCCTCATAGATGCCAACAATGTCATTTTTCTCTTTCATGTTGTTCTTGGTCTATTTACTTCCCAAAAATTTTGTTTACGCATTTCTTTTGATGGCATCCTTATTACCTTTAAACAAGCATATACAAATTTCTTATACACCCTCCTGCAAACATTATTGCCTGATTTGCTAAGGATCCTGATCCTGATCCTGATTTTTTCCGTTGTCTGTGATTCTCTGTGTAGGCCTACTTTTTCTTCTTCACCTTCCCGATACATGAAACTTTGACATGTTGTGCATACTTTATGTTGGTCGGTCACTTGTCACTTACCAAAATGACAATTCACCAAATACATTTATGTGAAACAATATCATTGGTATTGCGTGTCAGGAAAGTGGCTGCCAGAATTTGACATTTTCCAGCAAGGGCATCCTCAAAGGTGGACACCTCCGATGTAACTATAACTACTCATTGACAATCCATGTTAAAAACCAAATTTCCCAAAACCTATGATTCATATACATATAGAATATGAAAATGCGTGCGACGACGATTTTGTTTTACACTCCAATTGTCTGCCTCTCTATGTGGTTTCTCCAACAATGACATTTATAGAGGTTCAACATACAATTATTCACTATTTGAGGAGCCTGCACATAAATAGTATAAAATTGAAAGACTTAAACAACAAAAAAACTATTGTGTTATGCTATTCCGCTATAATAGAAGAACAACTAATGCAAATACAAGTAAAAGAGAGGTGGAAAATGTTTACAGAGTTCTTGGTGGGGAAATTGATATATTTTATCACTTTCAACAAAGCAACGATCCATGTCACAAATCAAATGGTGCAATGACATAGGTTGATTGTGTAGTTATATCATGATTTTCAATTTCAATGAAACCACTATGCATCCACGTTAGGCCTAACAAAACCAATGAAATCATATTAACAAAAATTTTGATTGAGAAAACCACTCTGTAAACACAAAGTGAAAGCATTATGACTATTCAAAATGTAATTTTATAATACATGTCCAAACCAACTTTGAACATACCTGCTTTGTGTAGCTCTGAGCACAGAAGACAATAATCCTTCTTCAAATCTAAAACATCTTTTCCATTGAGATATCTAATAAAATACAATGGTAAATATTTCCATGTAGAGGGGAGTGGTAAGAAATGAATGTATCACTTATATCTTTCCCTGTAAGGTTTAAAATAACGAGCTCGCCTCTTGGATGCTTGTACACCCATTCAATTACATCATAGACTTTACCTTTGATTACAAGCAACAAATCATCATGCTTTCTGTGTTTTTTCAACTCTTCCAGAGTGTTTTTTCTCACCTTTAGGTTTTTTTCTAACAAATTAAATGTAATACAACCAAAAAATTACAACATAAAAAAGTAAAATATGAAGCACATGCGAAAAATATTATTTTGTATAGGTCAAAAAGGTGCAGGACATGTGAGTATTTGCTTCCCACCTTTAAATTTCGAACATTCAATTCATGTATACATATTACCTATAAAATTAAACACTTACCAATTGTAAGCCTTAATGCTATGAAACAAAAAAATAATAAGCTTGATTGATGAATAACATCTACCTTTCACTATTATATCCAATCGTTTGAATGCCTCAATTATTGATGTTTTTTCTCACATAACCTATTTTCCTACAATCACTTGAGCTTGCAACTCTATACGAAGGCTAAAAAATGCTACAATACACACGCATTTGGATTTCTATTCGAACCTTGAACCATTTCGATTTCCCCATTTTTCCCCTCCTTTTGACATTGAAATTCTTGAATAGAGCATAAATAACATATATTATTTGGGTGAGAATAATATGATCCATGGAATGGTTGTGGGACATGTAGATATATAATTCACACCTTTTGATTTCCAACATTCCATTCCTTTTTACATCTTATCTATCAAATTAAAATATGTCACCTATTCGATTTCCCCATTTTATTTCCCTCTTTTTGACATTGAAATGCTTAAATAGAGAACAAAGAACAATATGATCCATGAAATGGGTGTGGGACATGCATGTATTTAATTTACACATTTTGATTTCCAACATTTCATTATACCCTAAACCTTTTCGATTTCCCTAATTTTCCCTTCTTTCTGACATTGAAATGCTTAAATAGAGCACAAATAACAAATATTATTTGGGTGAGAAAAATATTGTCTAAGGAATGACTATGAGACATGCAGGTATTTAATTCACACCGTTTATTTCTAACATTCCATTCATGAAATTGTCACATTTTCAATTTCCCCATTCCCCCCTTATGATATTGAAATGCTTAAATAGAGCACAAATAACAAATATTATTTGGGTAAGGAAAATATTATCCATAGAATGGGTTTGAGACATACATGTATTTAATTCACACCTTTTGATTTCCAATATTCCATTCATGTTTGTACCTTATTGATCAAATTAAAATCTATCCAATCAAAAACATTGATGCCATGAAATAAAAAGATATCGAAGCTTGATTGGAAGATAAAATTTGCTTGGTAGTTGTGCTCATGTGATTAGTGTGAATGAGAGCCACAATATAAATTGCAATGCATAAAGCACATGTTTTTTGCATTGGAACAATTTGTTCTATGGAATTGCTACAACAAATGCAAGTATGTAATCTCCATCATTTAATTTCTAAATTTCCATTTATATACTTGTTTTATCTACCGAATAAAATTTTATCCACTTGAAAACCTTGAAGCCGAAAAAATAAAATAAAAAATACAAAGTATGACCAACATATCGTTTCTCTCATACGAATAAGAAGGGGGCTTGGAAAGTTCTACAAGAATCAAACAATGCCATTGGGTTTTGTACCTTTTTCCTAATGGATTTTCCTCTTTTTTGGTCCCTTAAAGCACCAATTGCACTTGTGTGAATAACACAAGCGAGTTTGAGATGATAAATCAAAGTATATAAAATAGACAATATTTTAGTAGGAACATTCTAAGCTGTAGTGTGGGACATGCATGTATTTAGTTCCCACCATTTTATTTTCAAAATTCCATTCACGTTTTTCCTTATCTAATGGATTAAAAATTGTCCACTTGAAACCGTTGATGCTAAAAAAATACATTAACCCCAAATTTATGGTAGCCACTATGACCAAGCATGACATAAAAAATGTCATCAACTCTTTATCAAAGATTGACCATCATATCTTCTCTGAATCTTAACCATCATATTTTTGTTACATGTTGGGAATGAACATGTGGGTTTCAAATTTCTGTTTAAACTTATTTTATGTTGTTTATTTTTTTTATCATGTTGGATCCACAATTATTTACTTCCCACATGTTCATTTCCAATTTTACATTCATTTCCTCGTCAAGTATCTCAATAAATTTAATGTTATAAAATTAAAATCATTGACTTTTTAACCTCAATCAACCGTGATTTTTTTTATAGATCCGCCAAAAATCCTTTAGATTTTTTCTTTGTTTATTTGGGTGTAGCTTGTAGGTTTTTATTTTTCTACTCAGGATTGGCTCTAGTTTGATCATTTTTTAACCAACTTCAACAATTGCAAAAATGAGTGAGGTTAGTGGTTGTAGGGTTCAATAGATATTTTTTGAGACTATGACACTATTTTTGGTCACCAGATAAAATGCGTTATCGATAAAATTAATGTTGTTGACACTTAGTTTCCAAATATTATATAACGTGTGAGTGATTAGTGGTTTTGTATGACTCCCCCCATTGTATTAAATTTTTATTTGATTCATTTTTAGGAGTTTTGTTTGAAATATGTCCTATATACTTATTTTAAAATAACCTTTCTATAACGTGTTTACACATGGCACAAATTAAGTGGTGCATGTTTGCTTTGTATTAATACACCAAAAGCATTTTCCAAGGTATATATAGGGGATGACATGTTGTTAATTATGACACCACCAATACAGACCGCATAAACACAAATCAAATAGTGTAATGACATATTTTATTTGATTGTTCATGTATAAATTTTATTGCACACACCCATGTGGTCTGTCTCCATGCATGATTCTCTAAAACTTGATGGTGCTTGTATTTTTCCATATGGCGGGTGGAGAATTGGGGATTTGTTATAGTTGTTTTTACTTTGTTAGCTTTATAATATAAGTTTTTCCTAATATAGTTTATGTGATTTTTAAAAATAAAAATAAAGGCATGATCAATAATTTATGTTTCCTAGCATCTAAGGCCCAAGGATGATAGATATAAATGTACTTTGGATAAGCTACACAATATTATGTGTGAGAAAATTAATGAAAAGAATCCCTTCTAAATGGGACCCAACTTGAGTGGACAAAATTAAAGGGAATTTTAAACATTCCTTACGTAAGAAGGTGTTACACATGGTTGTGTATAGATGTAGACACTCAAAATTGGTCCATAGGTAGGCCAAAGGGCTAGGTGCAACATAAGGTTTCTAGTTTAACATTAAAGTTGTATCAAGTTTGATTCATGTTTTTATTGTTTAATTGGGATAAAAATGGTCTCTAGGTATTTATTAGTACTAGAATTTACACTAAAATGAAGTGTAATGTTACGTCGATAATGAAAATAAGAAGGTTTGTAAAGTCATTGATGGAATTTGAAGATGTGGATTGAAGATCTATGTAAAAAATTAAGAAAATCTTAGAAAGCAATTATTAAGATGCAAACACTAAAAAGACATGTTACCTTTATTTCATTGAGGATGTTTTCATGTCTCACATGTTACCAACTAGAAATGTCATGCATATATCACTTATTGTTGATACATTCACTCAATTTGTAGAGGGAAAATAAAAAATATGCAACACTTGTGAACTGTAAATGATAAAAATGCAAGTTAATATTCCTAAAACAACCCCAACATAATGTTTCTACAATATCAATTGATACATGAATGAGAATGATGGAAATAAATTATACAAGAGGGTGTTTGTAATCTTTGTAGTGATGTTGGGAAGTTCTCTGGTAAAACATTCAAAAGAAATGTTATTGGATTTGTCTTAGATGGTTATCATACATCTACTCTTTGTCAAGAGCATTTTTATTTGTTGTAGGATGTGTAGGAGAAGTGAGAGATGAGATCAAACATCAATGTTCAAAATCATGGAATTTCTTATAATGCCTGCATTTTTATGACGTAATTCTTTCCAAATAATGAAAGGCAAGAAAGATCAACAAATTATGATGACAACTACTAAATGATGGAATTTTTTTTGTAATTTTAATATTAAGAAAACCAAATATGTAATTTTATTTTTTAGTTCTTCCCAAAAACAATAGGGAATTCACATTTAGGTAAAGAAGATATTATTTTAGGTTTAGTTTCATAATAATCAACACCCATCATCATAGTATCTTGCATAAAAACATGCATGTTAGGCCCCAAAATATCATCTAAGTACAAAAAGGCACGTGGGCAAGTGGGACCTAGTTGAAAAAGGGCATGTCAGGTTGAAGGTGTGCAAGGAAGGGTCCTAGAAGTAGGTTGTAAAACATATGGCGCACGCGCAAGGAAAACAAGTTTTGTACTTAGCTGTATTTGGCATCCCAAACAACACATGAGAAAATCATGACCCTTGTGGATAAGGTGCCAGCTTGGCGACTGTGGGATCAAAAAGGGAATATTCCAGGCATGTGATGGAAGGTTCTAGAAGACATCATTGCAAGGAGTGGAGAGCTCGGATCTGAGAAGGCATGCTCCCATAGAGGACCACTTCGACACTTGGCGACCGATCTGTAACTTCTGAAAGGCATGGTGGTGGGTGCTAAGGTTATAAATACAAGTACCCGATAGAAGAAAGATATAGATATAATAGATAGAGAGTGTGGAGAGTGCGGAGGAGAGAAAAGAGAGGTGAATCCCTGTAGAAACAAAATGGAGGATGTTATGGGTTAAGGATTAGGAGAGCTCTATAAGTAATGGCACATTTAGAGGGATGGGTCTGCATTCTTTTTGTTTTTGCAATATGGTGAGCATAATGTAGTTCTGATGCATGACTTGGCTCTGCATTGTTATATAAGGGTCTGTCATGACCTCAAGGGATTGTAATGTGGTTATTGAATATGTTAATATGAATACAATGCTCTGTTATAAATCATCTATGTGTCAGGAGTATAATACTTATGCATTTCCTTTATGTATGAACCATTTCCTTATGCTGCTTGTTATTTCTCTTTTCTAGATGCAATGAGATAACAACTCATTCTAGGCTTCTTAGAATATGACATGGTTCTTTTTTTCTCATTTCCATTTGAATATCTGTTATAAGATGATGCATTCTCACAAGACTCACATAAAGGAGAGACTCGGTGTCCCACGCATGCCTCGGGTGAGTGCCCAGTCACCCACTGGGTGATAGGTCGATGTGCATGGGATTAGACTATTGGTCTAAGGGTATAAAATATGACTACATCTTGGTTTCATTTCTGGGACCTCTTTTTGAAGTTGTTGTGAGAAATGGCATGCATCTTTGTCCCTGAAATGCATGATGACAGAGCATTTGACCTTGGAAATTGTTGAAGGATGGTTCAAGAGCATAGAGGACAAGTTTTCTCAAAGATTCAACACTGGACCTGAGTTTGATGTGTGTAGATGGGTAGAAGAGAACCTATACCATGAGCTATATGAGACATTATTTTGCTGCTTCCTAGTAGAACTATATGAATGGCTTTCAACATACACATCCAGATCAAGCTGGTACTATAGATCATATATGGACCCAAGATGACTATCAGAGGCTGCAGGATGTAGATCTGACTTGGACGCGTGTTGTTGATCACTAGTGGAAGAGAGTGCTGACCAGTTATACTCTTGAATATGCCATTTCTACGTATTCTTGCCCAGAAGTTGCTGAGTTTGAGTTTCTGAGGGAGCCTAGAGGATCATTTTTGTGTGTTATTCCTTTGGCTATGAAGATCTTGGTCATTACTTTGAGTTTAGAAGCATTTCCCATGGCCGGCTAAGCTTCTCTAAGCACTGGGAGAGGAAGCTAGGGTGGAGGAAGATGGTAGACATTGTGGCTGAGAAGGAAAGGGAGGAGAGATGACTCAAGTATAGTGAAGCTCATGAAAGGGAGATGACTAGACAACATGAGGTTACAAGTGTGATGGATCTATGGAGGAAGACATTACGGGAAGGAGTTGAGGTTCACCCAGAGGATGTGGAGCCTGAGCAGTATGTGCTACCCCATCTTGGAAAGCATGTAGGAGAGATCCCCTTCAGCTTATGATGAGATTTCATCACATGGAGAAAGAAGAGTCCGTCGGTGTGCATCTGAACCCACCTGACGACCAACCCCTGGTGCTTGGTTTTCCATATCAAGGGAGAAGTATTGTTAACCCAGTTGGTATCGGTGGGAGTAACCGATCTGTGCCCAGGAGATATAATTTCTCATTTGGAACATCCATGGCTACACAAGCCATTCCTGTATTTGAAGGAATATTTGAAAAAGGTGAAAGTATGCAAGGATTGGGTATCACATTCTGGGAGTGGCGCGGGACATACAACTGGAAGTGGGACAATATCACAAACCATTAGTGTGTAGTTCAGTGGGATTTTGGGAACACTAGGCGTGACCACTTCTGGTCCTTTTCCTACTATAGGAGGTGGATCTGTGGGTCAGGAGGAACATGACTTAGGTGATCCAGTGGATCTGGTGGAGGAGGAAACACCAAAGGAAACCAAGGCTCTGGATTGGGAGGACAAGGACCCCAACCACCTCCCCAAGTGTTTTTTGAGATGTCTTTGCACTTACCAGACTATAGGGTATTGAAGATGCTACAGAGCATGTGCACAAGTGTGAACTACTATGGCACGCGAAGGGGATCACTACCCCAGAGTGGAAGGCAAGCTAGTTTGTAATGATGTTGTAAGGGCACGTGCATAGTTGGTATAGGAAGTATGACCCCCATCAGATGGTGGTAGACTACACCACATTGAAGAATGCCTTCCTAGCAGAGTTCCATATCCCTGAGTTTGAGCAGAAGAGCATCAAAACTCTGAAAGGAGATCCAACAGGGAATGACAGAGAGTGTGCAGGAGTATGATGCACATTTCAAGACTCTCTTGTCAAAACTATCCTATGACATTCATCCTTCTCAACATGCTCAATGGTTTTTTAGAGGATTGATAACACCATTTAGAAGGGCTCTGTCACACAAGACTTTCACAGACCCGCATGAGGCATTGGAAGCTACCCTGCATGCTAAAGCTGTTGGGAGCATTGATACTGGTGTTAGTCCTTTTCTAGAGGCTCAAATTGCTACAATGGCCAAGCAGTTGGAGAAGCTGTCTACAAACTCAGCGCATGAGGTTTGTAGTGGGCTTTGGTGTATAGACTGTGAAGTGGAGGGACATGCAAAGGATAGTTTCCCTCAGGAAGTCAGTGCACTATGTCGGTAGACTGTGAGATTTTCCATGGGGATCATGATGCAAGTAGATGCCCTCTACTCTAGTGTGTAATCCACAAGAATGTTTCTTGCTATTGTAAGATCTGTACCTCTACAACCCATGATACCAAGGATTGTAGACTGATTGATCAAATCCATGATGTTATTGATCTGGGTGTGCACCAGACTAGCCTTGCAAGTAGTTCCAAGGATGATGATCCATCGTTATGAAGGGCGTAGATGGAGGAGCATGTGGAAGAGGTTTTTGTAGAGGATTTCATGGTTGCAAGTAACCATGGTGGAGGATGAAGTGAGTTCCCGTGAGGAACCTATTATAATTGTGGATCTACAGAGCATTACAAATGTGAGTGTCCTGATCTGTTACAATGCTCATGGTGTGGAAAGAAACACAAGTACAAAGAGTGTCCAGAACTTTATGAGCATATGAACCAACAGCACTAGAAAGAAAAAGGCATTGGGATGGTGAGCATCAAGAAGGTTGATTCATAGTGGATGCCAAGAGTGGCACGTGAGTCAGGGCTAGAACCTGTGCTGGTGATGACGTGAGTAGAGGCTGCATGTGCCAGGGAGATGCCAAGACAAAGGACACTAGTTTCAAGAGAGGAAGTGGTACATGGAAAGTATCTAGACCCTACTCATCAGAAAGAGGTGTATCAAGAGACTATGGATGTGATTCAAAGTTTACAAGGGGAGATCCAATGTCTGAAGGAGCAATCAAGGTAGTTGGAGAAAAAGGAAGAATGTTGAGGTTCCAAAGGATGACCTGGATGAGGTCAAGGAAGTATGTGCAGGATGTTAAGGCAAGAGAATATTATTCCCTTGCTAGGAGAATGGCTGAGAGAGAAGGTACACATGCCGGAGTAGAGCACAAAAGATAGGTTTTGCATGCAAACCTTCCTCCTCACAGCCTCAATATGACAAGGAGATTACTTTGAATGCGGTTGTTGATGGATGGATTTCTGAGAAATATTCTCATCGACATGAAGCAGAGGTAAATGTTCTTACCTTAGATGCCTGGCATCAAATGGGAAGGCCCACATTGCAACCATCTTTGAATGTGTTGTATATGGCAAAAAGACTAAGGCAATGCCCATTGGAGTCTTAAAGGATGTAGTTATCACCATTCAAGGGGCCAAGTTCACTGGAGACTTTGAAGTCTTGGTGCTCACCAAGGTAGAAAAATTTCCAGTGTTGCTTGGGCACCCATGGTGTTACAAGAACAATGCCAACCTGTGGTTTTAACAAAGGGTATATCAGCTTTGAAAACAAGGAAGAAAGGGTGATCATTCCTTTGACAAGATGGGAAGTCAACACCTATACTGAGCCCTTAGGAGAAGAATCCTTGATAGAATCTATGTGCACTCCATCAGAGATCCTGAGATAATTCACCCCATGGAGGGAGTTATCCAGTTTGAAGATGCTCAATCCTTGAGTGATACCACTAGTGTGGCATGTGACAATTGGGTGCATGGGACTTATGAGTTAATTGGGTGATAGTTGAGAGGATCTATAACAAGGGTAACAAAGGCATTGCTCAGTCAAGTGCCTAGGAGGAAATAAGTTTCCAAGTTACTCTGGAGGAGCATATCCTAAAATTTTCTTGTGAGAAATGGAAGCTCAATGGAAAAATGAGGACGAGAGGAGAGGAATGCTCAGTTATAACCTACTCAAGAACTACAGTGTGCTGGTGGGCTACACATCAGGAGAACCTCCTAGAGTGGCATGAGGTAAGGATCACATTTTCTGTAAGGTTCTCTAGGAGCAACACACCCATGGTCATACAAGACTACCATGGTAAAGAGACCACCTCATTTCATATCCAAGCATGTGAGAAGGCCTGGATGGGAAGCACAGAAGCATTACCGCCTTCATTATGGGTGCATAAATTGTATTCCACCTTACAAGGTTGTGCACACATGGTATATTCATTCAGAGATGTGTCATCAAACAGGTAATTGGAAGGAGTTGGCGGCTGATCTCATTCAAGATTTTGAGTATAGGAGTACCAAGCCATCAGTGGATAAGGCATTGCAAGTGATCAAGCACCTTACAATGGGAGATAGTGCTATGGTAGAGGATAGGCTATTAGAGTTACTAGGTGAGCCTTACTTAGAGATGTGCCTCAATGAAGAAGAATCAGAGGAAGTACAACTTGAGCGCGTGTGCATGGAAAAAGAAAAAGGAAAAATGGTCTATGTAATAGACGGAGAAGAGATGGAGACTTTGGATGTTAACCATTCAGAAGGTACGTGCGAAGTCATAGAAAATGCTGATGAGTGAGCACGCGCCTACCATGAGCCCTTGAAAACAAATAAGGTTAACATTGGAACAGAGACAAAACCTAAGGAAGCTATCATCGGAGACTATTGGTCAAAAAAATAAGTTTCAAAGGTCATTGATCTGTTGCGTGAGTTCCAAGATTTGTTTCCTCATGGGTACCATGAACTCAAAGGCATTCACCATTCCTTGGGAGAGATGAAGATCAAGTTGAAGGAAGGTGCACACCCAATTTAGAAGAGGCCTTATCAGATGAATCCAAATTTTGTGTACAGGTCAAGGAAGAAATAGACAAGATGATAGCATCTGGTATCATTGAGGCAGTGGAAGAATCAGAATGGATAAGCCCAATGGTTATCAGTATCAAGAAGGATGGTAGGATAAGAATCTGTGTTGACTACAGGGATCTGAATGTAGTATGTGTCATCGATCCTTTTCCAACCCCCTTTACTGAAGAAATTTTGGAGGGAGTAGCTGAGCGTGAAGTCTACTCTTTCACGGATGGGTTCTCAGGGTATCACCAAGTCAGGATTACAAAGGAAGACCAGAGAAAGACAACTTTCTCCACTGAATGGGGAAGTTTTTCCTACATGGTTATGCCTTTTGGATTGAAGAATGTGCCTGTTGTGTTCTCACGCATCATGGTACAAGCATTTCAGGACTTCATCCATAAGTTTCTTCAAGTTTACCTGGATGACTGGACTGTGTATGGATTGGTGAAAGATCATTGTGACAATTTAAGGCTGATGTTTGAGAGATGTCAGCAATTAAGGATATCCCTCAACATTAAGAAATGTGTCTTTGCTACTCCATTTGGAACCCTGTTAGGACACATTATATGCAAAGAAGGTTTGCTAGTAGATCCCGCTAAAGTTGCAGTTATTGTAGGATTAGGGGAGCCTACTAATCAAAGCACAGTGTGCATGGATTCCTTGGGCATATGGGGTATTATAGGAAGTTCATCAAGGGGTATGCCAAGATTTACTGCCCCTTGGAGGAATTGTTAAAACACAAGAGTGCCTTTCATTGGGGAGAGGCACAATAGAAGGCATTTGACACTTTGAAGGATAGGCTTGTCATGATGCCCATATTACATTTTCCTTCTTGGGATAAGCCTTTCCATGTGCATGTTGATGCCTCAGGGACAACTATGGGAGTAGTACTAGCACAACCTGGTGAGGGAATTGTTGATCATCCCTTGTGCTTTGCAAGTAGAAATTTGACACCAGCAGAACATAATTACACAACTACTGAGTGTGAAGCATTGTCTATGATCTACGCACTGCACAAGTTTAGGAAGTATCTGTTGGCAACACCATTTATATTCTACATGGACCACATGGCATTGAAGTACTTAGTTAACAAGCCCATGCTACAAGGGCGCATATGTCGTTGGGTCCTATTATTTCAAGAATTTGAGTTCACAGTGGTCGTAAAACTAGGAAAAAGCAATTCAAGGACCTGACCACTTATCAAGGATTAACTCAGGGGAGGATGCACAAAGCATTGAGGATACCATGCCAGATGTAAACTATTTAGGTTGTGGTGCGTGCACCCTCAGACTTGGAAGATATCACAGTGTTCTTAAAAATAGGTGTGGCACCGGAAGGGATGAAGGCTCTGGAGAGAAAGTAGTTAGCAATACACGTCGTACCTTACATGTTGATTAGTGGAGACCTGTATAAGTTAGGTCATGATGAGGTTCTGCGCCGATGCGTATTGGAGCATGAGCACATGGAAATTATGGAGGAAGCACATGGTGGGATTGCAGGAGGACACTATGTAGGAAATGCTACCGCGTGAAGATTTTATTAGCAAGGGATTTGGTGGGAAACCATCTACAAGGATTGTATTGAGTTTTGCAAGGCCTGTGACCATTTCCAGCACCTTGGAAAACCTAGAAAGAGAGATGAAATTCCTTTGCGACCAATAGCCAACGTTGAACCATTTGAAAAATGGGAAATTGAACTTTGTAGGGCCAATTGTGCCAGCCACGCAAAGGACTGGTTCATGGTATATCATCACTTGCACTGATTACTTGACACGGTGGGCAGAGGCAAGCCTACAAAGGATTACCATTGTGACAACTGCTAGATTTTTATGGGAGAACATAATCAACAGGTATGGTTGTCCTTTAAGTTTAACAAGTGATAGAGGTACACACTTTCTCAATGAAATAGTCAGGATTCTGTTAGCAGAATTTATGGTGGCCCATCACAAGACTACCCCTTATCACCCTCAAGAAAATGGAACTACTGAGGCATTTAACAAGATACTAAGTCACACATTAACTAAGATCTGTGACATTGGAAGACAAGATTGGGATGAAAAAGTATCAGCCATTCTATGGGCATACAGGACAACCTACAAGAGGTTGAACAAGGCCACACCATTTCAATTGGTGTTTGGCACAGAGGCTATTTTACCAGTTGAATTCATGTTACCATCATTGCGTATAGCACGTGCAGGAGGGTTAGTTGATGAGAAAGCACTGGAAGAAAGAATTGATAAGTTGATGCAGTTAGATGAAAGGTGATCACTTGCTAGATGGAGTCAGAAGATAGAAAAAGCAAGACAAAAGGCATGGCATGATCATCATATCAAGAACAAGAAGTTTGAGGTTGGGAAGATGGTGTTGTTGTATGATTCCAAGTATCTGTGCCATCCTGGGAAGTTGAAAGTCCATTGGTTGGGACCTTACATCATCTCGTACATTCTTGATTCAGGCACTTTCCAGTTACAAGTGCTGGATGGGACAAGGTTACCAGGTCACTTCAATGGGAGTAGGCTGAAGCCCTACTATAAATAAGTCTTCTTGGTGTTTGTAATAAGGCAGTATTTCCAATTAGCTTAGAATTTCCCTTTATGCTTTTTCTTTCTTGTGTTTCCCTTTCTCGTTGCTTGTTCCTTTATTTTTGTTTCATTTTTACACCTTGTGCACCGGTAACCACATTATTTTTCCAAGGTTGTGTATGCACAGAGGACCATGCATCTGTTTTAGTGTGGGGTGGAGTGATACGAAGTATAGGCCTGTAATACAAGTTTGAGCTGGCAGTAGAAGTTGAATGGCCCAGTTGAAGGATAAAAAGCACGTAAGGTTAAGAAGCACATGAGAAGAGAAGGTGGATATTGGATGGTATGGTGTCAAAAAGGCTTTGTAGAAACCACGTACATAAAAGGATGAAGAGCACAGGAACAACATGAGGTAGGTGAGGGAAAAAATTGGGGTAAAGGACAGAAGAAGTGCCTTCGGCGCTGTGACACATGCACGTAAGAGTCTTCGGTCGGGTTGGATTTTTGTGCACCAGAAGGTTGTAAAGGGTTTTTCACGTAGGATGTGGTGCATGTGGGTAAAGGTGCTTAAAGTCATTTAGTGGAAAAATCTGCATTTAATGTTAAAGTACAGTTGGTAGGTGGTATAACATTTAATGCTGGAAAGAAGCAAAAACTATAAATACAAGGTCGGGAAAGTCATTTGTTACCTTGCATTACAAGTGAAAGAAGCTCTTGTGAACTAGAGCATCCAGAGAGAAATTTGTGCGAAGAAAGGAGAATCCAAGAAATTTGAGTGTGCATCTAGAGTAGATATGTGAACCAGAAGGAAGGAGTACATGGGCATGAGGAAGGTTGTGTGAAGAACATCATCTTGTGGAAGGATTTCCTGGTTAGGGTTTGGCAGCTAGGGCATGGAGAAAGAAGGATTCATTTCAGGAGTTGAAGCTTTGGAGTGAGCTTTGGGATTGAGTAGAGTAGAGAGAGAGAAGAGGAAGGAGTATTTAAGTTCAGTCCAACTAGAAAATATGGCACCCAGGAAACCAACCTGTTTCACCAAAGAAAACAAAGGGCAAGGGAAAGGGAAAGCAAATTGCTACCATCGCAAGCACCAATGAAGAATGGTACGTGGAAATGTAGTACCCAGATGGGGTATTGCTAGGAAAAGAGTGGGAGTCACACTTACAAAAGATGGCCATGAGTGATTATAACCATCACATGAGCACAACTGAGAAGGAAATGGCACTAGAGTTGGTCTGACCAACTAACAAGAGGACACCAGATGGAATGCCCATTTACAACGATGAGGTAAAGGTCAAATTAGAGAAGGCTGGATTATTGTAACTATATGAGTTTCCTTACTTTGGAAAGCCTGAGCACCTTTACCAATGGTTGATGTCACGCATGCATGAGGATCACTTTTATTTCATGGGGCACAAGATGTGCATCACACCACAACTGATATCCAAGTTCACAGGCCTCAATTGTGAAGGAGATAACATTGATGATGATCTGAGTGACAAGGAGGCTATCAAGGAGACTGTAGCCACGTATGACTACAAGAAGGGGTCGTGATACTTTGACATCACTGAGATTCCAGACCCAGTTATGAGGATGGCCACACACTTGGTGACCAAGCTCAATGATCAGGAATGATGGACACAAGTAAACAAGGCATGGCTAAATGTATGCCAAAAGATATCAGAAGGAACCATCTACAACTTGTCTGCTTTCATCGCAGATGAGATTATAAGCAGCGCGCAGGAGGGAGAGAAGATACTCTTCGGTAACATCCTCCTCACCATTGTATTTTCAGAGATTGGAGTGCCCAATGGGCCAGAAAAGTTTGTTTGGGAGTATCCAAGAAGAGGATCCCTCACCCACAAAAAGGTTTGCAAAATACACTTGTGAAACCATGACAGGCCACTCACAAAGGCACCTGGAGAAGTGGTATAAGTGAATGCGTGACACATTTGGGGCTGAGTGGAGGATCCCAGAGTAGTTTCCCATGCTCATGAATGGAGAGGAAGAATTTTAGTGTACCAACACTTCTGCATTGGTAGATTTACATTGACAGATGGGAATATGAGTCCATGGTGCAAGCTACCCTTCTCCTTCACCATGCACAATACTTCCAAGCCAGAGTTAATCGGTTCAAGGAGGCCAAGAGACTAAGGTTCGACCTTAGTGAGGTAGATATAGACCACCACGAGCTGTGTCAGAAGCTTGTCCTACCCAAAGAAGCACACGTACATGGAGAGATATGTCTCCCATGAGATACAAATGATGAAGCCTTTAATGCTACCGATTGCAGGAAGGACCACAACAAGGGTGTATCTGCGCATAAGGCCAAAATTTGAAAAAGGTGCTTACTTGGAGAATGATGTCTCCATCCCTGAAGACCCTACAGGAAGGAAGAAGGCCGCACCTAGAAAGAGAGAAAGAGAAGAGGTGCAGAAGGCACCAAGTGTTCAAACCACACAAACAGTGAGTGCACCCGGAAGCAAGCGCTAAGCCTAGTACTTACGCGTGGAGAGAAAGAAGTCTCCTATCAAGGAAAAGACCCCAGAAGAAGAGGTTCACAGAGCATGAAGAGCCCCTCACCCATGAGGAATCACCAATGAAGACATCACCTGTCAAAGAAAAAGAAAAAGAAGAATCTCCTGTACTGGAATCCCTAGTAAGGAAGAAGCAGAAAGTGACTGATGAGGTAGATTCAGAAGAGATGGAGAGTCTAGATGCCTACATCAGTGACAAGGATGATGATGATGAGCCAGAAGGAGGTGAAGACCATCCAGTCTATGAGATACATGATTCTGAGGAAGAAGGAGATGAGGAGTATAACGAAGGATGAGGAGAAGGAGGATGAAGAAGAAACTGAGGCCAAGGCAAGGGGGTAGGTGGGGAAGAAAATACAAAAGATCAAAGGACCCCAAGCCTCATGAAGGAACAGATAGATGAGGCCATAGAGAGAGAAGTGGTGAAAATCATCAAGGACCTGGTGGAACAAGAGGTAGAACGCAGCGTGGATGAGGTGATGAAGGAAGTTGAGGAGGAAAGCATAGGAAAATAATATGGCAGCATGGGAGGAGATCCCAGTTTGGCTGTAAGCTTTCCAAGGGCCACATGCATAGGGAGGAAGAGCACAGAAGTAACACAAGGTCAAGGAATGGGCTACATCAATGATCCAAACAAGGTGTTGTGCATGCTTCTAGAGCACCATGCCAATGGAACAACTCTTAGCCATGGCTTCATTTGATGAGGAAGGTGCATACCCTTGGACAAGGAAAATGCTATCATGGGCATTTGAGTCCCACATTGATGAGCCTGAATTTGAAATAAGCCAAGGAGCATTGATGAAAGTGCCAAAAAAAAAGGAATAAACCCCTTGGTAAATGCCCAACAATTATCAGATGAGAAAATCTGCAACACGCTCAACAAATTTTCAGTTGAGGTTGAAGCCAGGATCTTCAGAAGAAATGACAGGGTGAAGTTCCTAGAGGTAGAGCTTGGAGAAAAAGGAGGAAGAGCTCCTTGAGAAAAGAAAGGACCTGAAGTAGGAGGAACTAATCAGTGCTCAGTTAAGGCATGAGTTAAAGGATGAGAAGGCAAGAGTGTGCGAGGCATACAAGAAGATAGAGATGATCACGGATGCCATTGTCTTAAAGCATCCAGACTTAACACCACCCACACAAAAAATATGGATCATCCTTACAATGCCTAGAGGACTTGACCCACATACTCACTATGGAGAGGTGCCCACTTGCCTTAGAATCCACAGAGAAGAGGCATTGGCACACCAAGAAAAATAAAATAAGATGAAGGTTGTGGAAATTATTGCTCAGTACAACAAGATCCTCGCCGATGTAAAATCCACCACGCAAGTTGTTGAGGCTGCCTATGATAATTGCGTGGATAGGGATAGAGTGGAAAGTATCTTGGTTGCCACCCATGAAGCAGAACTCAAGGAGTTCCAAGAAAAGAACAAGGGGAACAGGGTTGAGTGAGACAAAATCCTAGCCAAAGTAGAAAAGAAATCAGAGGCCATTGAGACCTTGCGGGGCTCAATCAAGAACCGGATGAAGGAATTGTACCCCCAAATCACTCGAGGATGGATGCACTCAAGGATTTGGGAAAAAACTGGAGGAGATCATAGAGACAATGAGCGCTAAGGGAGAGGAGCTGAGTTTTGAAGAAGTAAGCACCCTGGTGGGTGACCTCTGTCAGCAAGCTCAGAATGAGGTCGACACTTGGGGAAAGTTAGAAGCAGAATTAGGGAAGGATTTCCCTCTCCTCCTCCAGAAGTAAACAAGTTCCCCATTCTTTCATTATTTTCCCCATTTCTTCATTCCTTTATTCTTCCATTCCAACCATTTGTAAGGATCCACCATTCTTTATTTCTTTATTGAAGAGTGTTTCCAAGGATGGAGAACAGGCATAGTGTGGGGTGATGTTGGGCCCCAAAATATCAGCTAAGTACAAGAAGGCACATGGGCACATGGACCTAGTTGAAAAAGGGTGCATGGGTTGAAGGCATGCATAGGGAAGGGTTCCTAGCAGGGTTTTAAAACATATGCACACATGCAAGGAAAAATAGGTTTTGTACTTAGCCACATTCGGCATCCCAGGTAGCACATGAGAAAAGCATGACCCTTGTGGATAAGGTGCCAGCCTGGTGACTGTGGGATCAAAAAGGGAATATTCCAGGCATGCGATGGAAGGTTCCAGAAGACATCATTACAAGGAGTGGAGAGCTCGGATCTGTGAAGGCATGCTCCCATGGAGGACCACTTCAACACTTGGTGACCAATCTATAACTTCTGAAAGGCATGGCGGTGGGTGCTAAGGTTATAAATACAAGCACCAATAGAAGAAATGTATAGATAGAGAGTAGTGGAGAGTGTGGAGGAGAGAAAGAGAGGTGAAAGCCCTATAGAAATATAATGGAGGATGTTATGGGTTAGGGATTAGGAGAGCTCTGTAAGTAATGGCACATTTAGAGGGATGGGTTTGCATTCTTTTTTTTTAATATGATGAGCATAATGTAGTTCTGATGCATGACTTGGCTCTGCATTGTTATATAAGGGTCTGTCATGACCTCAAGGGATTGTAATGTGGTTATTGAATCTGTTAATATGAATATAATGCTCTGTTATAAATCATCTATGTGTTCAGAGTATAATACTTATGCATTTCCTTTCTGTATGAACCATTTCCATATGCTGCTTGTTATTTCTCTTTTCTGATGCAATGAGATAACAACTCATTCTAGGCTCTTAGAATGTTGCATGGTTCTTTTCTACTCATTTCCATTTGAATATCTGTTATAAGATGATGCATTCTCACAAGAATCACATAAAGGAGAGACTCGGCACCCACGCATGCCTCGGGTGAGCGCCCAACACCCACTGGGTGATAGGCCGACGCACATGGGATTAGACTATTGGTCTAAGGGTATAAAATATGACGGATCTTGATGGCCAAAGGAGAGTTGATTCCATGGGAATTTGGTCACTATTTTGAAATCTATATATATTATCATATATTTTTGGACAAGGGAACTATATGAATTTGTTATTAGAGTAATGGCTACTTATAGAGATCATCAATAAATGGGAAACCGATAAAATAATTTTGTAAAAATCAATAACTTATGAGAAATCTTTAGGCTTACTACACTCACATGCTTAAGACCATAAAGAAAATACCTTTAATTTATAATCAAAAGAATGATGAATTACATTTACTTTGAGGTTGGACACTACATGAGAAGATGAAAGAGGTGGGATATACTTTTCACTTTTTCTCTTTTAAAATGGATGCATCTCTAGATGGTTTTCCCGAGGTCATACCTAAATTTCAAAACTATTTCAAAAGTTGGAATTGTAAGAAAACTCAACTTATGCTAAGAAAAAATATATCTCCTATGCCTTCCCTTGATTGGTTATAATAATAAAAAAATCATGTAGCAAGGTATGGTTAAACATCCACATTGTGTGTGGAGTTCTTGAATAAAAATGAAGTAATTTTGAAAAGAGAAAAGAATCTGATGTTGTATCTATAAATGTAGGATGTTGTCAATCTCAAGGTTTGAAATATTTGTGCCATTCAATTTTTTATTGTAGTCATGGAGCTCATAAGTGGTAATTTTTTACAAAATAATGAAATATAAAAAGGGGTATTCATAGTGAAGTACAAGAAATGTATTAAGTGTTAATTTATTGAAGTAGTTTTTTGTGAAAATTGACAAACTCATTTATCTTCTTACTTTTGTAATCTATTTATTTAGTTGATTTGTAGGAAAAATGAATATGGAGCCCTGATAAATTTCAGGTAATTAGTATAAAACTGTTAGGTGGTGAAATTCTATAGTGTAAAGAAGAGAACCCAATGAATAATGTAACATGTTAATTGGTGGTATCTAAATCAAAGAATAGTACCTTTGGTGGACAAGGCACTAGATATTGTTCAACACATCTAACAGGTGTGCCTATAAATTTGCACTACCCCTTTCCCTCACCAACATCCACCCAACTTCGGCCAACTTGGGGGTTGGTAAATGTGGATATTCATCAAAGCAAAAATTTAGGTCAAGTCAAAATCAAAAACCATAACATTGTAATCTCGCCCCATTGTTCATAAAAAATCAGGACTCTATATAAGCTATTGTTGGTTTAAAAAAGAATTTAGAATATGTGTTTTTTGTTAGTGCTAAGATGTAAAAGTGAAAAGGAGATCTTATTCAATTGTGTAATCAATTGTATGCTTCTTATAATGACAATGTGTCGTAATGCATAAATACCAAATGTGGGGAACATGGCATGAACGATACAAGTAAAAGCAATAAAAACCAAATAAATAAGTGAAGTTGAAGGCATGTTACTATTAGAGGACTAGAATTTCAATTTTTTTATTTATAGGGAAGAGAGTCATTATAGGATTGCTATTTATGTGATTGATTTTTTAATTTGAAGGCTAACAAACATGAAACACAGTGCAAACCTTTGTTTGACAAGATCCTTCCAACCTTAGATTTTCAAGACCAATTTGTTGATTTGAGCTTGATTGAGTGACACTCTTCATTGGAGTTTGGAAAAGAGATGGCTCATATTTTGAATATTTCAAGATATGTTTTTAATGCTCTATGATATTCCATGTCTTGTGTTTTAGTGACACCCAAGCTACAAGTGACGTGATTTTTAGCTTGGGGATTGATTTTTTCTTTAATTTGGACAATATCATGATTTGCAAGGGATGATGTTTTAGTGGTAACTCAAATCTATGATTTTATTTACATTGCAAGCTTTTCCTCATGATCTTCCAATTAATGGTTTTCAGCCTTAGTCATGATTAGAATTGCTTTATTCAACTTTAGATATTAGCTAGAAGAGGTACAAATGGATATGATGAAGGATGGATATTGAGTTTAGTTGCACGATATTAAATTAGCTAATAAAATTGGTTATTATGGTAGGAGATGAATTATTAAGGGTGATAGTTGATTAATTGAATTAATCCTAGGGGTGCAGGTGCATACGTGTAATTCCAGGGCTTATAGTATGAATATTTTACTTGATTCGAGTGACTATGCCAACTTGAGTGAGTAAAAGATAATTAAATGGAAGTTATGAGTGGATAATAGAAGTGTGATTTATTTACAATGTCTAATTATAATTATCCATTAAGAGGTCGTAAAATAGCGATAATATAGTCAAAAGTGGTCATAATAGGTTGAAAATGATTCTTGAAGTGTGTATATGGGTGAAGTAATTAACCAAATATGATTGTATGAACATTGTAGAATGCATAATAGGTGTATTTAGTGATGTCTACATTTGCCCCTCTTTAAAGTGTTATTAGGAAGTAATAACATTTTAAAGATAATAGACACATGTAGATCAATGAATGAATGATAAAGAAGTGTTTTGGACTACCCGATTTTCCCTGGTGAAGTATTTTGATACCCTAATGGATCTAGATTGTGCCAAGGTAGTGTGATGTAACCTAGAATTTATAGTAAATGACCCAAGCGCACTGACACATCACTCAACCAGAGCTGAGTGCTCACTTGAAGCATGCAAAGGCGCTAGGTCCCTCTTTAGAGTTACTTGTGCAGAATGTTAGCATGATGATGTTTAAACACATTCAGATTCATAACCAATAATAAACAATCCCACAATGCATAAACCAGATCTAGATCTTAGATTATATATAAGATGAACTAAACAATGACTATAACAAGATTTACCATACAATAACTAGATTCAGTCATGTTTAATACCATTATCCAGTCCAATATTATCCATTCCATTAATACTGTAAAAACACAAAATATTCATACACTGTAATAAGTATCTCAATGAGTCATGCGCGCAACAAAACCAACAACATAACTCTACAATAATTCACACACACACATACACAAACCATACAAATCAATACATATACATACATACACACATACATACATACATACATACACATACATACATACACATACATACATACATACATACATACATACATATATATATATATATATATATATATATATATATATATATATATATATATATATATATATATAGGGGTGGGAACTTTCCCTTCACCACCCATGCACTTCTCAAAATAGGTCACATGCTAATAATAGCCATGTGCCTTTATAATAAGATGCACAACATGCAAGTACTCTAACAATAGATTTCCTATAGTTAACTCTGAGTAGAAATCCTATTATTAGCTCAAACTATGCATGGCGCTCAACTGTCACTTGTTCCCAAAATACCATTGCATGGAC
Source organism: Taxus chinensis (assembly GCA_019776745.2). Lineage (NCBI taxonomy): Eukaryota > Viridiplantae > Streptophyta > Pinopsida > Cupressales > Taxaceae > Taxus > Taxus chinensis. Next base: position 666,841,466 of record CM034152.1, on the reverse strand, counting down.
CACAAGTCTTCATGTCTTTGTGTGCTCCGCACGCTATCTCCAAAAATAGCCCTTATCCACAAAAATGGCTAAGTCCTGAACTCAAAGTGTTCTAGCACATTCTTATTCCGCTATTCTTCCACCCTCCAAATGCACCTTTCCCTAGTGCATGCACATCCTCCATATGCCTTCATCTTAGAGAAATATGTTATCTGACTCAACATTACCCCACACTAAGATACATTTCCACCCCGGCAATGGGTAATGCCTTCTTATTTCTCCAATAATAAAGAATAAGGAATGAAAGAATGAATGTAAAACTGTACAAAATAATGTATTCTATTCTGAAGTACCCTCTTCCTTAGGCATGACTAACTCTGGATATTCATTTTTGAGTTCAGCCTCCAAGGTCTGCCAGTCACTTAGTGCACTTCCCTTGTCTTTTCTGGATATCTATTATGATGGCATCCATTTCATCCCGAGTGATATTTTCCTTCTCATTTTGTAGTACTTGGACAACATGCACCATACTTGAGACCATTCCCTCCATGGAGTCCATTTTCTGTGCTATAAGTTTCCCAAGTTCATCAATCTTATCTTTGTGTGGATCTTGGGCTGTTGTAAGGGCCTCACACTTTTGTTTTACCAAGGATAACCTCTCTACATTCCCAAGTGTTTCATCCTTCATTTCCTTCAACACTTCATTATCCTCTTGCTATAGTCCTGATTCTTATTATGGCATCTGGTGCAGTTGCACACATGTTCAAAGATTGATCCACTTTCTTCAGCTCATCTTTCAATGTTTGGAGCAAGGCCTCAAAACTTGAAATTTTCCTAACAATGGTAGCCCTTACTCTTGTTGTTTCTTCTACAGGATATTTTGGTGCATTCATAACAACGGGCTCTTCATTCAAAACCAGACCCACCAGAGTGTGCAAATAATGCATTACAGAGGGAAACTTCTGAGGAACTTTAGACTCCAAATGAGGCCTTACCTTAAGAATATGATCACCAATTTCCTCAGCCATGCTAACAAAGGCCTCATTATTTTCCTCTTCTCATTCCTTCTCTTCTTTTAAGTGCTTTATTTTTGCAGTCTTATCCTTGTTATCTTCAAGTAGCACTCGAATGGTGGTGACCTTATCAATGTTCCTCCGTGCCACTTCAACAGATACCTTGACCAAGGCATTACTTACTTGCTCATTAGACATTACAAGAGGCTTGAACATTCATGTGCACTAATCTTTGGTTGCTTCTTTACCTTTCTTTGATGCGAGACACATGACTCCTCACACACATCAAAATTTTTATGTCCCGTGGTTCATCCATGTGTGTCTGCATGGACCAGGACAACTATTTTCTAGTCCACACATTGGCCTTTTCTGGGTCCATTAACTCCCAGCCATATAAATCCTTTGGCCCTACCATGCTTTGGAACCTGACATGCGCTAATGATCTTGCTGGTGTCCTCTATGTAACCCATAACTGGAGTCACATAGTCCTCACCTTGCTTTTCCTTTCTTTACCTTCTTTCCCTTGGGAACCTAGGTGTTAGAATCTGTAGTGGGTCCTTCACCTTCCTGTGTGGAGTGAGGCACACCAGATGGCTCACCCATCTCCTCTTTTGTCTCCTTGACCCCCTCTTCATCATCTTTCATTTCCTCATCATGAGGCTCCTTTGTATTTTTTGGCTGCACCAGGGTTCCTGGTGTACTTTCACCAGACTCATCCTCTTCATCTCTCCGAGCTTTAACTTTCTCCTCCTCTTCTTCTCAGGTACTTATTTCTGAGGGGAGATCCGAGGTGATATGCATGGAGGTTATGATGGCCCCACACTCTGAGTCCTTGTCCTTATGAACACCCTTTTAAATTGGTGTTCCTCATTTATTGGGTCTGCATCTAAGGTTGATGCGTATGTTTCTAAGTCTTCCTCCTCTTGTTGCTGCCTGGGAGGAGTAACCTCACACTTACTTTCCTTAGTGTCTGAGGGATACCTCCATCCCCTGTGCACTAAACCACCATTTTCCTCCTGTTCATCTTATTCTTCTTCTTCTAATGGTGAAGTGGTATTTTCAGCCACCAGGCTCCCAACTGTATGTTTCCCCTTTGGCGGGCTCTGGTAGCATACATTCATTTTTGACATACTTACCATTTTCTAGCCTAGGCTTAAGTTAGATATAAATTAGCACAGCCCCACTGTCACCAATGGCCAAACTGACAGGCCTCATGGTTATATCATCTGATATGAACCTCTCAATATAAGCAGACTTACTTGGGTATGTGTAAGTCTTCCTCAAGGTATGGTAGTCATAATCTACCTTGTCTACATTGTAGATTAACCTACGTGCACATCAGAAAACCTATGAACTACCACCTAGAAGAACCACATTGTAAAGGCATAAGGGAGTTTACACCAAGGACTCCATGTCCCATCCTTCATTGCAAAATGCAATGCAAAAGTGTTGGTACACAATAAATTGTACTGACTTCCCAACTACTGATGGCAGCTCCTTAGGAATTCTCCACTCCTCTTCAAAGGCCATGTGAAGTCTGTCATACCACATCTCTTCCCTTTTCTTGAATGGGCCACTCATAGATCCCTCACATAAATACTTCTCAAACCTCTTTACTAGAGACTTATTCTCTACAAGATACTCCCAAATCTTGTTCTTTGGCCCATTAAGCACTCCAATTTCAACAAAAACAAGAGATAGAAAAATGGCACCAAAGCTTATCTTCTCACCTTTGCACGCTTCTTCAATGATGGTATCTACTATGTATCCTACCAAGTTGTAAACTTCTCCCTATGACATCTTCTTAGCAATGTGTAGCCACATGGTGTTCACTTGTGACCATCTCTCCTGATCATTCAACTTGGTGAGTAAGTGTGCATGACCTGTACCACAGGGTACTTCCTTAACTTGTAAATATCCATTCTACATGGACCCTTTGAGTAACCCAGCTCCTTGTGGGTGGCCAAAATAGCTTCTTTTTCAGATAAGTCACTGGTAATCTCTGTCCCTATTCCCTTCAAACCTATGTCAGGCTTGCAATTAAGGGCATGATGATCCTCATCCGCCGCCCAAAAAAATAAAAGAAGTCCTCATGGACTCTACTCATAAGCCATTGGTATAGTTTCTCTGGTTTTCCAAAGTAAGGGAGTTCATAGAGCTACAGGACCCCTACCTTCTTCAACAATTTCTCTCCAGCATCATCATAAACATAGGAATGTCATCAACTATGTGCTTGTTTGTCTTTCTTCTTAACAACACATCCAACTCTTCCTTGTTGTCAGTCATGCAATGATTGTAGTCACTTACCTTGCTCTTGAATGTGAGAATCCCAGTCACATCCCATGATTACATCCTCTAGGTACTACATTTATGAGAACCTACTTTCGGGGGCATCCTCAATCTCCACCTCAGTTTCTACCTTCTTCTTCCCCTTTTTTCTTGCTCTAGGTGCTTTCCTTGGTGCCATGGTAAGACAAGGTTGCACCTTTTTACTTCTGTCGAGAAAAATCCCATGTCCCTAGCTCAAAACCACATGCCCTAACTTGAAATCACGTGCCCTAGCTTCTTCTCAAACCCTGACTCCCTATTTCTCCTCTTTGCATGCCTCTGCTTCACTCAAACCCTTCTCTAATGGGGACACAAGCCAATTTCATGCAAAAATCCACTCTCCTCACCTAGTTTTAAAGCTCTTTGCACCTCAACATGTCTTGCACAACTCGGTTGCAAACAACTCACTCAAAAAATCATAATCACAAAGGTAAAAATGAACCCGCATCATGTTCTTATATAGATTTTGAAAAATTAATCACATTTATTACTCCTCCACCTACCACTGATCCTCTCATTAATTGAACATTTTACCACATTTTATGTGATACACCTACATGCCACAACCATAACCTTCCAGCGTGCCTTTCTACCTTTTGGCCAAACCTCCTTTCACGTGCTTCCATGCACCAAAGTACCTCACCACTGTGCCTTCCCTTAAGTAGTTTCCATGGCCGCAACTTACCTCGTGTTATACTGGGCATTTTTTTTTAACTATGATCTTCTTTTAGGAGCAATTTTCTTTCTAGCAACACCTTTCCATACCATCTGCACTTTCCAACAAGAGAAACCACCTGCACAAGTATTTTCTTATGCATACCCATCTTTGAATGAAAACCACCCCACACTAAGGGTATGTGTAGTCCTCTGTGCATAAAAACACTTCAGATTGTAATCAGCTTCTGGTGCACAAGTGCGCTTATTACAAAAAACAATGAACTAAATTGACAAAGCATAGCGACAAAAAAAGGAAACACATTAAGGGAAATATAGTAAGGGAAATATAATCTAAATGGAAATACTACCTTATTACAAACACCAAGAAGGCTTATTTATAGTAGGGCTTCAACCTAATCCCATTGAAGTAACCAGGTAACCGTGTTCCATCAAGCACCTCTAACTGGAAAGTGCCTGACTCAAGTATATGAGTGATAACATATGGTCCCAACCAATGCACCTTAAGCTTTCCTGGGTGGTGTAGAAACTTTGAATCATAAAGAAGTACCATCTTCCCAACCTCAAGCTTCTTGTCCTTGATGTGCCTGTCATGCCATGCCTTCTTCCTAGATTTTTCTTGCTTCTGACTCCAACGTGCTATGGCACACCTCTCATCTAGTTGTATCAACTTGTCAATTATTTCTTCCAATGCTTTCTCATCAGCTAGACCTCCCACATGTGTGATACACAAAGAAGGTAACATGAATTCCATGGGAAGAACTACTTCTTGCACCATACACCAACTGAAAGGGTGTTTCCTTATTCAACCATTTATAGGTTGTTCTATATGCCCAAAGTACAACAGAAACTTTATCATCCCAGTCTTTCCTTCCAACATCACAAATCTTTGTCAAAGTCTGGCTCAATATCTTGTTGAAATCCTCAGCAGTCCCATTTTCCTGAGGGTGATAAGGTGTTGTCTTGTGGTGTGTGACCATAAATTCATCCAATAATATCCTGATTTTTGCATTCAAGGAAATGAGTGCCCCTATCACTTGTCAAACTCAAAGGACATCCATACCTGGTAAGAATATTTTCCCACAAGAACCTTGCTACTGTAGTCACTGTACAATCCTTTGTAGGTGCTACTTCTGCCCACCTTGTAAGATAATATGTACAAGTGATGATGTAGCGTGATCTAGTTCTACACATAGTTGGGGAAATAGGACCCAAAAAGTCTATTTCCCATTTTTCAAAAGGATCTACACTAGTAATGGGCCTCAAAGGCATTTCATCTCTCTGTCCAAGTTTTCCAAGGCACTGACAATGATCACATGCCTTACAATACTCCTTGTAATCCTTGTACAAGGTTTCCCACCATAAACCAATGAGTAGAATCTTGTGCATGGTGGCGTCACCTACATAGTGTCCACCTGCAATACCACCATGAGCCTCCTCCATGATTTTCATGTGCACTCATGCTCCAGTACACACTATGCAATACTTCATCTCAGCCTAGTTTGTATAAGTCACCACTGATCAACATGAAAGGTGCAGTGTGAATTGCAAGTTGTTTCTTTTCCAAGGATTTCATTCCTTCTGGCACCATACCTATGTGCGTAAAAAGACAATAATATCCTCTAATTCTGAGGGTGTGTGGTTTAACCTATATAACTATGCATCTGACATTGTATCTTCAATACTCTGCGCATCCTCTCCTGATTGAATCCTTGATAAGTGGTTTGGGCCAGAATTACTTTTACCTTGTTTTACCACAACTGTAAAGTCAAACTCTTGGAATAATAGAACCCATCGACATATGCACCCCTGTAAAATGGAGATTATTTACCAATTATTTCAATGCCATGTGATCTGTATAGAACACAAAAGGTGTTGCTAGCAAGTATTGTCTAAACTTATGTAGCACATAGATCATTGACAAAGCTTTGCACTCCATAGTTGTATAATTCTGTTCTGTAGGAGTCAACTTTCTACTAGAAAAACATATAGGATGATCTACAATACCTTCTCCAGGATGAGCTAGAACTATGCCAATGGCCATGCCAGAGGCATCCACATGTACGTGAAAGGGGAGATTCTAGGAAGGAAAACATGTAAAATAGGTGTCATAGTTATCCTTTCCTTCAGCACTTCAAATGTGCGTGCTACGGTTCTCCCCAATAGAACTTCCCTTTACCTTTTAATAACTCCTCCAAGGGTGCAGTAAATCTTAGCATATCCTTTGATAAATTTTTTGTAATACCCTGTGTGGCCCAAGAATCCATGCACCTCACTCTGACTGGTGGGTTCCTCCAAGCCTAAAATGACTGCAACCTTAGCTGGATCTACTAACAAACCCTCCTTGTAGATGATATGCCCTAGCAGAGTTCCAAAAGGTGTAGCAAATACACACTTCTTGATATTTAAAGAGATGCTTAACTATCTGCACCTCTCAAACATTAACCAAAAATTGTCACAATGATCCTTGATAAGCCCATACACAGTCCAATCATCCAAGTAAACCTACAAGAATTTGTGAATAAACTCCTGGAATGCTTGAACCACAATGCATGAAAAATACTGCAGGCACATTCTTCAATCCAAAGGGCATCACTGTGTATGCAAAACTTCCCCATTTAGTGGTGAAAGTTGTCTTCTCTTGATCCTCCTTAGCAATTCTTACCTGATGATACCCATAGAATCCATCTGTAAAAGAGTAAATTTTGTGCCCTGCAACGCCTTCCAATATTTCCTCAGTGAATGGTGTAGGGAAAGGATCAATCACACATGCAACATTCAACTCCATGTAGTCCACACAAATCCTGATTCTTCCATCTTTCTTTATGTTGATTACCATAGGGCTAACCCACTCTGATTCCTCTATGGGCTCAATAATGCCAGATTCCAACATCTTGTCTATTTCTTCTTTAACTTTTACGCAGTAGGTTAGGGTTCATCCTATAAGGTCTCTTCCTAACAAGGGAGCACACCTTCCTTTAACTTAATTTTCATCTCACCCAAAGATTCATGCACCCCTTTCAACTCATGGTAGCCCCTAGGAAACAAGTCCTAGAAATCACGTAGCAACTCAATTATCTTAGCCACTTCAGAGTCAGACCAATAATCTCCAATTATGGCCTCCTTAGGTTCAACATCCATGCCAATGTTCACTTTCTTTGTCTTCATAGGTTCATGGTAGGCACACACCTTCTCATCCACACTGTCTAAGACCTCATGTGTACCCTCTGAATGATCTATGTCCAACTGTTCCACTTCTTCATTATCCACCATATAGACCATCTTTCCTTTCTCCTTCTCTAGGCAAGCGCACTCAAGCAGTTTTGCATCTGTCTCATCTACTTCGTCAAAATGTGCTTCTAGATCTGACTCACCAAATAAATCCTGAATGAGTTCTTTAGCCTTTGCACTATCTCCCATGGTCAATCGCTTCATAACCTGTAATGCCTCTTTCACCGAAGGTTTAGTGGAGAAGTAGTCAAAATTCTAGATCATTCCTGTAGTCAAGTCTTGCCAATTTCCAGTCTCCCTGTGTAGCTCCGCATAAACATACCAAGTGCACACAACCTCGCAAGGTGAAATAAAGTTTGTGCACCCACAATGAAGGTGGTAAATCTTCCTACCCCTCTATCTAGAGTCTCTCACACTACTGAACATGGTGTTGAACAAGATTATTACCATGATATTCACATATTTGAGTAGGTGCATTACTCCTAAGAAACCGGGATGATAGAGCAATTCTCACTTCTCTCCATTCTATGAGATTATCCCTATGAACCATCCACCAGCGCACTATTATCCTACACAGGGTATACACTAACATATTCCTTCTGTCCACTTGATCCTTCCACTGTACTTCCATGGCTCACAAGGAATACCTCAGGGTTTCCTTCATAGTGTACGGGGTACAAGGTTGTTGCCTAACCTCCTAACACAACTGCGGCCTGCTTATGCATGCAGTTGCACTTCTTACTCCACACCCAACCATCTCATAAGTGCATGTGCCCAATTTTCATAGGTGATACTTGTAGTATCATTGATGGACTGTGCATCATCCCACTTGAGAATTCCTTCCTTAGATGGCTCAAGCACTTCCAGATCTCGAATGGTGCACACATAAATTCTATTCAAGGTATTCTTCACTTAAGGGCTCAACATAAGGTGCAGATTTCTCATCTATTAAAGGGATAATAACTCATTCTTCCTTGTTCTCAAAACTGATATATCCCTTATTGAACCATAGATCAACATTATTTGCATAACACCAAGGGTGCCCAAGTAGAGCTGGGAAGTTGTCTGCTTCTGCAAGTGCTAATACCTCAAAGTCCCCAGTGAACTTGGCCCCTTATATAGTAATGGATGCATCCTTCAATACTCCAATTGGCATGGCCTTAGTCTGATTTTCCATATACAACACATTGGAAGATGGCTGCAATGGAGGTCTACCCATTTGAACCCATGCATCTAAGGTAAGCACATTCACTTCCGCATGCCTATGTCAATCAAAATATTTCTCAAAAGCCATCCATCTACAATAACATTCAGAGTGATCTCCTTGTCATAATCCAAGCTATGGGGAGGGAGATTAACATGCAAAATCTGTCATCCAGGTCTCAATACCAACGCGTGGAGTGTTTCCTTTCAACCAACTCCTAGTAATGGAATAATGTTCTCTTGACAGCAACATCTTGCATACTTCCTTCAGATCATCAACATCTGACTAGAAAGTCTCAATTGCTACCTTCTTCTGTTCCAACTTCTGTGACTGTTCCTTTAAACACTATATTTCACCTTGTAGATTTTTGAGTACCTCCATGGTTTCCTGATAAACCTCCTTCTGATGTGTAGGGTCTAGGTATTTTGCATGTAAAACCTCCTCCTTAGTGATGGTAGGCTTCTGTTGCTGTGTTTTTCTCTGGCGTGCGCAGCCTCAACGCGTGTAGTAATCTTCATAGGTACTACCTCAGGATCCGGTGCTAACTTTGACATCCATTGGTTTTCCACGGCACACTGTATCCTAACCATCCCTGTGCCCTTGTTCTCATTTTGTGCTTCTTGCTCAGATGTTCATATAAGTCCAGACACTCTTCATAGTTATGATTCTTTCCACAAAAATAAAAAGTAATGTTCTGAGGACATTCACACCTGTAATGGTTAGGGGATCCACACATATAACATGTTCCATGAGGGAACTCACCTCGTCCACCCATGGCCTCGGCCTCTGAATCCACCATGGTATCCTTTGGCCTCTACCATGATCCTCCCTCAAAGTGCCCTTCATTTTGATCATAGCGCCCTTGAGTGTGTTCATGATCATGTCACTCACCTTTATCCTTAGAGTTATTTGAAACCCCCATCTATCATACACCAATATCAATGACATCATGGATCTGATCAATCAACCTGTAATCTTTTGTATTGTGAGTCATGGACCGAAATTTTTTTACAGTAGTAGGACATGTTCTTTCTTACCACGTGTTGCAATAATGGAAAATCGACTTGCATCATGGTCCAAATGACATATCTCACATTCCAGTAACAAGGAGTGCACCGATCTGTGAGGAAAACTATCCTTAGTATGCCCCTCTACTTCACAATCTATGCACCAAATTCCACTGCGTGTCTCATGTGTTGTATTGGCTGATAGTTTCTCTAACTGCTTTTCCATTGTTGCGATCTGAGCTTCCAAGAATGGGCTCACTCTAGTGTCTATGCTCCTCAACTGCCTCAACATGTAGAGCTACTTCAAGTGCCTCACATGGGTCTGTATAAGTCTTATGTGAGAGCACCCTCCTAAAAGGCGTAATCAAGCCTCCGATGAACCATTGTGCATGCTGAATTTCATGGATATCATATGATAGTTTAGACAAGAGTGTTTTGAAATGAGCATCATATTCCCAGACACTCTCAGTAGTGCCCTGCTTGATGTCCTTGAGTGCATTTATAATTTTCTTCTTGAACTCAGGTATATAAAATTCCTTAATGAAAGCATCCCATAACGATGTATAATCCAACAAGTCTGATCAGGGTCAAACTTTCTATACCAACTGTGTGCGTGTCCTTGCAACATAGTTGCAAACTAACTGGCCTTGCACTCTAAAGTTATTATTCCTTTCGTGCACCACAATATCTCACACATATGCACATGCTCAGAAACATATTCTATTCCCCTATACTCTGGGAGATGAAGTGACATATCCATGTAAATATTCTGGGGCTAGTGAGGACCATGCCCACTAGATCTAGAACCCTCCTGTGTTACCTCCACCTCCAGATCCACTAGATCCACCAGATCCTAAGTTACCTGTTCCACCTGATCCTCCACTTGTAGCAGGAATTGGACCAAAGGATGCACTTGCCATGTGTCCCAATAGTGGTGCTAAATTGAACTCCTATAGTCTGCAAAGTTTTGCTACTCCCCGATGTGAGTCCAAAGTTCTGCACACCTATGTTCTGTGCTAATGACGCACCTGAAAAGGTTCCTCCAACCAGTCCTCCAAATAACAAGGAAGATGTCTTCCTAGCCATAAATGCACTTGCTATATGATTCACTCCTGAACTTGCTGATAAGTCAACTCTACCTCTTGCTACTCTACTACCCAAACTAGCTTACTGACTACTGGCTATACTAGAAACTGGAAAACCAAGTGCAAGGGCTAGGTTTCTTAGGTAGATTCAGATGTGTGCCCGCGGCCCAAGTTGTCTTTGTTGGCATGCTCTCATAAGAGGATGATGAGGGTTCCCTGTCATGCTTGCCCAAATGGGGGAGTTCCAAATGCTCTGGCTCCACGTCCTATGCATGAGCTCCAAGTCCTTCACGATCCATCTCTCTCCTCAATGCCATCCATTCTACAATATCATGATGCTTCCCTAAATCCCTCTCGTGCGCTTCATTATACTTAACCCATGCATTTCTTCTCTTTGCCTCTCTGTCGCTAGGTCCGTCCATCCTTCACCACACCTACTCCTACCCCCATGCATGGTGGGGTTTAGCTAGCCATAGATTTTTCTTCCAAATTTAGGGTTACCAACAATATTTTGATCGCCAATGGAATGCCTTGCAGATAGGTTCCCTTGGGATAACGTAAAAACTAAAATTCAGCTACCTTCAGGAAAGAATAAGTGGAAATTGAGTACTCCAAAATATAGCTATTCAGAACTCCACAAACCAAGTGTCCACAACGCAAGTCCAAATTAGATCAGTATCATAGAGGGCCTGAAACTCTTCTTATCCAGAACAAGTGTGTGAAACCTCCAATTCCTTTTAGACGTAAGTAACCAGCCACTTGTATAGCTCTATTGGGAAGATAACAAAGAAGCTCTCATATAAGAAGTCATACATATTCTACTCCACCCACACGTGTGCATCAAACCCAGATCCAATGTTGAATCTCCAAGTGTACTCTTCTTCCAGATCTATTATCCACTCCTCAACACTTGTCAAGGTCAACTGATACACTCTTCATCATGCAACATCATGAAAACAACTGAAAAAGAGGTCCCAAAATGGAACCAATGATGCAGCCTAGAATTTACAGTAAATGACCCAAACTTGCTGACATATCACTCAGCCAGAGCTTAGTGCTCACCTGAAGCACGCAAAGGTGCCAAGTCCCTCTTTAGAGTTACTTGTGTAGAATGTTAGCATGATGATGTTTAAACACATTCAGATTCATAATCGGTAATAAACAATCCCATAGTGTATAAACCAGATCTCGATCTTAGATTTTATGGAAGATGAACTAAACAATGAATATAACAAGATTTATCATACAATAACCAGATTCGGTCATGTTTAATACCATTATCCAACCAATATTATCCATTCCATTAATATTGTAAAAACACATAAGCTTCATACACTGTAATAGTATCTCAATGAGTCACGTGTGCAACTAAACCAACAACATAACTCTATAATAATTTGCACATATACATATATCCCAAACCATGTAAATCAATACATATATATAGGGGTGGGGAATTTCCCTTCACCATCCATGAACTTCTCAAAATAGGTCACATGCTAATAATAGCCACATGCCTTTACAATAAGATGCACAACATGCAAGTGTTATAACAATAGATTTCCTGTAGTTAACTCTGAGTAGAAATCCTAATATTAGCTCAAACTATGCATGGCGCTTAGTTGTCGTTTGTTCCCAAAATACCATTGCGTGGACCACAAGTCTTCATGTCTTTATGTGCTCTACATGCTATCTCCAAAAATAACCCTTATCCACAAAAACAACTAAGTCCTGAACTCAGTGTTATGACACACACTTATTCTATTATTCTCCCACGCCTCCAAATGCACCTTGCCCCAGCATGTGCGCATCCTCCATATGCCTTCATCTTAGAGCAATATGTTATCTACTCAACATAGTGCCCACTCGAGCAGATGGGTGACATGATAAAGCGGTGGAAAATCACTTGATGAAGAGGAATAAGAGACTGTTGTGTGAAAAAAAGGCTCATAAAATGAGAAATAAAGGGTTAAAGGTAAAAAGTAGGGTGTTGGGACATGAATTAGGGTTGGAAGAAGGGTTAAATAGAAGGGTGGATTGGTAGTAAAAATCATTGGTCATGTGTGATTTGCACATAGTTATTTTATCATGAATGCGTGTTTTTTGTTTTTTCTATGGTAAATTATGTAGGATAAATATATGATGATGAGTTTTTGTTGTGATTTGATTGTGATAGTGAAAAGACTAACCTTGATCCTAGCTTGAGTTTCTATTCAAATGTTGTAATTTAAAACAACCTAATTTTATTTTGCAAAATATAATTTGCACCATGATTATTAAAGAACCATGATGAGTAACTCATCATGTGCATAAACAAACACACATACTATAAAAAAAGTTAAAAAAAACCCAATATACATAGTAAATGTATGCACCCTAGATATAAATGAGCTAAGATGATAAACAATAAACATGAAATTAGTCAACAATTAACTAAGAAAAGTAACAATGCAACAAAACTTTACATGAAGACATTTATCTCTGTCCCTAAAGTGTTCCATAGTGATGATTAATTGATCTTTTTTCCCCCAGGTAAGGATGCATGTAAGGGGTAAGATGATTCGGTGTTGATTAGGTCATTTCCCCCAAGCAAAGATACATGTGAGGGAGAAATTGAGAGTAGAGATTTCCCCAAGTGAGGATACACGTAAGGGATTTGGATTAGGATGTTTTGATGTTTGTAGGATATTCAAAATGAACACTAGGATAGGAGTCAATGTGTTGGTTTTTGGGAGTTTATTTTTTTGCAAATTTTTAGGAATTTTGGATGTTTTTTTTGTAGATTCTTCACCGGTTTTATACGTTTTTCATAGTTTTCAAACTTTTTTTGGATTTTTGGAATATATTGTAGTATGTTTTTGGATTTTTTTGATTATTTAGATTTTTAGGTATTTTTAGGACATGTAGGTAGACATTTGATCTAATAGTAATCGCCAAAGAGATTATATTAGGTGATCTAGGACCCACCCAAGCATACATAAACATGTAAAAAATTATTAAGATTAAGGGATAGATATGAGTATATATGGAGAGTATAATAGATTGAAAATGTCCTAAATAAAAGGAATAAGCAAAAAAAGTAATTTGGTATGATATGGTAAGAGGAATAGGATGGATAAGCTATATAAGTGGATGTGCCAAAATGCCCCAGCACAAGGAATATCTATGGGTGATTTAAGAAGAATTTTTTTTCTTCAGATGAACCACATTCATAGGATATTTAAGGTCTTGACCATCTTTAGTGGATAGATTGTATGTTATATATCTTAATTTTGCATTGATAATATACGGACCCAACCAGTCATGTTTAAAATTTCATTTCTTTTCTCACTCCTTGGTTGTTTTTTTCTATTTTTTTTGTATTACAAGGTCATCAATCTCAAATTGTTTGGATTTTATCCTTTTTTGTAGCTGTGACGAATTCAATTATAATTCACTTTTAAATGATTTAACACAATAACCTATTTTCAATAAGGAGTTCAAGTTTAGAAAAATGATCCTATCTATATTCGTATTCATTGATAAAATATTTGATTGATATACAAAGTGATGAGAGATCGACCTCTATGAGTAATACAACTTCAGATCCATATACAAGTGAAAAGGGAACGACTCTTGTTGGAGTATGATAAGATGTGTGATAAGCCCAAAGGGTAGGATAGACTTGTGTATGCTAATTGTGACCATGCTATTGAAAATATTTTCGAAGATGGAATTGAGTGTTTTATTAGATGCTTCAACTTGGCCATTACATTATGGATAATATGGAGTGAACTAATAGATGCAAATATGTAAGTGTTTGGATAGATCTTTAATAGTTTTATTTTTAAATGAAATACCATTATCAACAAAAATAGAGGAAGGGATGTCGAAACGACATATGGGATGGTTAAAATTATGAACTTGAAAATATTAGTGTTAGGAATAGTAATGTTCACATGTTAGTAGTTAGTTATATTATTATTATATAAACAATAATATATTGTTGGAGTTGTTTTAACAACTCATATGATTTGAGTTGTATATTGTTAAGTAAGTAACAACCAAAACTAAATAAGATTATGGAGATATTTTTGGGAAAGTAGTTTCCTAAACAATAGGGATGTAAATACCTATTTATATGGAGTGGCGTATGCTGTATAGCCATTTAGAATGAATTGAATGATAGATCATTATTCCATGAATTTTATTGTGTAAATATGGTCTCAGGGCATTATTTGTTATCAGAGTAGGTGAATTTGCTGACATAAATTAGAGCATGGATATACAGTCATAAAATGGAAGAATAATATCTTACCAGGGCATCTTGATATCTGTAGGTTTCCCAAGTTGATGGTTACAAAATAATAGAGCTCACCTATCTTCGCAGTGGTGATTCTGAGAGGACACACTATTATAAATGAAGAATTGAAAATTAATTACAACAGACTTCTTCTACATGCGTTTCTATCGTCCTGTAGCTGTGCATACATATGTTTTTGAATTTTCATTGATCTGTGACGTGTTGACAAGGAGTATTTAGGAATTTTATAAGTTGAGTGCTTTGGTGTATTTATCATAGTATAGATCAGGGACATTCTTCAAGAGGCACATTATAACATAGAAACATCATTGTTAATGGTATACATCTACTACATTCACATCTAGTATGTGATATTCATAAGTGGAGCCACTTCTATCTTAAAAGCTTAGTGATCTACATTGTTGGCTTTGCGCAAACTGATCACCTTCAACGTGAACTACAAATCAGCATGCAAACCAACTTTGAGGAAGGAAAGTGAATACAAAATGCCACATCTTATCTCTGCGATTTGAGGAGAATATATGTGCGTAGAAAATTAATAGCAATGAATTAATGATGATGGAACTAAGTTTCACATGTCAGAATACATCTCCAAGCATTTTTCTGATTTAGAGAAAAAAGGGCAATGTTAAAGAGTAGGAAACGTACCATATTTCCTCATTTTTCATTCGGCCTCCGTACACTTATTTTTACACACATCTCCTTCTACGGGCTACATATTTCCCAACTCCCTGTTGCCATCACATCGAATCACAATAAATCAATCAATCCATCGAACAACTTGAGCACATGGATATCTCATTGCCTGGTGTAATGAATAATATTTAGTAGATTGACATGGGTATGTGATTAAAATATAGTCATATATGTTGCATCTTTGCCTTTATAGTTGGTTGATGTTCTATCTTCTTTCATCGTTATTTGTGTAGTCAAAGCCATTAAATATGTCATAAAAGTCTCAACTTAGTATATATCAAAGGTCAGTTATATAGTTTTAATGTTACTTTGTTTATAATGTCAGCAAAATAAGTTATTACGTGAGGTCTATAGCATTCATGTTACGTTATAAAGTCAATGTCATTTTTGGTCAATGTGCTTTATTTAGGATAAGTGTCAAAAATCTTCTATTATTTGTAAGGTCATTGAAAGTATTGTTTTAAGTCTTTAAGTGTCATTATTTTGTATTAGTAATTTTGTTGTCAAAGTGTCAAAAAATTGAGTCATTATAAAAGTTTGAAAATTCATTTTTTTTTTCGTTACAGACGCATTTTCGGTGTTACCCGATGTCCACAAAATAAATTATTTCACATTGTGGGGGGGAGACAAAATAAACCCAATGTGGAAACTATTGAACCTCAAAGTCAATATCAGCTGAGCTAAGCAGCGACAGATGGAGGTCAAAGACATCAAAGGCTGGAGGTCAGACATCGACCTCTCATCAATTTGCCAATGACGGGGATGCTTCACTGATTTGGTGGCACATGTGAGTATTTTATCATGTTGCGTTTGATTTCATAATTTCAATGTGGTGTGAAAAAAAAGAATAGATGTGATATGTTCCTATTCACTAGTATGTGACTATTCCTATAGATTTCCCCAATGCAATAACATAGTGAAGAACAGATAGCACAGTGAAAATACAACATCATGAGTCTTGATGAGGTTGAACAATCAGCTGTGTTCTTGTTCATACCTAGGTTTGTGGTTAGCCTCTGGAAAACCATTGAAGGATGCTCAGATGTGTTTCTACTTGAGTTCTCACATTGTTAGGTCAGAGGTGTTCCCTAGAGTGACTGGTTGATAAGTAGATGATTCTTGAGCGTGTTCCCATCCTCATCGGTAAGATGTGTTCCTGACAGCGCATGGTCGATAAGAAGTTGATGCATTCCTTATTCTACCTTTAGTTCGAGTTTTGTACCAAGATAATGAACAAGCACGAGCAACAAGCTGTAGAGGAAGTGTAAAATTTCTTTTAATACCATGTAAACATTAAGGGGGGGAATGTTAGGAATAGTAATGTTCACATGTTAGTAGTTAGTTATATTATTGTTATATAAACAATAATATATTATTGGAGTTATTTTAACAACTCGTATGGTTTGAGTTGTTTATTTTTACGTAACTAACAATAAAAACTAAATAGGATTATGGATATATTGTTGGGAAAGTAGTTTCCTAAACACTAGGGATGTAAATATCTATTTATATGGAGTAGCTTATACTGTATAAACATCCATAATGAATTGAATGATATATCATTATTCCGTGAATTTTATTGTGTAAATTTGATCTCAAACCATTAATTAGTACCATTGACATAAGTGAGAGGTATGACCTCTACCTATTTGGTAATATATTTGGCTACAATGATAATGAATGTATGGACATCAAAGGATTTATGATTGATTTTTTCTATAATGTTGAGCCCCCATTGGGAGAAAGGACAAGGTGTGGTGACTAGTTGAAGAGATTATGAAGGTGCATGAATGATATTTCCATGTTGTTGGCATGCAAAACACTTCTTGAAAAAATGACATGCATCAAAATCCATAGCGGGCTAGTAATAACCCACACAAAAAATATTTTTCACTAAAACCATTCCACTTGTGTTTGCGTCACAAATTCCAACATGTACCTCTACTAGAATTTGGCGTGATTCATCATATTTGAGACATATTAGGAGAGTTCCATCATATACTCGTCGATATAATGTGTCAACAAGAATGGTGTAGTGTGAAGCAAGTTGTGCTAGGTCTCATTTGTGTTGGGAATTCATAGTTTAAGGGAAAGTTTGATCATGGATGAAGATGTAGATATCATGATACCAAGGGTTTTTAGGACCAACTATTTCACATATCATGGTTGACTTCAGAAAATCATAGGTCGGAACCAAAACATGTTCTATGATAAACTAAATGTGTGTTTGATTGGGATTTAACTCAAGAAGGGATCCAATAGTTGTCATTGCATTTGCTGATTCAACAAGCTCATAAAAGCATTACAACAATCAACCCAAAAATGTTGGTCCCAGACCAAGAAAAACCATAGACTTCAGAAATACTCTGAAGCACTCTAGTCAGACTCCAAAGCAATAGAAAGAGACTCTGAAGCTCTCCGATTAGACTCTAAACTAAAAGAAGGAGAATTTGAAGCACAAAACAATATTCTTTCAACATTCTACTATGTTATTTAAATCCTGCAACATCCTTTGACATCAATGACACTAACTCAATTTGTTATGTCATTCATCTTCATTTGATATAAATGAATAACTATTTCAATGACATATCCCCCTTTTTCATTTATGGAATACAAACCATATTATATAAGGAAACCACCTTATCCTATTGCATATAGTAACTTGTAGAATGTAGCTTGCTCCCATTTTCTACAAAACTCTCGTGTTATTAGAAATTATCCCCATATATTGTACTATCTTCCCCCTCTGACATCAATGGAAAAGGAGTTAAAATCTCAAAATTCCCCACTTGTATATGAAACACTAATGTTTCGCCTAATGTCTTGATGTACTGCTTACTCTTTGACTTAAACTTTGCTACAAAAGGATTATAACTTGTCTCCCTTGCTTTAACTCTCCCCCTTGGATTATGCATCTTCTGATCACTTTCTTTACTTATCTCCACTATGATAAGGAAAGGATTTACTCCTCCTTGAGTTCCATGCTGCCTATGTGCATGATGATACTTCTTCTACTATAGAATACCATACCTTCAAATTCTTATCCAAGATATTCAAAAAATTCTTATCCAAGAAGCTTAGTAAATCTCCTCCTTATACAATATCGTTCTTTTGTGGCAATCATACTCTTGAGAGCTTAACCTAATGCATGCATGCAACTTTTTATCTGACACAACTCCATATCATTTCATTAGAATATTCTAATAACATGTTCTCATCACTGCTTAACTAGACTTTTTTAATGTGCCTCTCCTATTGCACTTAGATGTGATACACAAAGTATGAACTCATTGGAACTGCTTACCACTATACACATGATGTCCTTGAATATTTGCAGTTCATTTCTAAAGATATTTTTTGCTTTCTTATGACTTATTTTGGTTGTACATTACTTTGCCTCAAATCTGTAGATTAGGAGATATCTTACTGGTTGATTCATATCTTGACCAATGATACTAGATTATGTAACTTCTTAAAGAATGCTCCTCCAGTTAAACTATTTATGTCATCAACATATATATATATCATATATATATATATATACGTGATATATCATATATGATATCATACTCCATGTTTTGGCTAATAAACATATTCTCATTACTTGACTATCAGATCTCTCCATATGCACCTCTTCAATTCAATATTTGACCTTGTGCATCTAAATACTTAACACCTTATTGACTGCTTACATTGATTCATGCAACTCTTCTACTGAAGGTAACTTACTTCTATTCTACATAACTTATCTTGACAATGCAGTACATAATCCTGAAAGCCTAACAATGTATACTCATACCATGGCTCAACTCATTACTTGAACAACTCATGTCTATTTTCAATATTTTTCATCTTTGGCGATGTACTCCAATACATGGTGCATTTCAATACATCTACATAGATTATTCTTTCTAGAAAATCATAGTCTAATTTTTTCTTAGAAAAGTATCTCAACTTCATCATCTATATGTTGAGTCCAATCTTCATATTAACTAGATATCCTTATCCTGAATAGCCATTTTCTAGATCAACATTATCTTCTTCATTCTTATGAGAACCCTTCATTTGCAAACCCATGCAGAGACTCCTCTTTTTGTGGATTTCATTTTTTTCTCTTAACATCATTAACAGTTGCTACCATCCTTTGGCCAATCCATTCCTCACCTTTGATTTCCTCATTGGAACTCCCCTTTTTTTGCTTCTTCTTCCAAACATTTATGCATTTACCTTTGAGTTTAGCACATTCATCTACTTTCTTGTTTTTCTTCAACAAGATTACTTCTACATTGTCTTGCTTTATGTCCATACTTATTCACAATTATAACAAACAATATCATCTGATAAAGGAGAAAAAAGAATTAAACCTTCTACCTGAAGAAACCATTTGTCAACTCTGTTTTTGTTCCAACCATCCTCATTCTTATTCTGTTTGAGAGTTTCCACACTTCTATGCAAAAACATGATATATGCCCATAGTTGTGGCATTTATAACATACATTTCCATTCTCTTTGTGTTCTTGAAAATGAATTGTAGTTTCTATTTGAAACTCCAAAAGGACTTGCATTTGAATTCTTCTTCTTATCAAAACTTCTTGTATGAGATCTACAATTTACAACTCTATGCCCAAACTGATTGCATGAAAAAACAATAACCATAAAATGAATTCTGAAACTTGGTTATGTGATGTTGCCTTAGGGGAAAGGATATTTTGTGATTTTATGAGCTAACTTTGTGAGGAATTATTGTATTCTCTTGAACATGAATCTCCTTCTTCTTGTTTCTTTCTTCTGGATTTCTTGTACTTTGAGGAACATGAGTCTCATTCACTTTACTACTTTCATTTATGATAGAACCTTTAAGAGCATCTGTGTATACATGTCATTGGTTTTCAAATTCTTTGGAGGTTCCTTTGATCTTCTTTATTAACCCAAGACCAATTTTAATAAATGGGGATCTCTGATTAGTGAGTATATCATCCAATATTTTTATTACTCTTCTCAAACTTGAGGTAATTTTTCAATTTAGCATTAGTCTTCTCAAGTTCCTTTCTTAAAGAAACTATTTCAGATTCAAGCTTCTCACAATTTTCATTCTTTTGATTCAGTCGGGTTCTCACAACCTCATCCATCTTCTTCATCATCTTCAAGTTGAAATCTTTAGGATAATGATGATCTTACTGTATTATTCAATATCTTGAAATAATTTTGATTTTGAAGCATCATATTCTTCTTCAAATTTCTGAAGCTATTTTTTTTGTTTCTTCTTCTTTCTAATAATCTTGATGTCATCTAGGGCACTAATGAGCTCTCCTTTAAGATCCACCTCAACATATTCTTCATCTTCTAAAACTAACTCTTCATTGCTATCTCTTGACTTTATTGTCATGAATAATGATTCCTCTTGATCACTAGCAAAGTCACTTTCATCACTTTCCTCACTTTCCTCAGATGAACAACTACTTTCCCCCTTTGTGTAGAGATTTTTCTTGTACTTGTGGAAGTTCTCATATTTTATTTTCTTGTATTTCTTCTTAGATTGATAACACTTGTTACTTTCCTTCATGTTGTGATATTCCTCACTATAATTGTTTTTTATTTTTTGCATGTGGACATATAGAAGAAAAATGTCATACTTTTCCACCATTAAAACATTTGAAGGGTAACATACCTTTGTATTTAACATACCTTTGTATTTTCTAGTTCCTTTCTTCATATTTTTGAGAAAATGAGATTCTTCCTGATCTAATTCAATGATGGAGTAGTCATGTGACTCAAGATTTATATTTTTCACCTTATTTGATGCTTTGAAGGATGCCTCTTGCTTAATAGATTTATATTTTTCATTCCTCATCTCATATGTTGTAATAATATCATAAATTTCATCCATTGTTAGGGTGCTTAAATCCTTCATTTCTTCAACTACTGACACCTTGGCATCAAACCTCAAAGGAGAATATCTTAATATTTTTTGCACAATAACATCATCTTTAATTTCTCCTTCAAGTCCTCTAACGGTGTTAACATTTTCATCCATGTGTATAAGATATGCTGCAATGTTTTAATCATACTTCATCTTCAAACTCTCAAATTAACTTCTATGTGTTTGGAGATTTGTTTTCTTCATTTTATCATCTCCTTCATATATATTCTTGAGTTTAACTATATTTCCTTAGATGAAACATAGTGCATCACTTTAACAAATTTTGATTCAGATAAACCACACAATGTTTCATTCATAGCCTTTGCATTCCTCTCACTTGCCTTCTTTCCAACTTGATATGTTGGAGGAGTTGTATGACCATTTTCAACAGATTTCCAAATGTCAAACCCAAGATCCATAAGATAGGTGCGCATATTTTTAATCCAAAAGGCATAGCTTAATCCATCAAAAAATGGAGCTCTATTTGAAGAGAATACTTCTTGTCCTTCCATGTGTGCTACAAAGATCTACCTTCCAGTGGTAAAAATGTTCTAAAGGAACTTGATCTGATACCAATTTTTGAACGCACATTAATACTAAGGGGGTGAATAAATATTATAAAAACTTTTACTTATTTAAACATTAACATCCATAACAATAATAATCACGTAAGATATAACACTTACACAACCATAGAACATAATATTTATGTGGAAACCATTTTGAGAGAAAACAAAAGAGAAAATATTGCTTGGATATACTATCCAAAACCAGCCTAAAATATCTCAATATACATTCGTAGGCACCAACTCATTGCAGACACCAATCCCCAAATTATGAGACACCAACATCAATAAAACACAAATACATATTTTTAAGTTGCTTCTTCAACTTGATGATGGAAATTTAATCATTTTCTTCATATGTACAGATCAAATCTTTCTTCTAACATGGACACAAGTCCAATTAATGAATTCAGATTAATTTATACTCTATTTTTCTATGTAATTTACACTTTAATTTACTTGTTTTTATTGCATCTATCCTTTCACTCAAAATGAATCTCCTCCTCATCTCAAATTTATAGCTTGATTGATTTTCAAATATTCATACTTTGCTTTGATTTTCCTTCAACAAGTTGTCATTTCAAATCTACTTGAATTTTCTCTTCCCCTTGTTCATCATGTCACTATTACTTCTTACTCAAAAAATTGTTTGAGATACAAAGTAATATCTTCTTACTGCGCACATGCTTCTCACTTACTTCATGTTCTTTATGCATGCATGCTTCCTTCACTTATTCACTCTTCACATATTTATTTTTCTCCATAACTCCAACACTATAATTCATTAATTTTTCCTGTAAAAAACATACCAAAGAATGATTCTACATCTCCTTTTATATCTGTGCACACTCTTAACATGGGCATCCAAACAACATGAAGGTCAGCCATATTTATAATAAAATATCAATGATAAGATACAAGATTAAAACAATAAACTCGATTCAACCAAACAATTGAATATATGGAACATTTTAGTGTGAAAATAGAGACAATCGACCAACAAAAAAATATCATAAGACTATTTTTAAATCCTTGGAAGGTCAGCCAAACATGATCATAAGAGATGATTCAGAAAGCTCAGAAAAGAACTACAATAGTTGGCCCAAAATTGTTCGTCCCAGACCAAGACAAACCAAAAACTTTGGAAAGACTCTGAAGTACTCTGGTCAGAATCCGAAGTAATATTAAGAGACTCTGATGCTCTTCGGTTAGAATCCAAAGCAACAAAATGAGACTCCGAAGCACCAAAAAATATTATTTCAATGCTATGCTATGTCAGTTAAATCTTGCAACATCATTTGACATCAATGACACCAACTAATCTATTATCTCCTTCAAATTCCTTTTACATCAATGAAAATTATTCCAAAAATATATACTTAAGTGGATCTACTTTTTTGATTGAGAAAAAGTATGATTGAGAAAATAATGATGTAGCTTGTGAAATGTGAAATACACTGCGAAGCATACCTTATCAATTTGGGAGTATTTGATTTCATGATCAATCAAGGTCCTACTATGATAATACATAACCTATTCTTATCCTAGATCGTTATGGTGTGCTAGTAATGCTCCTATTTCATATTCTGTGTCATATGTATGGAGAAGCATTGGTTTTTTTGAATAGGGGGCATGGGTACTAGAGGAAATGATAGATATTGTTTCAATGTTGAGAAAGAGTCTTGAAATTATTGATTCCATTTAGATTGCACATCATTTTTCAGCAACTAATTGAAGTGGTGGAACTTGTCTGCTATTTGTGAGATGAAACATCTGATGGATTGGATTTTTCCTTAAAGACCTCTTAACTGTTTGAGATTGTTTAGAGGAGGAATTTTTATGATATCTTTGACCTTTACATGGTCAAATTAAATACCTCTCCATGAGATAATGGACCCTATGAGTTTTCCCAAAGTTACACCAAGCACACATTTCTATAGATCAAGTTTGACCTTGTATTCACACAACCTTTCAAAGACGTGCCTTAAAATTTTTGGACAATAAAATATTGTTTTTTATTTTACAAGGATATCATATACATAATATTACATAATGTCATGTAGACGATCATGGAAGATAACTATTATTGCTCTCTTATAGGTGGAACCTGTGTTTTTAAGGCCAAAAGGCATGACCTAATTACAAAATGTGCCCCATGGTGTGGTAAATGATATATTTTGTTTATCTTATTTGGGAAGTTGTAATTGATTATAGCAAGAAAATCCTTCCATTAGGGAGAACATTTCATGATCCATTACATAGTCAAAAATTATATCAATATTTGGTAATGGAAAGTCATATTTTGGACATGCCTTATTTATATCACGGAATTTGGTATAGATTCTTATTCTTGAGGTTTTTTAGAAATCAGTAAAATATTTGATATACATTATGAATAATCAATTGGCTTGATAAAATTTTCTTCTAAGATTTTCTGAGTTCAACTTTGACCAGTAATGCAACTTTGGGGTGAATTTTTCTTAGTTTTTGTTTCACTAGTTTTACATCTGGATGAACCATAAGAGAGGGATCTACCCTTGGCATATCCTTGTATTTTGATTTAAATATATCTTAGAACTCAACAAGAAGTATTGTAAATACTTCTATTTTTTATTTTATTAGACTAGCACTAAGTTGTAAGAGTTTAGGGTGTTAAAATGTAACACATTATATAACATGTAAAATAGTTATGTAGTTGTTCGGTTGGTAACTATACAACCACCTCTCTTCTCAATAAATAAACCTCTGCATGTATCATTTAGTCAGTGTGGTTTTCTCTCTCTCTCTCTCTCTCTCTCTCTCTCTCTCTCTCCTTCTCTATTTCTTTCTTCTCTTTGCACATGCTAACATTGGTATCAGAGGAAGGTCAGTTCGCAGTTCGAGGAAGCCTTTCAAAAGACACGAATTGGAAGTTTGGGAAAGCCCTAGCAGGGCATAAACTGAAGGTGTTATTTCACTGCTTATTGTAGAAGAATCATGGGAAGGTTCTAAATCATGTTTGCTGGTACGTGCCATCGTGAGGAGTTGTTGAGAATTCATGGCTCATATATGTGCTACCTAGTCGTGTGAACAAAAATGTGAATACAATCAATTTTTGGGAAAAATGTGAAGCTCGTTTTTTGTAAATTTGTAAAGGATGGAAAATCATGGAAGAGAGACGTCAAAAGGGAAGAATTCGTGAGAATCTTGTCACAAGTAAAATCGTGGCCTTTGTTCACCAGTCGCAGAAGGCAAAAATGTGAACAAGGAAATTGTGAAGTCATGGATAACACCAGCAAAACCAGTCGCTATTTGAGGAAAACGTGAGTGTCAGAATCGTTTCCTTTTATCCAAGGTCGGTGAAATAATATTTCAACAAAGGTATTACCTTTGCATAATCAATTTCATAGGATTTGGTGAAGCAATTAAATATTATTTGGAGGAATAAGTAATAATATTTAATTAATATATGTAAATATAGTTCAAAGGCAGTTGGAGGGGTAATTTGCATGTGAGAAATTAATCTCATACTATATGCTGGAGAAGTTAATGTAATTAAATATATTTGCTAGAAATAGGTATTTTATTAAGTGTGAGGCAAAATTTTATTTTATTATTTTCCATTACTTTGGAATAATAACAAGGTAAATATATCACACTTGAGTTTGCCTGAGACACAAAAATTAACGGGCACTAATTTTAATGTATGGAGTCATAAGATTTTAATGGCCATGGAGTTTCGGGATTGTGATAAAATTATCAAGGGTGATGAAAATCGACCAACAACAAACTTTGAGGATTATGAAAAATGCCATAAGGAAGCGTTATTGCTTCTCAAGTTATCAGTGTCAGATGATTTGATACCGGAAGTATGGAATGCCACTGTGGCAAGCACATTGTGGGCTAGTATGAGGGATAAATATCAGACATCAGAGAAGAGTCAGGTTTTATACCTGAAAAATATGCTCTTTTCTGTAAAGTTACAAGAAGGTGGATCACTGTCTGAGCATCCACTTTAGATGAAAGATCTTCGAGACCAGTTATCTTCCATCAATAAAAAGGTGGACGACGATGATATGGTGGATCTGGTTTTGTACAACTTACCTTCTTCGTATGAGTCATTTTTGGTGGCACTCCATTTAATGGCTAAAAGTAAAACACTCATGTTTGTTCCTACATGTTGTAAAAGGAGTGAATATAACTTCAGGCATAATCTAATTGTGACCATTCAGAGAGTGCTCTTGTCACTCAGTCAAAGGGAAAGTGGAAATGTCAATCTGGCGAGTCTTCCACTCGGTATCAGGTCACATGCTATTACTGTCACAAGGTTGGGCACTTCAAGAAGGATTTATGGAAGCGGAAGTATGATCTTTCGTAGAAGAACAAAAAGCCATGTGATGAGAGACATGTGGCAACAGTTTTAGAAGAACGAGATTCAGATGATGGGCATGCTCTTTATTGTCTTACGACATCATGCTTGAATGACAGTGGTACCAGTTTCTAGATCATTGAATCTGGTGCATTTGCACATTTTTCATGTTGTAAGGATTGATATGTTTCATTTACTGCAAATATCTATTTTGAATCAGTAGTACTAGCTGATGGAGAATCACTTGCATTAGAAGGGATAGGAGATATATGCATTGTATTGAATAATGCTCATAGATTGTTGGTACAGAATGTTAGATATGTACCTTCTTTACAAAATAATCTTCTATCTATTTGTAAATTGACTGAAAATACCAATATTTATGTGGATTTCTATGGAAAGAAGTGTGTTGTCTCTGATGTGAAAAAAATATGGATAACTGCCCTTGGTATTGGGGAAGGTGGTCAGTATCAGCTTGGTGATCCAACTGTAATCAACATGAATGCATGTGTGGAGGACAACTCCACCATCCAGGATGTGTAGGAGGCTATAATTCCTTGTGAGGAAGGCATTCCTCACAAATCTGTTGACTTGGATACAGTCAACCTATATGCACCTATTGTGGAGGGAGTATTCACTAAACCAGGTGTACGGGAGGTAGGCATGTCTCAGGAGGATAGATTTCCTCATTCTGAAGAACAATTTGTTATGGACGGAGACTCCACTATTCCAAATACATTGACGGTGCATGGTGAGATGGCATGCCCAGCCACTCACTCAGAGGTCCTTGCTTGAAGAAAAATAGAGCACGACCAGTTTGCTCATTGTGTTGTGAACGATCTTTCCCAATAGAGGGGGATAGATGAGCAAATAGATAAGACAGAGGAGTTGGTTCTCACTCCTACCACTGCTGTGATGGAGATGGTTATTTCTCCTGTTGAGACGGAGACCATTACTAAGACGGAGATGATTATTTCTCCTACTATTGTGGAGTTGGTTCTAACTCCTACTACACAGATGGTCACATTCCTCTTCTTGAAAAAGTTGTATGAGCACTACATGGTGGTGCAAGGACGTGATCAAGGTGACTTCGATCGTAGGATAATTGAGTCTTTCTACATACTCTAGCAGGCTACACAAGCCTGGAATAGATTTTTCAATCCACATCTTTGAGGTTCTGATTTCATTACTCTGGAGATGGGGCTGACACTCTCAGGCATTGGTGATTCATCACTGGTCAATAAATCACATAACAGGGAACCAATGGACCACTTGCCATATCTTTTGTTGATGGGACCAAATTTATGTTTTTTGGTTCTTCTTCATTCAACAACTGCAACACAGTCATGTATTACTGATTTTAAAGTACAAATTATGGCACCGTCTGTAGATGTATTGACTAAACATATGGGCTTTAGGAAATTTGTAAAATTTCAGATTTTTTTTTTCTTGTTTCCGGTTTAGTCATTAAGAGGGGGTGTTAAAATATAACACATTATATGACATGTAAAATAATTATGTAGTTGTTCGGTTGGTAACTGTACAACCACCTCTCTTCTCAATAAATAAACCTCTACCTGTATCATTTGGCCAGTGTAGTTTGTTCTCTCTCTCTCTCTCTCTCTCTCTCTCTCTCTCTCCTTCTGTATTTCTTTCTTCTCTTTGCACGTGCTAACATAGGGTGCTCATTTGTGCCAATATTTATGTCAATGGTCTCTTCTACTAGAATTTTGATGTGTCTTTTTTTGTAAAAGATGTTGTAGGATGATGTATATTATATATTTTATGTGAAGGAGATTCACCTTTCTCTAGTGACTTAGAAAGGTTTTTACTAGGAGATGTATCCTTTTTTATCATTGTTTTTCTTTTTCTTTTTTTCCATTTTTTTGTTTCTCAAATAGCGCCTTAGCGAGGTTTTCACTATTGGAGATTTTTTTTTCATTTTTTTGATTTTCTTGTTTTTATGGATTGGGGTACCTGAGTTCTTCACAAAAATAGATCCTTACATATAGGATGATATAAAATATCATCATCTAATTGAAAATGGGTATAGGGTCTTGAGTCTTGAGAAAATATTCAATGGCTTCATCATTTTGGAAGAGATCCATGGATATGTGATTTATGAGACTAGGATGTATGAGGAAAAAATCAATGGTGTGGATGGAGTGGTTTGTGGCAAATACATTTATGTTGGATAGGTAATTGAAGAGGCTATGTGTGGAACCTGTCTCAATGTCCAAGTTAGTATCCTCATCACTTGTTAAGGCATCAATCAATACTGGCATGGTTTCAAACGAGCTAAAAGGGTCAAAGCACAATGTTGTGTCCCACTTCATGTCCCAAAAACGCGAGTAAGAAGTTGGGCGGGATCGGAAATCGAGGGTGTTCGCGCGAACATCCCTTTTGCGTGAACCCCCTTCGCCTGAACTGCCACGTAGGATGAAGAAACTAGTTCACGAGAATGGGGTTCGCGCGAACACCCCGTCGCGCGAACCCCTCGAATTCAAATAATTTTGGCGGCAAAGAGTTATATATAGATATTTATATAGTTTTGGGCAGTAGATTTAAGGTTTAGGGGAGTTCGGGCGAAGGGGGGGTTCACGCGAACCCCCTTCACGCGAACCCCCTTCGCGCGAACCCCCCTTCGCGCGAACCCACCTATGTGGCACCTATGTGGCGCCTATGTGGCACATTTTGGCGCCAAATCCATTTGGAGGATAATTTTATGCCAAAATGTGCCACTTAGGTGCCACGTAATTAGGGTTAACGAATGAATAAAATTACAAATTTTTAACACAAAATACAGAATTCTATTAGCTTTCTAAAAATATAATTTTTATTTTTTAAAAATATGTTTTACTATTTATTTTTTATATTTTTCTAACATATGGTATTTCAGGACAATTGATCGTACACAATCAACCCAATTTGAAAAATAGCAAAAAATATCAAAAAAATTTGAAAAAATTAAAATTATTATTTATTGAAGTCTTCTTCTTACCTGTGAAAAAAAAAATCATTTTTGATATAAATCTTAAAAGTTATTGGCATAAACATTTGTACGCCATTTATTTGAAAATATTTTTATTAAATAATTAATTAAAAAAAAAATATAAGTCTAAAAAATATGAAAATTTGACAGCACTTCAAAATTCAAATCTTGAACATATATCTAAAATTTCATGGTGAAAAAATAAATTTTCATTCAAAAGAACCACCCGGGGACAGTCATTCCTCTTTTATAACATAAGAAACAAGGTATGAGTAAAATTAAGAAAAAGACTATTTTTTTTGTAATTTTTTTTTTAAAAAAATTTACATGTATTCTACACTCTAAATACAACATTTCGTTAAAGCTGGTTATAATTCCTTTTTCCTGTCTATTAGCAGAAATTTTGATTGGAATAGGATTTGGATGAAAGAGCTATCGCCAAGAATAAATCACTTCATGTGGCTAGTTTTAAAAGGTAAAATCCTCACTATTGATAATCTTATCAAAAGGGGTTTCATTATGCCCAATGGATGCTGCATCTGTAAAGGAGATGATGAAAATATTAATCATCTTCTCCTCCACTGTGATTTTGCTAGAAACATCTGGAGCCGGGTCATTTCTAATTTAAATGTCACTTGGACCTTTCCGGATAATGTTGGTTTCAGCTTGGAATCAATGGCTTCCTCCTTTCAAAAACTTCATTTTATGTAGGCTTTGGCTTTTAATTTTTCCTCATGTTCTTTGGAGTATTTGGAAAGCTCGGAACAACATTATTTTTAGAGATATCAGAACTTCTGGGGAGAGCTTAATTAAGGACTTAATTTCTGCTGTGAAAGACAATGCTGAATCTATCAAGCCTCCAAAAAATAAGAATTACAGCAAGGATGAAAATTTCATTCTCCAAAATTGGAATTTGAATCTGGATGATTCAGTCTATAGAAGCTCTAAAGTGGATAGATCTACTGTTAAATGGATCCCCCCCCCCTCACGGCTGGTTCAAGCTGAATTTTGATGGTGCTTCGAAAGGTAACCCAGGACCTGCGGGGGGCGGGGGCATTATCAGAAATCATCAAGGATCAGTTATTATGGCCTATGCAGGAAAAATGGGGTCTCAAACAAATCATTATGCGGAAGCTTTGGCTGCTTTCTGGGGGATTCGCCTTGCTAAGCGGATGAATATTGATAAGATTATTGTGGAAGGGGACTCCTTAAATATTATTAACACCCTCAGAGGTAAGCAGCCTCCCAGTTGGACCATTCGCAGCTTCATTCATGAATCTATGAAGATTAGTGAATGCTTTCAGAACTGCTCTTTTCTTCATACATACAGGGAAGGAAATAGAACTGCCGACGTTTTGGCTAATGTAGGGGTTGTTAATGATCATTCAAACCTTACCACTTGGAATGATCGAGCACCCCTTCCCCCCAACGTTCATAATTACCTTATCAATGATCAGCTTCGCATTCCTAGTATTGATGAGACTACCGTGTGAAGCCCTTGAGCTGGCAGGTTCTAAGTGGGTCAATCAAAAGTATTTACCTCTTGCGCTGCATTGGAAAATTCACAGTACTGTTATCAGCTGGCACGCTTTCTGGGTGTCTAAAAACATTGCCTGTGCGCTGTTCGGTGGCAGCAAGGTCGCAGTAGCTAAGCGGAGTCTTGGGAGAAATATCAAGCTTTCGCAGTCCCTGAGCATAACAATGGGTGGTGCCCCGAAGCAAACTGAGCCCACCTGTGATCCCCGCTGGAAACAGGATGAGGTTCTCTGGAACCTGCTGAAAATTAGGGGGGTTAGCAACTTTATTGAGCGCATCAGTGGTTATGATACGCGCATTTCTGCTAAATTCGCGTGCCTGTGGAAGGACGGCTCCATCACCTTCAGAGGGGTTAGTTATGCTGTGAATGAAGAGCTGATTGCGTTAGTTACTGGTCTTGATATGGATGGAGTTAAATTTTCGAGTAAGAGGATAGACAGGAAGGTGGAGGAAGCTAAGTTTGTCGAAGAGGGGGATGACTTAATCTTCACCTCTGGCAGTATCCTCGTCTCATCCATCCCTCCTCCTTTCGACGAAATTGCCCGCATGATGGTGTGCTACATCACGTTGGAAGGTAGGTTTATCACTGTTCCTATTCGCCATTTAATTTTTCTGAATCATTTTCGCAGAGGCTTCAAGGTTTGTTTCCCACACTTCATCCTAAAATCTTTAGAAGCTTCTATCATTGCTGTTAAGCATTCTGTGGGCTCTCTTCCCCTCCACCAGGGGGTTATCCTCCTCCTTCATCAGCATTTCCTCCTGCACTCCCCCCGTCATTCTATTTCTACCCCTGTCGCTGGCTCTGTTCCTTCTGGCACCCCTCCCGCTGTCCAGCCCCCTGCCCACTCCTCCATGCCGTCTCCCTCTTCTCATCACACTGCCTTCCCCTCCATGTCGTCGCCCTCCCTCCCTGACCCTTCCAGTGTTCCGGCTCCCTCCCCTGCCATTGTTCCTTCCCCTACCCCTGCTTCTTCCTCCGTTGTACCTTCCCCTGCCCCTGTTCCCTCCCCGGCTTTTGTGCCTCCCCCTGCGTCCCCGGTCCCTATTCCCTCGAGGCGCATCCTGCGCAGTATGAAAAGGGCTGAACTTCAGGTGGCTCAAGACCTCCTCACCATGCACCATGAGTCTCCTGCCTTGGACTCTTCTCCTCCTGATGCCCCTGTTCACTCCCCTGTGATAGCTAGCTCCACTGGTCCCTCCCTGGATGATCTCTCCAAGGATGTTGCTGCGCTTAAGACTCTCACTGCTAATTTTTCCAAGTCGACCGGCAAGCGCAAAGTGCGGGATCAGGAAGACTTACAGGCCAACCAGGTGGAAGAGATTTACAAGAAACTCTTCTCCTTGGATAGCAGAATTCAGGCCTCTCATCTCAGGCACAGCACGGTAATGAGGGCGATTCTCACCTTTCACGAAACACAAATCAAAAATATATGCAATCTGAGCAACCTCCCTCCAACTGGCTGGATACATGGCATTAAAAAAGACATTGTGTTCAAAGAGGCAGACAAGAATGATCCTGCGCAAATCTCAGCTCTTGGCCTCATCTCGGCCTTTCTCGCTTTGAAGGCGGCTGTGGAGAAAACCATAACCAATTGAATTTTTCTGTTTAGTTGCTGCTCCTTCGCTGTTTCGTTGCTGTTTCCTGGCTGTTCCTTTGCTGGTTTTTTCCGTTTCTGTGCTCTTTTTGTTTTGGCAGTTATGGGCTGGGCCCATTTGGTGTTCATCTTTTCTATGCTGGTTTTTGGCTCCTTTTGTGCTGACTACTTTCCATCTGGCTTTTTGAAGCCTTTTTGTTCGAGGGTATAGGCCCCTCTCAAAAAACTATTTACCATTAATAAAAAAATAAAAAATACAGCATTTCGTTAGTTTGTGGAATTTCATGAATGTGTATGGTTTTATGGTTATTACCTTTAGAAAATCAATGAAACTGAAAATTCATGTTTATAATGGTACAAAACATACCAAAAAGTGGGACATTTTATTGTGCTTTTACCCAAAACCTAGACCATAACGACCGAGGATAATATATATATAGCAAGGTAACCTTGTTCATTTTGTCCACGTTCCTTACCTTTCTAGTGCATATTCTTCATCATTTATTAGCTTTACTTTATTCAATAGATTCATAATATGTGGCGAAGTGATCATCATACAACCATGAGATATTAGAACCTTGAATGTTTTCATCTTCTAGATATATGAATCGATTCCAAAAGTAATTGTCAAGGTTATAAATGGGAGCCACTTTGAGGTGGAAAGCATTAGGTTTTCCATAACTAGCTGGGGATAAAGGTAATTTTCCAATGTGGAAAGAATTTTTGAGTTCATATTCACCCATACCTTTGTCATGGATCTCAAGTGTAGGTGAAGTGTAAGATGTAGAAGGCTCAAGTTTTACAAGGATATCAAGATCAATGTGGTTTGTATCCGTGAATGGAATGATATGAAGAGATGAGGATTTATCTATAGAGGGGAAATAATTTATGTGTTTATATCTACCCTCTAGAAGTTTGCAATATTCAAATGGTTTGGCATCAGCAAGTAAGGTAAAATTATTTTCCTTCTTAAGGGAATTTAATACATTGGTGGAAAGTGGAAGGAATAACCTGCATGACATGGATCCATGGGACCAAAAGAGAATATTATAAGAGGTTTCAACATCCACAACATGAAAAAAGGTTTCCAATGTTGCGGTCTAACCTTTAGGGATAATGTGATTGTTCCAAAGGATTTTCTTTCACTGTTATCATAACCATGAATAGTGATGACATTAGTTCCTAGATTTCCTCAGTATAACCAAGTCATCTTAATAGTTTTATGGAGAAAATATTCAACACTGTTCCATTGTTATAAAGTACTCTCATTATTTTATGATGAGTTATGAATTCTTCAATATAAAAGGAATTGTTATTTGTGATATTTGGGTTCAAAAGGTCATGAGGACCAAATGATAAGATAGGAATTTTGGGTGAAATTTTAATAAAAGATTGGAATTATTGGGTGTTGATATCCTTAGGAACACATGCATCATGAAGTACATGAGTAAGGATATCTTGAAGTATAGGTGATGACTTAAGTAACTCCATGAGGGATATTTGTGCAAATGTCTTCTCTAATTGTTTGATAATATCATAGGAATCAGAGGAATATTTAGCATTGGATGTCTGTTTTGGATCAGGAGTAGATTTTGGACTAGATGTTTTGAGGTATTATGGATGTGGATGGTTGCTTTCCTACAGGTACCCAAACATTTTTGTGTCATTGTTACCACATAATTAGGAGTTTGGATTTTTTATGGTGGCCACAAAGTTAGGTGTATGTTTTATAAATGAAATGATAGAATCAAATTCAACATTGTTTGAGGATTGGCCCTTGTCTTAGCTTTATCATTCATACCATGTTTTGGAAAGGGGTCCTGGAACATCTTTAGTTTCTCATTTGGTGTTTTAGTGCTAGATGTGTTTTCAATCTCAATATCACCACAATCAATTAAATCTTGAATGAAATGGTAGAGTTTCATACAATGATCTGTGTGATGTCCATTTATACATGGTACTCAAATATTCATTTTCTTTATACCATGTTGGTTTTGGTTTCCCTTCTTTAAAGGGTCTTGATATTGGGTAAATGATCATATTCACACTTTTAAGTGATGTAATACACTAGAAATACTTTCTCCAAGTGGTGTGAATTATCATTGTTTGAATTCACGAGGAGTGTTTTCTTTACTAGGAATGATAATTGGTTGATTAGTGGATTTGATTGGTTTTGATTGAGGTGTTTGAAAATTTTGAACATTGTGAGAATCATTGATCTCGTCATTCACAACAGTTGTGATTTTGATTGATGAATTTTGATTTTTCTTGATTTTGATAAGTATCCTTATTAGGTTGATCCCTAGAAGGAGTTTGTATGAGGCCTTTATAATGAGGGATCTCTCAATTTGTGTTCCTTTCTTGATTACTTCTTCAAAGTTGGTTAATCAAATGAATTTGCATTTGAAATGATAATTCAAGATTAAGATTAGGTATGAAAATTCTTACTAATTATTTCTCAAAAATTAAACAAGGGAATCAGCTTATGATCCCTCACCATCTTTGGAGGAATGATGTGAATGTTTCATTATTTCTTTGCTTTGTATTGAAAGGTCCATCATAGTGACCTCATAATCTAAGTTAAAGGAAAATTGTTTGAAATTTTTTCTAATAAGTTGGCGAAAGTAGTAATGGATCCTTTAAGAAGGTGTAAAAAACAATATAAATCTTGTCCTCCTAAAATCTTAGGGAAAAGACACAAGAGGTATATGTCATTGTAAGATACTTCTTGGCATGCCATGAAGAAATATTTCACGTGTTCTCTTGGGTTGTTCTTTCCTTTATATTTATCAAACTTAGGATTTTAAATGATGGAGGAAATGGTATGTGTAACATGTCTTTATCAAATGGATAAGGAAAAATCTTTGAAGTTGAAATGTTTGGTTCATTTTTGCATTCTCATTAGCATTTATTTCATGCTCTTCCACTCTTGTGTGAATGGAGAGTTTATTTTGAGGGTTGTCCATAACGTCATGGGTTTCGTGACTAGGTTGTTTTTTCTCTTCATTGTTTACATTTTCAGTAACTTTAGAAGCTATATGAGAAAGTTGTTGTGTCATCTCATGGATTTTTTCTAACAAGGCTTCATTGGATGTTTTTATTGAATTATTAGTTTTTTTATTTTTTTGTTATATTTGGGTTTGTCTAGAAGATGTTTCAAGTTCTCATCACTTAAATATGAGGGTAGTTTCACTCCCATTTCTAAGATGTGAAGAAGGTACTGGTTTTTTTTTGTCTTAAGAGTTCATCTATTTGTTCTTTTTCTTCTTCAGTGATTTTAGGTTGTCTAGTTTCATTGTCCTCTTCATCAAAACTATATTTTCCAAGGGGATTGGTTCTATCAAAATTATCATAGATATTATGGCATTTTATTATGAGTAATCACCATTTTTCTAAAGGTAGGAGTCTAGGAGGAAGTTTGTATAAATAGTCCTAGTAAATGTAGGAAAATGGATAAGTGTTGGATTTTGGATAGGTTTGTGTTGTAATAGTGTTTAAGATAGTCAAATTGGACTAAATGTTCAAGGTTTGTATACCAAATGGTAGGATTTTTTTAATATTAGATTGGTTGGATTTTTTTATATCAAAGAGTATGTACCTAAAGGGTAGAACTTGTTTTGGATTGGTTGATTTGATTGGATTTTGATGTAGGATGTGGAACAAATTTTTTGACCTTTGATTTGACTTAAAAAAAATTGTTAACAAATAAGAGCGGAAATTATGATATGATTTTGATTTTTTTGGGCTTAAAAGGTAAAATACATTGAGAAATGTAAAGTTATTTATGATAATGCAAACAAGCATATAATTCCATGGAATGGATGAATGCAAAGGCTCTTATAACTCCAATAGATGTGTCTTTTGATATATCCCAAATACTTGATATACCAAATTTATATGGGGATAGAAGTGGTATAGGGAACCCTTGGAATACTTAAAGAGACTCACCTAATCAATAGTATCCCTCTTAGAGGAGTGAATCACCACTCCAATGATGGGTTTTATGATTAGGTGGTAGGGTAATGAGGGAATGATATGTGTATGGTGTCCTTATTTCTCCCTAAATAATTTATAGGGATGATGCCATAAATTTATTTTTACAATATTTTAGGCATATGCTCATAGTAACCCATCATGATATATTTACCTATAAGTGGGAAAAAGGAGAGGAAAGCACCAAATGCTATTTGAGACTAGGTCTCAAGTGTAATGCAATGCAATATGAGTGGTGTGTGGTAGTGAATTCCACATCATTGTAGCTAAGTGGTGATGAAATCCATGTTACGTGCTAATACAAGTATGAATGATTAACATGTAAGTTCTTTCCAACTTTGAAAAAAGAATGAATGTAAAAATGAAAAGAATAAATCAAAGCTATACCTGAATTTTCAAAAATTTTATTAGAAAATATTTTAAGAAAGAAGGTCCTGCATGAAAATGTATTAGTAGTTTGATTTGTTTTTTTTGAATGATTTTGGGTTTAGTTTGGCAATATTGACTTACAATCCTGCAAAATAAGATTAACCAAATACAAGATTGAAATAAGACAACTTCAACCATTTTTGATTCTCAAGTTCACCCAAAGGGTGTAAGAGAAGAGCATACATGTTTTAGGTTGTATAAATAAAATGTTAGAAAATAAAATATGTTAGATTAGAAATAAAAAAGTGAGCAATAATAAAGCAATATAAAAATCCTAATCATTTTTGTCTCAAATTCACCCAAAAAAGGGTGTGAGAGAAGAGTATACATGATTTGGATTGTAAGAATGAAATGTTGGAAAATGAAAGAAAACAAGAGAAAAGTAAATATTGGTTAGAAAAATGATCACAAAATGTGTTAAATTATTTTTTTGTGAAGAATCTGCAGGAAACTGTCAGAAAAATCAAAGAAAACAACAGGTAGCAAAAGCAAACATTATGGAAATTTAAAATAAATCTGAAATTTACACATGAAATGTGTAGAGACATAAGAACACAGAATACAAAATGCTAAAATAAAATAAAAAAACATACTTGGAATGCATAGGTAATGAACCTTGAATTTGAATGTTAGCATAGACAATAGAAGTGTAATGCAGAAACACAAATAGGTTGCACAAAGAACAAACTGAATGGAAATGCAATGACATAAAGATAGGGGCTAGGGTACCCTAAAACGGAAATGTAGGGACTACACACTACCTAATGTAGGGAATTTTATGGAAATGACTAACGTATGCTAACGAATAGCATAACCATGGAAAACAGAGGCACATTAATACTATGCAGTTTAACTAACACAAAACTAACAATGCTAGTGTAAAGGAATCAACACTAAATAGATACTATAAAAAATGTTAAGTCTAATAAAAGACACTATATGTAGATCATGAGCTACACTAGTGAAAGAATGCTATGGAAATTTAAATCACCTTGTACCTACAAAAAAATGTTAGAACACAACCAAAATGTATTTTTTTTACAAATTTCTCTCAAACTTGCTTATGGAATAACCTGAAAATTGGTCAGTGACCTTTAAACAACACAAAGAACATGAAAATAATGTTATATTTGTAATATATGATCAAAATAATGTGGGAGTCCCACCGGGTGTGCCAGAATGTATATAAGAGAAAATGAAAATAGGGAAAAAACAAAAAACAAATGAAGTGCAAACCTTTCTCAAACAAGCTCCTTGTAACCTCATATTGGACCAGCTCTGAAGAGTGGGGTCAAGTGACACTCTTGTTGGATCTAGATGAGAGATTGATTCTTTTTATTTTTGGATGCTCCAAGATATTTTGAATGGAAGTGAAGCCAAGCTATGAGAAATGATGTGATTGATTGATTTGATTGGATTTTGATTAAGTGATCAATTAGACAACATAATGATGTGTAAGAGTGATTTCCAATGGAAATTTAATATAGTAACACTACAAATTCCTCAAGCTTCTAATGATTATTTTAGAGGAATGAAGATTCTTATTTATAGATGCAGAAAAAGCCATGGATTGAGGAAGGTGGAAATTGACTGAGTTGCAGGCTATTGATTCATTTTCCTTATTTATCATGGTTGATTTATTTAGTGTATTTGGATCTTTGAATGAGAAATAAAGAGGATTTATTTCAAATTAGTTGGCTCTTGAATTATTCCAAATTGTACGTGCATATTTTCTTCCATGTTTGTAGGATTTTAGAACTTGAGTGGAGTGACTAGTCAACTTGAGTGAGTTGGCTAGTGAAGTGGAGATGAGTGGAAGGTGAGTAGATAATTTATTTTTTATTTATTTAAATAGATAATTAAATTATCCTAAGAAGTGTACAGTGTATATTGAGTGTAAAATAATTAATTAAATTAATTCTAGACGTGGGATATGGTTAAAAAATGAGCCAAATATTATTGTTGGACATTACAATGTGTAATGGCTATTTTTAGGGTATATACAAGGCTAGTTTTTTTTTTTGGTAATGCTAAATAAAAATTATATTTACAACCAATTCATGTTCACATAATAACATACAAGTACAACTTACGAAACATGTGATTGGCTCAAAAAATATTGTGTTCATAATCACTTACAACAACATACTAAATACCTTACAAACATATTAGATCTCTAAGATATTAGGTACAATTCAAGAAGACGCAAAATGTAAGATTGATGTAGGTAACATCCCATGTGCCATAGTGTTCGTTGTAGGCCATTTCTCGCATAAAAGTATTAAACCTAGAATTTTTATCACACATTATGGAAGTCAATTATTGTCTCTTGCATGAATAGAATGTCAATTTCTTGGACAATGTGTACATTTTTGTATGTTTAATTTTCCAATTCAACTATTATATGGTACCAACTTGAAACATCTTATGAAAAATGTTAAATTATAGGTTGAGGGATTTTAGGCTAGTAAACGAATGCACAAGACTCAGATGATTGAGAGAGATAATTTGGTGTGGCTACCGAATGTGACATAGATGCTCGAAAACCAATGCTCAAGATCTCAATAACATGTATAAGATACAACAAATTTTCCATCGCCTAAAAGTATAAATTATAAACAACAACAAAAAATAGGTATGAGAACACTCTAAGGGACACAACAACTCATTCTAACAAATATCGACACCAATGTCGAATAAAAATATATATAGGTCTACATGCCTATCCCCAATGTCTCCATAAATTTATTTATTAGATACTTGGTTGGAATGTAATGGAAGTGCAAGTAGAATTACATTCAACGTGGAACACAGAGAGCTAATTTTTTCCTTCGTATACACACCATGTTTATCTAGTTTTATAAGTAATTTAATGAATGTTTATTACATGCTTAAAGATCCTAGAAAACCAAGAGTTGTGAAAGGTGAGTGAGACACTTCAAAGACTAGTCTTGTGTGATTTTTTATATGTTACAATAGAATAATAGGACACCCGTGTATTTAACTATAAACATAATGATGCATAAATCTTAACTCCTCACAATCTCATTAAATAACAATCCACTTAGTGTAGAAAATTTAATCCTACTTTGAAGGACATTTAAAATGTAGTTATGTAGTCCAACTTGAATCAACATAGCAAAGTAAAAGCTCAACAAACCAACATAAAATTGGAATTGGATTTTTTTTCTCTTTAGACTATATGTATCAAGTTTGATTTTTTATATGTTACAATAGAATAATAGGACACCCGTGTATTTAACTATAAACATAATGGTGCATAAATCTTAACTCCTCACAATCTCATTAAATAACAATCCACTTATTGTAGAAAATTTAATCCTACTTTGAAGGACATTTAAAATGTAGTCCAACTTGAATCGACACAGCAAATTAAAAGCTCAACAAACCAACATAAAATTGGAATTGGATTTTTTTTTCTTTAGATTATATGTATCAAGTTTGAAATATTCTACAAATAGGTATAAAAATGAAACAATAGATAAAAAACACTTGAAAGAGTCATATTACTATTGCAGAATTTTGGATTAAATTATTTTAGTAACCATTCCATTTCTCATGTGCCATTATCTACCATGTTTATGAGGTAATAAATTTAGAAGGGTTAGAATTGAGTAGAGTGGACTTCGATATACTATTACATAAGTCATTGAAGATCCTTGGACATTAGATATTCTCATCCTAGATTCAAGGAAGACCACATCTTTCCCAAACTCCTTTGTTGGAGATTATTATATTTATAGAAAATATTAAATTTCAAATGGATGGGGTCTCCAAGTAGTATAAAATAACCATAATAAGGCTTGGGAAGGTTTAGGGTCAAATTTAGTAGATGATTCACCATACTTTACAAAGATAGTTATTCCTCTTATCCCCTCTTGGTGTAATAACCATTTGACAAACTTTGATGAAAAATTTAATGTAAAATTTAAAGGTTAATTCATATATGGATATGTTTTAGCTAAGACATATGAATTTGGTTTACTGAATGTGTTTTCATACTAAATTTATAGCATGAAAAATTTAAAATTTTGGTCATGACAACCAAACCCACACTTGAAGTTCCCTTTCTTGATCAATGCAAACCTTTCCTCTAGCTAACATTTCAACCGTTTCATCCTCTTTTTGTCATGAGAGGAACATGATAAAATTATTTTCAAATGTGTTTCATGTGTAGAGAACTTTACCTATCTTGGTTCATGAAGCTTCTGTGATATAAGAAAGAATAGTGCTCCTAGAGGCTTCAAAAGGGCTATTTTTGGTCTTTTTGTCACTAATGAACATCCTCTGGAAGCTTATAGGGAAAATTAAAATCATTCAGGATTTTTATGGGAGAGAAATGAAGTTTTATGAGGTAGTTTAGGAATATTTTGTGAATAAAATTGAGTTCAAGAATAATTTAAGAAAAACCGGGTCTTTTGGGTAAGACATTGGGAAATGCAAGTTCCAAAGGAGCTAATAATCTTGTTTGAAAGGTTTCAGGATCCTTGTGAAGTGTTATAAGCTCATATCCCAGGAATTGGAAAGATAAAATATCCTTCTTCATGGTGGAATAATCAAGGAAGAATTCTAGGAGTATTAAAATGTAGAAACATGTTGTTGAGTAGACAAAATGTTACTCTAAGGAGTACACACACAAAGGATGCACGCATGGGAACAAGGCACGTTTGAAGGAATAGAAATATAGGGAAGGAAACACGTGCTATAACACTTTGTCTCAGGACTTAACTATTTTTATGGATAGGGGCTATTTTTGGAGATAGTGTGCAAAGAACACATAGAGATGAAGACTTGCGCGAAACAAAATGGTATTTTGGGAACAAGCGGCTGATAAGAACCATGCATAGTTTAGGATAATAATAGGATTTATTCTTATATTTAACTATAGGACATCTATTATTAGAACACTTGTATGTTATGCATGCCATTATGAAGGAGCATGGCTATTATCAACATGTGACCTATTTTGAGAAGTGCATGGGTGGTGAAGGACAAGTCCCCACCTCTATAAATATGTATTGAATTGTGTAGTTTAGGAGAGACTGAATTATTGTAGAGTTATACTGCTGATCTTAATACGTGCATGACTCATGGAGATACTTTATAGTGTAAGAAGCTTATGTGTTTTACAATTTTTAATGCAATGGAGTATATTGGCTGGATAATGGTGTTAGACATAACTGAATCTGGTTCTTGTATGGTTAGCCTTATTATAGTTATTGTTTAGTTCATGATTCTCTAAGATCTAGATCTAGTTTATGCACTGTGAAATGTTTATGTTTGGTTATGGATCTGAATATGTATTATCATAATCACACTAACATCCTATAGAAACAACTCTAAAGAGGGGTCTAGTACCTTTGTGCACTTTGAGTGAGCACTCAACTCAGGCTGAGTGATGTGTCAACACACCTGGGTTTTTCAGAGTAGATTCTAGGCTGCATCATTGGTTCCATTTCTGGGACCTCTTTTTCAGCTGTTTTTAGGATGTTTTGTGATGAAGACGTACCGGTTGACCCTAGTAAGTATTGAGGAGTGGATAATAGATCTAGAAGAAGAGTACGATTGGAGGTTCAACACTAGATCTAAGTTTTGACACACACAGATGGGTGGAGCAAAACTTGTATGACTGTTTATATGAGAGTTTATTTGCTATCTTTCCAATAGAGTTGTACGAGTGGCTGGCTACTTATGCGTCTTAAAGGAATTGGAGGTATCACACACTTTTCTGGACGCAGGAAGAATTTTAGGCCCTCTATAATGCTGATATGATTTGGACATGCGCTATGGAAACTTGGTTCCGTGGTGTTCCGAATAGCTATATTTTAGAGTACCCAATTTCTACTTACTATTTCCCGGAGGTAGCTGAGTTCCAGTTTCTATGTTATCCTAGGGGAACCTATATGCAAGGCATTCCACTAGAGATCAAAATCTTAATGGTAACCTTGAAATTGGAAGAAAAGCCAATGGATAGCTAAACCCTACCATGTGCGAGGGAAGGATCAGGTTTGGTGAAGGATGGTAGACCTAGAAGCAAGAGAGGTAAAGAGAAGAAAGGTGGATTAAGTACAATGAGGCACATGAAAGGGAGATAGAGAAGAAACATGATATTGCAAAATGGATGACGTTGAGGAGAGAGATGGATTGTGAAGGATTTGGAGCTCATGCAGAAGGCATGGAGCTAGAGCATCTGGATCTCCACCATTTGGGAAAGCATGATAGATAAACCTCCTCAGGACTCATATGGGAGAGCTCCAACAGAGATGACATGGGCCGTAGGTGTGCATCTGAATCTACCTAACAACCTAGCCATTGTGCTTGGTTTTCTAGTATCTAGTACAACCAGTAGTCAACAAGCTAGTTTGGGGAGTAGAAGAACAAGATTAAATCAAGTAGAAAGTGCATCTATGGATGGGAAAACATCTTCTTTATTATTTGGAACCTGTACCTTTTTAGGCACATCATCAACACAGAAATCAAGCGCGTAGAATTTTGGACTCACTTCTGGGAGTCAGTACCACCTCATAGACTATAGGAGTTTAGTTTAGTACCACTGTTGGGACACATGGAAGTACATCCACTAGTCCACTTCTGGCTACAGGTGGAGGATCAGGGGGCATAGGTGGCTCTAGTT
This sequence comes from Taxus chinensis, assembly GCA_019776745.2. Lineage (NCBI taxonomy): Eukaryota > Viridiplantae > Streptophyta > Pinopsida > Cupressales > Taxaceae > Taxus > Taxus chinensis. The sequence continues at coordinate 666,797,908 of CM034152.1, read as the reverse complement.
CTGGTGGATCTGGTGGGTTTGGAGGTAGAGGTAACACAGGAGGTTCTAGATCAAGTGGGCATGGTCCTCACCAACCCCAGAATATTTACATGGAGATGTCACTTCATCTTCAAGAGTATAGGGGAATGGAATATGTTGCTGAGCATGTGTACATGTGTGAGATATTGTGGCATGTAAAAGGGATTACAGACTTCTGAGTGTAAGGAAAGTCATTTTGTAACTATGTTGTAGGGATGCACTCACAGTTGGTACATGAAATTTGACCCTGATCAGACTTGCGTAGATTATGCCCCACTATGGGATGCTTTCCTTAAGGATTTTTATATCCTTGAGTTCGAGCAGAAGAGTATAAGTTCACTCAAGGATATTAAACAGGGTACTACTGAGAGCGTTCAGGAATATGATGCCCATTTCAAAACACTTTTGTCTAAGCTTTCGTATGATATCCATGCAAGCCAACATGCACAATGGTTCATTGGGGGCTTGATCACACCATTTAGGAGGGCACTTGTCACATAAGACATATATGGATCCATGTGAAGCACTTGAAGTATCCCTTGCGTGCCGAGGAAATCAAAAGTATAGACACTGGGGTGAGCCCATTCCTGAAGGATAGATTGCAGCTATGGCAAAGTAGTTGGAGAAACTATCAGCCAATTCAGCACACGAGATATGCACTAGGGATTTGGTGTACAAATTGTGAAGTGGAAGGGCACACTAAGGATAATTTTCCCCATAGGTCAGTACATTCATTGTTGCTAGACTGCGAGATATGTCATTTAGACCATGATGCAAGATCGTTTCCCATTATTACAACGTACATGATAAAAAAGAACATATCTTACTATTGTAAGATTTTTCCAGTCCATGACTCATAATACAAAAGACTATAGGTTGATTGGTCAGATCCATGATGCCATCAATATTGGTGTGTGACAGAAAAGAGTATCAAATAACTCTAAAAGTAAAAGTGAGCACCATGATCATGATCACACCCAAGGGCACTACAATCAGAATGAGGGATTCTTTGAAGGAAGTTCATGGCAGAGGTCAAGGATACCATGGTGGATTTGGGGGCCGAGGCCGTGGTGGTGGATGAGGTGATTTTCCTTGTGGAACATGTTATACATGTGGATCCCCTGACCACTATAGGCATGAATTCCCTCATAATATTACGTGTTATTTTTTGTGGGAAGAATCATAACTATGAGGAATGCCCAGAACTTATATGAGCATCTTAGCAAGTAATATAAACAAGAGAACAAGGGCACATGGATGGTTAGAATACAACACACCATGGAAAATCAGTGGATGCCAAAGTTGGCACCAGAACTTGAGGTAGTACCTGTGAATATTACTACATGCACTAAAGCTGCGCGTGCTAGAGAAACATTACAATAGAAGCCTACCATTACTAAGGAGGAGGTTTTACATGCAAGGTACCTAGATCCTACACATCAGAAGGAGGTTTATCAAGAGACCATGGAGGTACTCAAAAATCTTTAGGGTGAAATACAGTGTTTAAAGGAACAGTCATGTAGAAGTTGGAACAAAAGAAGGCAACAAAGACGGTCCAGTCAGATGTTGATGATTTGAAAGAGGTATGCAAGATGTTGCACCAAGATAATATTATTCCATTACTAGGGAATTGGTTAAAGGGAAACACTCTGTGCAGGTATTGAGAATGGATGATAGATCCTGCATGCTAATCTTCCCCCTCATAGCTTGGATTATGACAAGGAAATCACTCTGAATGTTGTTGTGGATGGGTGGATTTTGAGAAATATATTGATTGACACAGGCGCGGAAGTGAATGTGCTTACTTTAGATGCATGGGTGCAGATGGGAAGAACCTCCATTACAACCATCCTCTAATGTATTTTTTATGGCTAATCAGACTAAGGCCACTCCAATCAGAGTTTTAAAGGATGCATCCATTACTATACAAGGGGCCAAGTTCACTAGGGACTTTGAGGTTTTGGCACTTGCAGAAGCAGACAACTTCCCATAGCTCTACTTGGGCACCCTTGGTGTTATGCAAATAATGTTGATCTATGGTTCAACAAGGGGTATATAAGTTTTGAGAACAAGGAAGAATGAGTTATTATCCCTTTAACAGATGGAAAATATACACCTTATGTTGAACCTTTGAGTGAGGAAGATCTGAATAGAATTTATGTGTGTGTCATTCGAGATCTAGAAGTACTTGAGCCATCTAAGGAGGGAATCCTCTAGTGGGAGGATGCACAGTTCTATTAGTGATACTACAAGTATTGCTTGTGAAAATTGGGTGCATGAAACCTATGAGATGGTTGGGCATGAAGTAAGAAGTGCCTTTGCATGGAGGATAAAACCTCATTGTATTAGGTGGATAGGTAACAACTTTGTACCCCGTACACTGGAGAAGGAGATCCTATAGTATTCTTACATGCCATGGAGGAGCAGTGGATAGATCAAGTGGAGAGAAGAAATATGTTAGTGTATACCCTGCATGGGATGACAACGCTAGTGGATGGTTCACAGGGATAATCTCATAGAATGGAATGAAGTAAGAATTTCTCTAACAACCCAGTTTCTCAAGAGCAATGTGCCTACTCAAATCTACATATATCATGGTAATCAACCTGTTCAGCACCACGTTCAGTAGTGTGAGAGACTCTAGACAGAGGGGAAGGAAGCTTTACCACCTTCACTTTGGGTGCAAAAACTTTATTCCACTTTGCAAGGTTGCACACACTTGGTATGTTTATGCAAAACTACATAGGGAGACTAGAAATTGGCAAGACTTGATTGCAGGAATGGTCCAGAATTTTGACTACTTCTCTACTAAACCTCTGGTGAGAGAGGCATTATGGGTTATGGAATGCTTGACTATGGGAGACAGTGTAAAGGCTAAAGAACTCATTCAAGAGTTATTTGGTGAGGAAGAACTAGGAGTGCATTTTGATGAAATAGATGAGACAGATGTCAAACTATTTAAGTGCGCTTTCTTTGAGAAGGAGAAAGGAAAGATGGTCTACATAGTGGATGATGAAGAAGTAGAAAAATTTGGACATTGATCATTCCAAAGGTATGCACAAGGTTTTAGACAGTGCAGATAAAAACGTGTGCACCTATCATGAACCTATGAAGACTAAGAAAGTGAACATTGGCATGGATGTTGAACCTAAGGAGGCCATAATTGGAGATTATTGGTCTGATTATGAAGTGGAAAAGATAATTGAGTTACTACATGATTTCCAGGACTTATTTCCTAGGGGATACCATGAGTTAAAGGGGGTGCATGAGTCATTAGGTGAGATGAAGATTAAGCTAAAGGAAGGAGTGCATGCCTAGTCAGGAAGAGACCTTATAGGATGAACCCTAACCTGTGCATAAAAGTTAAAGAAGAAATTGACAAAATGCTGAAATTTGGCATCATTAAGCCCCTAGAAGAATCAGAGTGGGTTAGCCCCATGGTAATCAGTATAAAGAAATATGGTCAGATTAGGATTTGTGTGGATTACAAGGAGTTGAATGTTGCATGTGTGATTGATCCTTTTCCTATGCCTTTCATTGAGGAAATATTAGAAGGCGTTGCAGGGCGTGAAATTTACTCTTTTACAGATGGATTCTTTAGGTATCATCAGGTAATAATTGCACAGGAGGATCAAGAGAAGACAACTTTCACCATTGAATGGGGAAGCTTTGCATATACAGTGATGCCCTTTGGTTTGAAGAACATGCCCTGTTGTATTTTCATGCATAGTTGTTCAAGCATTCTAGGATTTTATTCACAAATTCTTATAGGTTTACTTGGATGATTGGATGGTATATGGGCTTGTTAAGGATCATTGTGACAACTTGCACTTAATGTTTGAAAGATGCAGACAATTAAACATCTCTTTTAAACATCAAGAAGTGCATATTTTCTACAACTTTTGGAACTCTGACTAGGGCATATCATCTACAAGGAAGGTTTGTTAGTAGATCCAGCTAAGGTTGTAGTTATTGTAGGCCTGGAGGATCCTACCAGTCAGAGTGAGGTGCACAAATTCTTGGGCCATATAGGGTATTACAGAAAATTTATCAAAGGATATGCAAATATTTACATGCCCCTGGAGGAGTTACTAAAGGGAAAAGGGACATTCTATTGGGGAGAACTACAGTAATGCGCATTTGAGGCATTGAAGGAGAGACTTACTACAATGCCTATTTTATGTTTTCCCTCATGGAACCAACCATTTCATGTACATGTGGATGCCTCTGGCATGACCATTGTGCAAGTGTTAGCTCAGCCTGGAGAAGGTATTATAGATCATCCTATCTACTTTGCTAGTAGAAATTTGACTCCTGCAGAAAAAAATTATACAACTATAGAGCACGAGGCCTTGTCGATGATCTACGTGCTGCATAAGTTTAGATAGTACTTGCTAGCAACACCTTTTTATTTTATACAGATCACATGGCACTAAAATACTTGGTAAATAAGCCCGTTTTACAGGGGATGCATATGTCGATGGGTTCTCTTATTCCAAGAATTTGACTTTACAATCATGGTAAAACTAGGTAAAAGTAATTTTGGCCCAGACCACTTATCAAGAATTCAATCAGGAGAGGACACACAGAAAATTGAAGATACAATGTCCAGATGCATAGTTGTATAGGTTACATCATGCCTTCAGAATTGGAGGATATTGTTGTCTTTTTATGCACAGGTATGGTGCCAGAAGGAATGAAATCCTTAGAGAAGAAACAACTTGCAATTCATGCACTACACCCTTCATGTTGATCAGTGGTGACTTATACAAACTAGGCCGAGATGAAGTATTGTGTGGTGTGTATTAGAACATGAGCACACAGATATCATAGAAGAGGCTCATGGTGGTATTACAGGTGGGAATTATGTAGGTGACGCCACCACTTGCACAAGATTCTACTCATTGGATTATTGTGGGAGACCCTTTACAAGGATTGTAAAGAGTATTGTAAGGTGTGTGATCACTGTCAGTGCCTTGGCAAACCTAGAAAAAGAGATGAAATGCCTTTGAGGCCTATTACTAGTGTAGAGTCGTTTGAAAAATGGGAAATAGACTTTGTGGGTCTTATTTCCCCAGCTGCATGTAGAACTAGATCATGCTACATCATCACTTGTATATATTATCTTACATGATGGGAAGAAGCAACACCTACAAAGGATTGTACAATAGCTACAACAAGTAAGGTTCTTATGGGAAAATATTCTTACTAGGTATGGATGTCCGCTGAGTTTGACAAGTGATAGGGGCACACACTTCTTAAATGAGATAATCAGGATATTGTTGGATGAATTTATGGTCACACACCACAAGAATACACCTTATCACCCTCAAGAAAATGGGACTGTTGAGGCCTTCAACAAGATATTGAGCCATACCTTAACAAAAAAATTGTGATGTTGGAAGGAAAGATTGGGATGATAAATTTTATGTTGTACTTTGGGCATATAGAACAACCTACAAAAGGTTAAATAATGACCACACCCTTTCAGTTGGTGTTTGGTGTAGAAGTAGTTCTTCCCATGGAATTCATGTTACCTTCTTTGTGTATTGTGTGCACATAAGAGGTCTAGCTGATGAGAAAGAATTAGAAGAAAGAATTGACAAGTTAATACAGCTAGATGAGAGGCACGCCATAACACATTGGAGTCAGAAAGTAGGAAAAGGCCAGGCAGAAGGCATGACATGAAAGACACATCAGGGATAAGAAGCTTGAAGTTGGAAAGATGGTACTTATTTATGATTCCAAGTTTCTACACCATCCAGGAAAACTTAAGGTGCATTGGTTGGGACCATATGTTATCACTCACATCCTTGAATCTTTTACTTGTCAGTTAGAGGCACTTAATGGAACATGGTTACCCAGTTACTTTAATGGGAGTAGGCTGAAGCCTTACTATAAATAAGTATTCTTGGTGTTTGTAATAAGGAAGTATTTCCATTTAGTATAGATTTCCCTTTCTGTATTTATTTTAAATGTATTTCCTTCTTCGTCGCTATGCTTTGTCAATTTAGTTTGGTGTTTTTTGTAATAAGCACATTTACGTGCACACTGGAAGCTAATTACAATCTGAAGTATTTTTATGTGTAGAGGACTGCACATACCATTGGTGTGGGGTGGTTGTTATTCAAAAATAGGTACACATGAGAACATACTATTACAGGTGCTATTCAAAAATGGAAGGGAGCTGCTAGAAAGAAGATTGCTCCTAAGGAAGACCATAGTTGGTAATAAATGAATGAATAGTATAACATGAGGTAAGTGGTGGCTGATAGAAACTACTAGAGGAAGGCACAGTGGTGAGGTACTTTGGTGCATGGACACACATAGAAGGAGGTCTGTAGCCAGAAGGTAGGAAGGTGCATCTGGAAGGTTATAGTTGTGGTGCACGTAGGTGTATCACGTGGAAATTGGGAAAATGGTCAATTAATGAGAGGATCCATGGTAGGTAAAGGAGAAATAAATGTAATAAATTTTAGCAACTCTATATAAAGATGTGATGTAGGTTTATTTCTACCTTTGTGATCACAAGTATTTGAGCGAGCTAGTTGTGACCAAACCAAGTGAAATGTGTTGAGGTGTGGAGAGTTGTGAAACTAGGTGGAGAGAAGATTTGTGCACAGAAGTGGCTTGCGTCCCCATTGGAGAAGGGTTTGAGTGAAGCAGAAGCATTGAGAAGGAGCTAGGGCATGCAGGTTTTGAGCTAGGGAACACAATTTTGAGCTAGGGCATGTGTTTTCAACCTAGGGTATGTAGTTTCAAGCTAGGGCAGAGCTTACTCGACAAAGGAAAAAGGTGAGATTTTTACCATGGCACCAAGGAAAGCACTTGGAGCAGGAACGAAGGGGAAGAAAAAGGTGGAAATCGAGGTCGAAGATGCTCCCGAGAGTAATTTTTCAGAAATGCAGTATCCAAAAGGAGTGATCATCAGACGGGATTGGTATTCCCATATCCACAGATGTAAAGTAAGTGACTACAACCACCGCACCACTGAAAAAAGGGGGAGTTGGATGCATTATTGAATAAGAAGACCAACAAGCACATGGTGGATGACATGCCAGTATATGACAATGTTGGGGAGAATTTTCTCAAGAAGGTAGGGGTGTATCAGCTATATGAACTCCCATATTTTGGAAAACTAGAAAGTTTTATACCAATGGCTTATGAGTAGAGTCCATGAGGACTTATTCTATTTTGTTGGATGGTGGGTAAGGATCACCGCACCTTTGATTGCTATGTTGACAGGACTGAAGGGCACATGGACAGAGGTTAGTAGTGATCTAACTGATAAGGAAAATTTATATCTACAAGAAAGGAGTTGGGATACACCAAGGGTCCATGTAGAATGGACATCTACAGATTAAGGAAGTACCCTATGGTGCAGGAAGCCACACATCTTCTTACTAAGCTGAATGATCAGGAGAGATGGTCATAAGTAAATACCATGTGGCTACATATTGTGAAGAAAATGTCACAAGGAGAAATATACAACTTAGCTGGCTACATAGAAGAAACAATTATTGAGGAAGCATGCACAGGTGAGAAGATAAGTTTTGGTGCTATCCTATTATCTCTTGTGTTTGTAGAAATTGGAGTGCCCGATGGGCCAAATAAAAAAATTTGGGAATACCCTACATGGAAAATAAGTCCCTCACAGAGAGGTTTGAGAAGTATTTGTGTGAAGGAACAATGAGTGGCCCATTTAAACAAAGGGAAGAACTATGGTATGATTGACTTCACATGACCTTTGAGGAGGAATGAACATTCCAAAGGAGTTACCCTCAGTAGTGGGAAAGGTAGTACAGTTCGTGGTGTATCAACATTTTTGCATCATGTGTTTGTAATGAAGGATGAGACATGGAGTCCCTAGTGCAAACTTCCATACACCTTCACAATGCGTTATTTCCAGGTAGCAGTACACAAGTTTACTGATGCACGCCGGTTGAGCTACAATGTGGACAAGGTAGACTATGACTACCATACTCTAAGGAAAACATATGTTTATCTAGGTCGGTCTACCTATATCGAGAGGCTTATTTATGATGTTATAAGCATGAAGCTGGTAAGTTTGGCTATTGGGGACAGTGGATCTTCATGCTTATCTATCTTTAGCTCAATCCTAGGATGGAAAAGGGAAAGTATGTGGAGAATGAGTTTATGCTCCCAAGGCCACCTAAGGGAAAACACACAGTTGAAAATGTGGCAGCATCCAAATCCTCCCTCAACTGTAGAAGGAGACGAGGAAGAGGAACTCGATGAGGATAGTGGAGGCTTGGACCATAGAGGCCAGAGGAAGCCCATAGAAAGAGTGGAGAGTGAGCATGCAGATACTCCCCCATAGATGCAAGGAGGAGAGGAAGACTTAGATGTGGGTACAGTCCATGAGGAATGCCAGTTTAAAAAGGTGTTCAGAAGAACCAGAACCCAAGGCACAGGAACATCTCAACCTTTACAAAGGTCACCTCAACTCTCCCCTAAAAAAGAAGCACCCGAGGGAAAGAGAAGAAGAAAGCTGAAGCTTAATGAGGAGGAGAGGAGTCTGAAGAGAGCACGCCAAGAACCCCAGGTCATCCTGAAGATGTGGAGGAACCCCAGGATGAAGAAATGAGAGATGAAGAGGAAGGGGTGAAAAAGAATAGAAGAAACTATGCAAGAACAACCCAACACACTTGTTACAACTCAGGTAGGAGAAGGGCCAACTCCAGACCTTGGCACCTAGGTTCCTAAGGGGCCAAGAATAAAAAGAGAAATAAAAAAGTGAAGAGTATGTTGTCCCTAGTATGGGCTATACTGAGGACACAAGAAAAATCATCTGCACCCTAGTTTCAGAGCATTGTGGGCCTTAAGGAGTTATATGGGTGGGAGCTGATGGATCCAGATATGGCCACTACATGTGCACAAGGAAGAAATTATCCTAGTCCATGTAGACTCATATGGATGAACCATATTTTGACATGTGTGCGAGGAGTCTTGTGTCTCGCGAAGAGTGAAGAAGGCACCCAAGAGTAGGCACATGACAATAAAACCTACTCTAATGTCTGATGAGTAGGTCAGAAATGTAATGGTCAAGGTATCTGTTGAGGTGGCATGGAGAAACATTGATAAGGCTACCACCATTAGAGCGCTGCTTGAAGATAACAAGGCTAAAACTGTAGAGATAACATGTTTAAAGGAAGAGAAGGAATGAGAATGGGAAAATAATGAGGCCTTCATTAGCATGGTGGAGGAAATTGGTGATCACATCCTTAAAAAAAGGCCTCATCTTGAATCTCAGGTACTAGAAAATTTCCTTCTGCTATGCATTATGTGTGCACTTTGGTCGATTTGGTGTTAGATGACAGACCAATTCAGATGCCCGCACCAAAATATTCTGAACAAGAGGAAGAGAGAGAAAGGGCCTCTATGGTTAGGAAAATTTCAACTTATGAGGCATTGCTCCAAACATTTAAGGATGAGCTGAAGAAAGCCGACCAAGCTCTCAATTTATGTGTGGCACCAAAAGCAGTAATAAGGACCAGAAATCTAGTTGAAGATAATGAAGTTCTGGAAGTGATGAAAGATGAGACACTAGGGCACACATAAAGGTTGGCACTGGTGAAAATAAAGCATGAGGCCCTCACAGTAGCCCCAGATCCACACAAAAAGAGGATTGATGAGATTGGGAAGCTCATAGTGCAAAATATGGACCTCCTGGAAGGAATGATGTCAGGTATGGCCAATGTTGTCCGGGTACTATAGAATGAGAAAGAAAAGATTACTCAGGATGAACTAGATGCCATAGCCACATATATTCTAGAGAAGACAAGGACTACACTAAATGACTGGAAGACATTGGAGGCTGAAATCAAAAATGAATATCCAAAGCTAATCCTCCCAGTTGAAGAAGAGGGTGTTGTAGAGTGAAAATTCATTCTTTTGTAAAGTGTTTCATTAATTCTTTCATTCCTTATTCTTTATTATTGGGAACATCAAGAAATAATTCCCATTTTCAGGATGATAATTTACTTTAGTGTGGGGTAATGTTGAGCAGACAAAATGTTTCTATAAGGAGAAGACACACAAAGGATGTGCGTGATGCATGGGAACAAGGCACATTTGAAGGCACAGGAAGATAGGGAAGGAAACACGTGCACCAGAACACTTTGGCTCAGGACTTAGCCATTTTTATGGATAGGGGCTATTTTTGGAGATAGCATGTGCGAGAACACATAGATATGAAGACTTACACTACATGCAATGGTATTTTGGGAACAAGCGGATGATAAGCACCATGCATAGTTTAGGCTAATAATAGGATTTATTCTTAGAGTTAACTATAGGACATCTATTATTAGAACACTTGCATGTTTTGCATGCCATTGTAAAGGCACATGGCTATTATCAGTCATGTGACCTATTTTGAGAAGTGCATGGGTGCAGTGAAGGGAAAGTACCCACCTCTATAAATATGTATTGAACTATGTAGTTTAGTAGACTGAATTATTGTAGAGTTATGTTGTTGATCTTAATGCGCATGACTCATGGAGATACTTTATAGTGTAAGAAGCTTCTGTGTTTTACAGTGTTTAATGCAATGGAGTATATTGGCTAGATAATGGTGTTAGACATAACTTAATTTGGTTCTTGTATGGTTAGCCTTATTATAGTTATTTTTTAGTTCATGATTCCCTAAGATCTATATCTGGTTTATGCACTGTGAAATTTTTATGTTTGGTTATGGATCTGAATATGTATTATCATCATCACACTAACATCCTGCACAAAAAACTCTAAAGAGGGGCCTGGTACCTTTGCATGCTTCGGGTGAGCTCTCAAAAAAGGTTGAGTGATGTGCCAGTGCGCTTGGGTTTTTCACATTAGATTTGGAAGCTGCATCACATGTCCATCAGTGTAACATAAGAGTCATTGTACAAGGTGGAACTTGCTCAAAATGTTTTAAACACCTTGTGAAGAGTTAGGATCATAAAAAAAGATCTAATGATGATATTTTCAATTATCCTCATGAATCATAAGATTTTTTATCTTGTTTTCATTGAAAACTCTATTTTCTACTCGGCTCATCGGTGCACCACTCTAAGAAAATTAAAGGTATAGGTAAATGTTGCTGAAGAAATCATTTTCAAACCTTCAAAATAGTATCATTGGATTTATTTTCCCATTTAAATGTAAATTCATATATTTTATATCCAATATTAATTAAGTTTTGACTATGAGGTGAAGAAAACATTTCTGGAAGCAAGTTAGAGGTGCAAACCATGCCCTGAAGAAATACTTGGGCATTTAGTCACACTTTTGGTGTCCCTTTGCACCCTTGGCACACTTTTGAGGTGAAATTTCACTCCATAAATTCTCTAATCTCCTATTTCTTGAAGTTTTCAAGTTAAAAACCTAAGAATAAGACTAAAAGTGCATGGATGACTTAAGTGAGTGTTTCAAACTTGAGGTGAACCCCAATTTTCCCCCATGACGCACTTTTAAACCTCACTTGCACCTTAGGTGCAATTATGAGGCACAATTTCACCCAAAAAGTATTTTTTGTTCCTTTTGGTGGGGAGTTTTGATGTGTGCATGTCAAGTCAATTTAAAAAACATGAAGAAGAGATTCACCATGGGCATTTGCATGCATTTCTATTCCCCCATCCCCATCCCACAACGTAATTTTCTCATCTCTATGCACCTGAGGTGTATTTTGAGGTGAAATTGCACCAAAAAAGTTCTCCCAAGTGCAAATAGGCTTCCATTCTCCACCTTGCATTTCTCCACCCTCACACTTTCTCATATGCATCCACCTCTTCAACTTCCACCATATAAATCACTAGTCCTTGCTCACGCTTCACAAAAATACAATTCAAAAACATAAATTAACTCATTGGAAACCATTAAAGAGGTTTTAAAATCTGTTCCATCATCTCCAAACACCAAAAAACTCCTTTTTTCCCCTAGTTATCAAAATCTTGTTTTTCTCATAACTTGCAAACCCTAACTTTGATTGCCACGAGATCTTGACTTTAGATTCCTCATGAAAAAGCATTTGAGAAGAGTATTTACATGCCTCCATTAACACACTCAGCCATTTTTCATGTCCACATGAATTTTCCATCCATAAATAACATTTTCTCAGATATATGGAAACTCAGCGAGCCAAATTTCCTGAAAAATTGGAACAAAGTATCCAGTTGCAACATGGAAAATTTTGAGACCATTTTTGTTCTAATCCAAAACCCAGAAGAACAATTTATATTTTTAGTAGCCTCTACTTGGTACCTCTGTTCATTCCTCTAAGATCAAAACACTGAAAAATGAAAAATTGCTAAAGATAGACCCCAATGTATAACTTACTGAAAATTGTAAGTGTTCCAAAAGAGCTAAAAAATGGTCATACATGTTACTCCCCCAGATATATTATTGATTCCAATCTTCACTTAGTTCAAATATTTAGTTTACAATAAAATCCACACATTTTCAGACATGGTAAACATAAGGTATCTTAGAGTGAACATGCCAAATTCGGAAATATATGCAAATCTCTACATATCACTATGCGATGATCATCTATCAAAATATTTTATCATAGGAGTGATAAGGAAAACTTAATGCTTGAAAAGGGTGGATAATTGATTTGTGACTCAAGTGTAAGGGAAATCCTCTTGGTTCCCAATTTTGGTCTTAGAGTGCATTTTAGTCCTGGAGGACATTTCACTTCATCTCATATGTGGTGCTTAAGCATAAGGTGAATTCCATTGTATTCAATCTCTCTCTCCTTCCTACACCTTTATGTTGGAAGGATCTGGTCTTAATTTCATTGGTGATCAATGTTATCAAGGTGACAAAATCAAGGATCATCATGGGTGCATTATGCTGGAAATAACTTCAAATTCTCATCATGTGTAAGAGGGTTAGAAAGACATGGAAATGTTTCATGAATTAGAAGGCGTGTTCAAGTGAGAGAGGACATTATTTATTTATCTCAATGGTTCACTCATCAATTACTTATCAATTCTTCTATTAGTATACATAATAGGGCTATATAAGTTCATCATTCTAGGAGGCTTCTCATAGTGCAGAAGAGGTCAAGGATCAGAAGTTCATCACTGCATTGGAGCATTTCATCAATTCATCACAAGAGTGGATCTTATTCATGACCAAAGATTATTTATCCTTCTTCATTCAAGCATTTATCTTCTCCCCTCTCTCTTCTTGTCTATCTTCTCCTCTCTTTCTCTCCCTAGAATTTTATTTCTTCGTTGAGGAGAAAATTTTGTAAAAAAATGACTTTAGTCAGTTAAAGTTTCTATTTATTTTTTTAGGATTGCAATTTAAGTTGAAAAGTCACATAGGAATTTGAAGATCCTCTGTATTTTACTATGTATTGTAATGCTCTCTCCAATCATAGGGGTGATATTTTCTTCGTTGATATCTCTCATTATCTTACTATAAGAAAGAAACTATAATTCTTCTATCTCCTTATCTTATGTTTTCATCTCCATATTAACTACTACTCCAACAAATCTTTTTTAATCCTACACAACCAGGGAAAGAATGAATCTTTTGATGAATGTAATACAATGAAAAATTGTGTTGATTGTATTTTTCATCTTGCTTTGCATATTAATGTATTCTCATTATTCACTTGGAAATATTATGGTTTTATGTCAATAAACTAATCTTGCTATTATTAAGTAAAACTTCGTTCTCACTTTCTCCCCTCTTTCCATACGCACACCTTTCCTCCACATCCTTTTGCACATGGGTTTAATGGAGCATTCATGTGTGATCCCCGATCGAAAGACCACCCACGATGGTTAGATTAGTGTACATATTTTCATGTTTTTAATAAATGGAGCTTCCCCATTCCTAAGTAGAGGGACCTAGTCTCAGAGCATTAGTGAACACTCCTAATTTTTCCTTGTGACAAATTATTTCACCTACAAAATGATAGAGGATTTAATTTATAATATTGTATTCACATGGATATTAATAGACCCAATTAAAGAGATTTTCCTCTTTTTATGATGAAGGAAATTTAGATTGATTGATTTTTTTATTAGATAAGGTAAAAATAGGGATCGGCTCCAAGGGGCCTAAGAAAGGAGGAAACAATAAAAAGGAGTAGAAAACAACTAGAAAAAAAGATAGAAAGGTCCATAAGGAGTTAAAAAATCTTAACTCTTACAATGAAAAGCTTGACCATGAGCAAAAAACCAGAGGCACTAAATGAAACAGACGGAAAAAAACCAGGCTGAGATAATTTGCAAAAAGCTCACCAATAGTCTAAGACTAGAAGATCATTTAAGTTTTAGCGGGAATCTTCCTTGTTGTCAAAATGACTATCTTTAATTGAGTTCCTCCTCTTTTCTCATCTCAGTCATATCTTCTTCCAAATCTTCCTCAGAGCTGCTGATACACAAATTGAAATTTATCTTTTTCGTGCCCTCCTCCATCACATCCATCTTTTCACTCAAATATTTGACCTATTTCTCTAGGAAAATAATCTTCTACTTGGAGTTCACGTGAGTTGAACAGATTTTTTTTGGAAGTTTGAATGACTTCCATCACGGTTTCCCAATAGCCAACATTTGTCTCCTCTATAACATGTATAACCCTATCTAAATACTGAACCTTTTTTATCAACCCCTCAAGATATATGTCACCACCATCTATACCCTTGTTCTTGGAAGTGATAGCTTCACCTCTTCCTTCCACCCATTTATCTAGTCTTTCGTCCTCTGCAACATTCCTATACATAAAAACTTTACCGGCCCTTATCTTGGTGAGGAACTCAGCTAGGGTGATGTCCTCCTCCTCTTCCTTATCTTTCAGGGAAATAGTAGGGATGGGTTTCCCATTCTCATACATCAGAAATATGATCCCTTCATGGATAGGCGTATCCACCTTGTCATTCTAGAAATCCTTCAAATAAGTAGTCAATGACATGAAAAAGGAAAAACAGAATGCTCACCATGATTTTATGTCTAAACATGTTAATGAAAGACAAATAAATGTGTGTAAATTTTATGATATTTTCCCTCAAAGGTAATGTAATTCATAATTTGGAGACACACCTCCTTCCAAATTCCTAGAATACAAGATCTAACAAGGCCATCAGTGAAAAAAGAACACCTTTCCTTAGCCATAAAAACTGTCTCAGTTTTGTGCTCCCTGCGGGTTCTGTCTTTAAAGATCTTAAGCCCTTCCATTTTCATCTCCTTAGCTTGATAAATGGTTCTCTCTATGACTTCGATTTCCATACCTCCCACCATAAAATTTCCCCTCATTCCAAGCCATACCAATATCATTTGACAGTGAAGGATTGTAACCATGTAATTTAGAGATAAAATTGTAAAAACCCCCAATCCTGAGCTATTTCCACAAAGGCCGATTAAAATATTCAATACCATGAATTAATGAATTGAACCTGATTCTGTCGCCACCCATGTTCATAATGAAAAACCTATCACACCCCAATCACACCTCCAATGCTCAATTTTTTAGAAACATCGAGATATAAATTGAAACTGCTCCCCTTAAGTAAATTGTCTCGGCTCAAGTGACACCAATGCTCACTCGTGCAAGAATCATCAATTTTAGTGTAGTCTATCTATAGAAATTGATTCATTTATTGTCGAGGGAAAATAATCACTGTTACTCCAGATTTTGTAATCATGGCATTGTATGTTGATATTTTCCAAATTATCCGCTCACGTATTACCTTGGCACAGGGTATGCTTAATTGAAACCTTGTCAAAAAAATTTAAAAATTTCCATGGACATCACTAAGAAAATTTTTAAAGTCCAATGAATATCGTTATTATTGTTCATATCATTAATAATAATGAGGGAATCCCCCCTCAATCTAGATATTTTTGATCCCCTCTATCCTTAGCCAAGTTGACACCCCCACAGAAGACCTCTAGCCTCTGCCATATTGTTAGTTTGTCTCCCTAACAAACCAACATAGGCATATATCCAATTCACCATCACTACTTCTAATGATCCTCCCCCCCAGCAGGACCCATATTCTCCTTTTGACACACCATCAAAATTTATCTTAAACACATTGTTGCCTGGCCTGGTCCATCCTTTGACTATTAGCAACATTTAGCAACTGTTTTGACTATTTTATCATCCTTTACATTTATCTTATGCATCCACACATGGTAAATAGTATTCCCAATTATTCCTCACATATCATCAAATTCTTACATGCATTACTTAGCTTATTACTTGTTTAGATTTAATAAAGTCCACTCTACTCATGCATTGAACTCATAAAATACTAATCTTATAACTGTCCATTTATTTTTCCTTGATATTATGATCAAATAATTTTTCCATTCCTTACACTAAATTTTTTCATGATTCCACATTCTAGTATATCACGTCATTTGTATATACCTAAAAGATGTAAGGGCATACACACATAACTATGGAACATAACTACTTACCTACTAACATGTGCACATTCACATAAATTTCAATTTTACTTAGGTAGAATGCTCCAAAAGTTTGCAATACATACACAAGTTTTTTTCAATGCTCAAATATTGATCTAGGGACAACAACATGTCAATGTTATTTTACTACATTTATGAGATTAGCAATAGTATTTTACCAAATATAAGGAGAAAAATTCTTAAAATGCATTACATACTATGTTACAGACTATTGTAAGTTGAAAAAAAATATCCATGTGTTATTAAGTATCAATAGATATAGGGAAGATGACAATAAATACTAAAAAAATATTAAAATTGTGTCATGTGATGAGTCTATAAATTAATTCAATAATGTTGGTGTGAGTCATTTTCCACATCATCAAGTGAGTCATCTCACTTAGGTGAGATTGTAGGTTTGTGTGTCATTTAGGGGTCATCATGGAATTCCCTTACATGTCAGTGCATCAGTGCATTAGTTGCATCATTGGGAGTTACTTTCCTATTCCAAGAATGTGACTCCCACTCTCCACTTGAGTTTTCATGATCAAAAAATTGGGGGTTACTCAACACCCTTATATGTACACCCCATTGGAGCTATGAGATAAAGTGAGAGTTTATGGATTGTAATGAGGTTCTTCCCATTTTTTGATCTTTACATGCACATTTGGTTGATGCTTGCTCCTCTTGAGATCTCTTCATGCTACCATTTTTCACATTTGTGGAATGTTCACATCGTCCCTCGTGATCCTCGTGCTTTGCGTTTTTACACCCTATTTCAATTAAATTATCAAGTAATAATTATTTTACTCTATAAAAATTAATCAATGCATCAGATGGTTTGATTTATCAAGTCCAAAGTAGGGACATAATGCATCTTATCCTTATTAAAACTATGTGGACTAGGGGTAAGTGCACCAAGATGGTGGACAAAAAAGGGGTCATAAGTGGACGTCATATTGCAAAAAAAACAAAAATCTCAACTTGTAGGGATTATTAGCAATACGTGCACTCAAAATTAGAAAAAATTATATAAATATGAATCGTAGTATCCAGAATCTAGTTTCTAAAATACTAATTTTTTTTAAAAAAACAGACAAGTTTAGCTATATTAAACACTTAAAATTATATGACTTGGTTTTTGTTTTTGAAAAAACCTATAAGATTGTAGTCCGTTTGCCCGCGATTTGGATGACCAAATCTTGTTATTTTTTTCCTTTGGTGAAAAGTTAGATGTAGTTGTCTATCTTGGGATGGATTTTATTTTGTATTTTTTCGAGCAATATTTTTTTTTAATGATTTTTTCTGTGAAAGTGGTCTAAAAAGATTTAGAAAATGGAGCGCTTTCCGTTTGCCCGCCATAACTATATCAAAAAATATTGAAATCAAATATTTATATATATATATAATAACGTGTATAGAATTTCTCCACACTTGGGATGGTATAAGTTTTATCACATTTTGATAAGCGAAACAAAAGTTGCAGTCTTAAACATAGACATGAACATTCACGGGAAAAAATGTCTTAAAGACCTATTGTTAGTAAAAAATTATAAAATGATATTTATCTTATTCTATTCACTTTAAAATCAATATTTCTATGAAGCTAACAGTCTCCCCTATGCGATGACACCATTTTTGTGAAATGTTTTCAGTTTTTTAGCATGGTTCAAGTCTGTGGAAGAGAAAATTTGAAGTTTTTTTGACCCTTTACACTTCATAATGACCTTCCATAGCTTTGGTTGGGGAAAAACAAAGATTTCCCGAGCCTTAGGGTCATATTTGATGATACAGATAGAACCGCGATCGCGGTTTACAAACCACGATCACGGGTTTTTAAACAAGAACCGTGATCACGCTTTATAAACCATGAGCGTGGTTTATAAAGCACGATCGCGGTTCATAAATCATATTTATACGCATCCCAATGTTCTAATTACCATGTGATTTTTACTGTTTGACTTTACCGTATGAATTACTACAAAATTCTGTCATTTTCTACACGTTTTTCTTATCACCGGAAGTAAAACATCATGGGAGACAAGAAACAAAGTCAAAAAAGGAAGTCATTAAGTAAAAAAACCAAACGAATTAGAGGCAAAACAAATTTCAAAATGCTGAGCGAATGCGGAATCTTCGTGAATCAAGAAGAGGTTCATCTTCAACCCCTACTATTGTAAGCAATGAGGAACCAGGTAATGTTTCTACTGTCAATGTTGAAGTTGAATTAAATACTCGTGATGAAGATGTTTTTATTGTCAATGTTGAAGAAGAATTAAATACTTGTGATGTAGCAAATGTTGAAATTGAAGGAGACAATGAAAATGTGAATAAAGAAATTCAGGTTGAAACTGTAGACAAGAAAAATTTGACAAAAACACCTCCTAGGATTTTCCGTAAGAAACCTAATTATTTTATTGAAATTGATGAAAACATTTTGAAACCAATGTGTGAAAAACTTTCTGAACAACAAATCAGAAGAAAAGCCACTGAAATTTGGGATAATCATTTTGAAATTTTAAATGATTCCCAAAGATGTCAGTTGTTGGTTAGTTTGATGAAATTGAATAAAATGAGACCTACATTAAACACCTTAGGATTGACAACATCTAATATACATGGTCAAACCTCTACAATTGTTGAAAACCTTCATGATGCATATCACACTGTTGGTGTCAAGAGACGCACTAGGGATAGTAATATTGTGCGTCGTGTACTTGCTACTAGTGTTGTAAGTGAATCAATAAAAAAAAATGTTTGATTACGCAAACAAGTCGAATGTTGCAAGTTAATCGAAAAACTCTAATGAAAGCAATTGAAAGACGTAATATCCTTCAATCACTCAATAACACCAATTTTTGGGCATTTTCTGCTAGAGCACCGTGTAAGGACAAATATAATATTGATGCTATAAGAGAAGTTGTTATTCAATTTTGGCATGATAACACTAGAGTTTCACCTAATACAAGAGATGTTGTAAAACAGAGAGTTGGTTCTATTAATCATGAACCACATCCAAAGCATTTCTTAGATATGACTCAAACTCAATTTTTTTGTAAGTTTGAACAAGAGCATCTAGAAATTAAAATTAGTCAACATTTTTTTGAAATGTTAAAACCATTCTATGTGAAAATCAACCACGCTCGCACCACTTGTTGTTGTAGGCAACATGTTGAATTTTCTATGCATTATGCTAAATTTTTATGTATTCATTCTATTTTGCATTCTGAAACTATGTTATCAGAATGTGGTGTTCAAGTTCCACCAATATCTTCCAAGGATTTCATTCCTACGATATTTTGTGAAAAAGAAGTTGGACAATTTTTTTATAGTCAGGATTGTTTAGATGGAAGTTGTGGTACATGTGGCGGATTACCTAAATTGGAAAGTTGCATCCATGAGAAAATTGAAGGTGCAATAGGAAATAATTTAGTTGAGTTTGATAAATATAAATTAGTTGCATACCAGTTGAAAGATGGAAAAGAGTCTAAACGGTGTGAGCTAGTTACAGAACATATGCCTGTTTTTCAATTTATGAGAAAATTTAAGGATGAAATTGTTTATGAGTATGCTAGGCATACACACAGAGCTCGATGGTTGGATGAACAATTCAAGATATGCAAAGACACATTTCCTATTGGTACTATTGTTTCAGTGGTCGATTTTGCAGAGAATTACACATTGCAACCACAAATGGAGGTTCAATCACAATATTACAAATCAGTACAAGTTTCCATTTTTGTGCATATAACATTTATACATTCTCCTGACAGTACAGAGAATGATCAATTTTTTTAAGAGAGTACCACTTTTATATCAGTGATGATCGTACTCATTCTACTGAATTTGTGCAAGGGTGTTTCCAGTTATTTTATGGAAACTTGTCTAATAGGGACATCCACTTCAAACAACATTATATATGGTCAGATAATTACACGTCTCAGTTTAAGAATGCACGAATGTTTTATTGGATGAGCAGGATGCACGTCAAGATGGGTGTGCAACATATTTGGAGTTTCACTGAGGCTGGACATGGAAAAGGAGAGCATGACGGTGCAGGGGCATGTGTGAAAAGAGCTCTTGCAAGAGAAGAGTTGAAGTACAAAGATGGTGCTAAATTGAAAGATGCAAAAGAGCATAGTGGAATGGTGTATTGACAACATGGCCCGAGGTTCTCAAGAAATTTCCATGGTTCGTAGATATTTTTGGTTGATAGAGGAACAACAAATTACTAACTACGAGGATTGTATGACACTCACTGGGTCCAGTGATATGCACTCATTTTGTAGCTCAGACGCTACTTCGTGGGCCACATGGACAAGAAAGTTGACATGTTTTTGTGCATCTTGTATCAAATTTGTCACTGTTGAGTGTGATTCACAAGAATGGGTGGATGGATGGATTTGTAGGCCTCTAACTCCACTTCCTAGTTATCAACCTCCACAAGCATTACGACTTGTTTCTGTAGATGAAGTTGCAACATCCAAGGAATTTGACGAAATTTTAATTTTGGTGCGACAAGGTATTTATGGTTATTTACAATTTTTGTATTGAGTTATGTCCATTGAAATTTTAATATGTACAATTTAAATTTGAGTTGAAACCTTTTTTTTGTAGGACATGTGTTTGCAGTTATTGCGACATAAAGACAATGAAGAAGGAACAAACTATTTCTTATGTCATTGCATCGAGGAAAGAAAGAAGTTGACTTCTCCTGTTATAGATGGTGAAGATATTGAGTACCCTACAGGGTCAGTGGTAGTTACTGGAACTTGGCTTCGATGGTATCCATTAAAAAACTCCTCTGTTTGGGTGTTTGAAGACTTTGAGACACACAGGAAAATACTCTTATATTTGACATCTAGTTCTAGCGACAAATATTCAGCTGTATAGATATCGAGGAAGGCCTAATAACAAGATTCTTTGGAAGGTTTGAGAGTCAGATCATGAAGTAATCATGTCCACTATTCAGAGTAGATCCGATCTTGATGGTTCATTGGAATGAATTTACAATGCTCATGTCTGGTATATATAATTTCTTTGGTATATATAAATTTGTTAGTTAAGATAAATTTAAGTTCATATATTTTATTAAATTTGTGTATTTTGTATATATCTAGTATGGTTTTGATTTGAAACTTAAATTTCTTTGACTAACACTTTTATATGCAGGTTAGTGGTGCCAGAAAAGCTTCCACCTTCACGTGGTTGGCACTGTTAGTAGAGAATTATAAATTCTCGAAGCCAAGAGAAGCTTTCATTGTTTTACAAGAAAAGAGAAGTAATTAACAATGATTTATGTACCTGTGGAGGGGGTTCTTGGCTCTGGAGGAGGTAGCCCAGAAGGACCTGGAGCTTAGAGAACCAAAACGATGCCTCCCCAAGTGTTTACAAGACCATCCCTACGCATGTGCACAGTCGGTTTGGTGCCACGAACCCACCGTTTGCAAAATATACCGTTTGACAGCCTTACACTATCTCAAACTACACTATTAGGTGTGTTTGCAAACAATAGGGCAGCGAGAGCACCGATTGGAGAAGGAAAAAATTGAGATATGTTATTGTAGAGGGTCCCTACACCAAGGTGTAGGATCAGACGAGACGTCTCTAGGTGCCACGGAGTCTGCGTAGCCACCTGTCGAAGTTGAATGATTTTTTTGTCTCAGGGCTCTTAAGGGACTACGCCCGAAACGAGGTAGCCTAGAAGCAACGACGTTGTCATGCACCAAAATGATACCTCCTCTAGCATTCACCTAGCCACCTAGATGTGTCAGTGTAGTTGGTTTGGTGCCATGACCCACCATTTGCAAAATATACCGTTTGACAGCCTTACACTGTCTCAAACTACACTATTCGACGCATTTTGCAAACAATAGGGCAGCGAGAGCACCGATTGGAGAAGGAAAAAACTGAGACATGATATTGTAGAGGGTCCCTACACCGAGGTGTAGGATCAGACGAGACATGTCTCTAGGTGCCACGGAGTCTGCATAGCCACCCGTCGAAGTTGAACAATTTTTTGGTCTCAGGGCTCTTAAGGGACTACACCCGAACGAGGTAGCTAGGAAGCAACAATGACATTGTCGTGCACCAAAAAGACACCTCCTCTAGCATTCACTTGGCCACTAAGACCTGTTTTGGCATAGTTGGTTCGGTGCCATGACCCACCGTTTGCAAAATATACCATTTGACAGCCTTACACTATCTCAAACTACACTATTCGGTGCATTTGCAAACAATAGGGCAGCGAGAGCACCGATTGGAGAAGGAAAAAACTGAGACAGGCTATTGTAGAGGGTCCCTACACCAAGGTGTAGGATCACAGACAAGACATCTCTAGGTGCCACGGAGTCTGTGTAGCCACCTGTCAAAGTTGAACGATTTTTTGGTCTTAGGGCTCTTAAGGGACTACGCCTGAACGAGGTAGCCCCGAAGCAACAACGTTGTCACGCACCAAAATGACACCTCCTCTAGCATTCACCTAGCCACTAGGATGTGTCCGACATAATTGGTTTTTGGTGCCATGACCCACCGTTTGCAAAATATACCATTTGACAGCCTTACACTTTCTCAAACTACACTATTCGACACGTTTGCAAACAATAGGGCAGCGAGAGCACCGATTGGAGAAGGAAAAAACCAGACAGGATATTGTAGAGGGTCTCTACACCGAGGTGTAGGATTAGACGAGATGTCTTTAGGTGCCACAGAGTTTGTGTAGCCACCGATCGAAGTTGAATGATTTTTTGGTCTCAGGGCTCTTAAGGGACTACGCCCGAACGAGGTAGCCCAGAAGCAATGATGTTGTCACGCACTCAAAATGATGCCTCCTCTAGTGTTCACCTAGCCACCCAGATGTGTCAGCATAGTTGGTTTGGTGCCACGACCCACCGTTTGCAAAATATACCATTTGACAGCCTTACACTATCTCAAACTACACTATTCAGCGCATTTGCAAACAATAGGGCAGCGAGAGCACCGATTGGAGAAGGAAAAAACCAAGACAATGTATTGTATAGGGTCCCTACACTGAAGGTGTAGGATCAAACGAGACGTCTCTAGGTGCCACGAAGTCTACATAGCCACCCGTCGAAGTTGAACGATTTTTTGGTCTCAGGGCTCTTAAGGGACTACGCTCCGAACGAGGTAGCCCGAAGCAACAATTTTGTTACGCACACATTAAAATGACACCTCCTCTAGTGTTCACTTAGCCACCTAGAAGTGTCCGTGAAGTCAGTTTGGTGCCATGACCCACCATTTACAAAATATATCATTTGACAGTCTTACACTAGTCTCAAACTACACTATTCGGTGTGTTTGCAAACAATAGGGCAGCGAGAGCACCGATTGGAGAAGGAAAAAACAAAGACAGCTATTGTAGAGGGTCCCTACATGCTAAGGTGTAGGATCAGATGAGACATCTCTAGGTGCCATGGAGTCTGCATAGCCACTCGTCGAAGTTGAACGATTTTTTGGTCTCAAGGCTCTTAAGGGACTACGCCCGAAAAGGTAGCCCAGAAGCAACGACATTGTCGCGTACCAAAACGACACCTCCTCTAGTGTCACTTGGCCACCTAGATGTTTGCACGTAATCATTTTGGTGCCATGACCCACCATTTGCAAAATATACCATTTGACAGCCTTACACTGTCTCAAACTACACTATTCGGCGCGTTTGCAAACAATAGGGCAGCGAGAGCACCAATTGGAGAAGGAAAAAACTGAGACAGGCTATTGTAGAGGGTCCCTACGCTGAGGTGTAGGATCAAGATGAGATTCTCTAGGTGCCATGGAGTCTGCGTAGCCACCCGTTGAAGTTGAAGGATTTTTTGGTCTCAGGGCTCTTAAGGGACTACGCCCGAACGAGGTAGCCTGGAAGCAACGACGTTGTCATGCACCAAAACGACACCTCCTCTAGCATTCAATTGGCCACTTGGACATGTGTCTGTGCACAGTCGGTTCGGTGCCACGACCCACCATTTGCAAAATATATATTTGATAGCCTTACACTGTCTCAAACTACACTATTCAGTCATTTGCAAACAATAGGGCAGCGAGAGCACCGATTGGAGAAGGAAAAAACTGAGACATGACTATTGTAGATTGGTCCCTACGACTAAGGTGTAGGATCAAACGATATATCTCTAGGTGCCATGGAGTCTGCGTAGCCACCCGTCAAAGTTGAACATTTTTTGGTCTTAGGGGATCTTAAGGGACTACGCCTGAAGGAGGTAGCCCGGAAGCAACGACGTTGTGGCACACCAAAATGATGCCTCCTCTAGCATTCACCTAGCCACCCATGATGTGTCCACATAGTTGGTTCAGTGCCACGACCCACCGTTTGCAAAATATACCATTTGACAACCTTACACTGTCTCAAACTACACTATTTGGTGCACAGTTTGTAAAAAATAGGGCAACGAGAGCACCGATTGGAGAAGGAAAAAACCAAGACAGGATATTATAGAGGGTCCCTATGCTGAGGTGTAGGATTAGATGAGATGTCTCTTAGGTGCCACGGAGTCTGCGTAGTCACCCGTCGAAGTTGAATGATTTTTTGGTCTCAGGGCTCTTAAGGGACTACGCCCAAACGAGGTAGCCCGGAAGCAATGACATTGTCGCGCACCAAAACGATGCCTCCTCTAGCATTCACCTAGCCACCCAGACATGTCCCGTGTAGTCAATTTGGTGCCACGACCCACTGTTTACAAAATATATCATTTGACAGCCTTACACTGTCTCAAACTACACTATTCGGCGCATTTGCAAACAATAGGGCAGCGAGAGCACCGATTGGAGAAGGAAAAAACCAAGACAACCTATTGTAGAGGGTCCCTACACCGAGGTGTAGGATCAAATGAGACATCTCTTAGGTGCCACGGAGTCTGTGTAGTCACCCGTCGAAGTTGAATGATTTTTTGGTCTCAGGGCTCTTAAGGGACTACGCCCGAACGAGGTAGCCCGGAAGCAACGACATTGTCATGCACCAAAATGATGCCTCCTCTAGCATTCACCTGGCCACCCAAATGTGTCAGCACAGTTGGTTTGGTGCCATGACCCACCGTTTAATAAATATACCGTTTGACAACCTTACATTGTCTCAAACTACACTATTTGGCGCATTTGCAAACAATAGGGCAGCGAGAGCACCAATTGGAGAAGGAAAAAACCAAGATATAATATTGTAGAGGGTCCCTACAGGTCGAGGTGTAGGATCAAACAAGATGTCTTAGGTGCCACGGAGTCTTTGTAGTCACCCATCGAAGTTGAACAATTTTTTGGTCTCAGGGCTCTTAAGGGACTACGCCTGAACGAGGTAGCCCGGAAGCAACGACGTTGTCGCGCACCAAAATGACACCTCTTATAGCATTCACCTAGCCACCCAGATGTGTCAGCATAGTTGGTTTGGTGCCACGACCCACCGTTTTCAAAATATACCATTTGACAGCCTTACACTATCTCAAACTACACTATTCGACACATTTACAAACAATAGGGCAGCGAGAGCACCGATTGGAGAAGGAAAAAACTGAGATAGGCTATTGTAGAGGGTCCCTACGCCAAGGTGTAGGATCAAAAAATATGTCTTAGAGCCATGGAGTCTGCGTAGTCACCTGTCAAAGTTGAACATTTTTTTGGTCTCAAGGCTCTTAAGGGACTACGCCCAAACGAGGTAGCCTGGAAGCAACGACGTTCTCGCACACTCGAAACAATGCCTCCTCTAGCATTCTCCTGGCCACCTAGGATGTGTCCATGCAGTCTGTTTGGTGCCATAACCCACCATTTGTAAAATATACCGTTTGACATCCTTACACTGTCTCAAACTACACTATTTGGCGCGTTTGCAAACAATAGGGCAACGAGAGCACCGATTGGAGAAGGAAAAAACTGAGACAAGCTATTATAGAGGGTCCCTACACCAAGGTGTAGGATTGAATGAGACATCCTTAGGTGCCACAGAGTGCTGCGTAGTCACCCATCAAAGTTGAACAATTTTTTGGTCTCAGGGCTCTTAAGGGACTACCTGAACGAGGTAGCCCGGAAGCAACGACATTGTTATGTACAACAAAATGACGCCTCCTCTAGTGTTCACCTGGCCACCCAGATGTTTCCACACCAGTTGGTTTGGTGCCATGACGTTTACAAAATATAGCGTTTGACATCCTTACACTATCTCTACACTATTTCACACGTTCAAACAATTTGGAGCAGGAAACAACCGAGACATGCTCAACCAAGGTTACAATGTTTTTAGACGTCCTCTAGGTGCCACATAAGTTTTCGTAGTTTTGAAGTTGAACGATTTTTTGGTCTCACAATTACACCTTTTTTTACAATCACAACTTTTTCAACAATTACAATTTTTTCAACAATTTTTTTCAACTTTTTCAACAATTACAACTTTTCCAAGAAATTGTTGAATCAAAAATTGAAAGAGAAGAAGAAGGTGGTTATGCAATTATTGGTTATTGTGAATACTCACCTAACAAAGATCCTGAATAATCTGGATAGATGATATGAATAGTTACTCTTGTTTAGTGTTCACCCACTCATAAAAAAATAAATAAGCCTCTTCTTCTACTTCCCAAGAAAAACACTTTAATCCTCGTCTAGTTTATCAAAGGAAGTAGTAAAAATACATGTTCCAAGAATCCTACCAACACTAAAGAATCACTTCCCACTCCTAGAACCACTCATTCCTAGAACCTTCTTTCCTTAAAATCCTCAAGCTTCTAGGAAATAAGAACCTTTCTATCTTTCCTTGTTGGTCAATGGACCTATAAATTAAATAATTGCATTATTGACTCCAGCACCTCTGACAATGTCATGCTTATAAAATTTGCTAACTCTATTGGTATTACTCTCAGCCTTGCTATTGGCCATTGTTACTACATGAAAACAAAATAATTACCTCTTTTCGGCCAGGTGAAAGATTCTCAAGCCAGAATTTGTAGACTTCCCTAACAAGAAAATCAAGATGGAAATACTTGTGGAAGACATGCTAGCTACATATGGTATATTGTTGAGCCAAAGTTTCTATCACGATATTGGTGGGGATATAAAGATGGATTGGTCATACACCACCATACTCATCAATGGTAAAATGAATAATATCCTTCTGATAAATAAAATTAAATACACAGTTCAAAAACCAAATGAGCCAAGGGAAGACATCTTATTTCAAGATTCAAGGTATGAAATATTTTTTCATGACTTAAGAGGAAAATGATAAGTTTCCCATGTTGATGGAGGAATACACATGCTTACCTTAATTTCTTAACAATTGTACCATGCAATGTTGCACAATAGTAACGTTATATTCATATATGTTACACCATAGTTCTTTAATTTTAAATCAAACATACATATAGAATTAATATACATAGAATATAGATGCATAGAAGGATATCATGTGCAATGAATTTGAATCAAACATAGAAGTAATATCGTAATGAAAACCAACACATGGATATATAATGTATCAAACTAAGTGTGTTGAACGCACGTATCTCTGAAAATATAAGTTCATAACATGTGTACATCTCGAACCAAGTGTGTCATACATATAGGACCACATGTGATTGCATAAGGCTATATATACAATGTCCTATGAAGAATCATGAACTAGGACCAAACTGGCCCACATATATATCTATGTACATCCATGTCCTATGAATCTAATCATGAAACATCTTCCCTCTCTTCGCCCTGCTAGAAGTAGCATGTCCATGACCTGGGGATGTAGTGGAGGGAGATGCCACTACGGATTTCATTTATGTGGTCCTAGGCATCTCTAAATAAGCCTACAACCTAACTTGCACATTCATAAACAACAAGTTTTTAACATCCATATTTTTAAAATACATTCAAACTTTAGAAACTTAGAATTTAGTTAAAATGCATGTGAAATCTTACCGCAATGTCATGATCCCTATCAATTTGTCATTGACGTATGATAGGGACAACCGTAGACTCATGAGAGGTAAGCTACATACAAATAATTAAATTTCAAATTAAATATTTCATGTGTACAAAATTTTATATTGTAGATTTAAGTAATAAGAAATAATTCCTAAATAAATTTAACAAATTTAAAAAATTGTACCTCAGTTAGTGGATCTGTAGATGCTATGGTAGTATCTACTGCAACCTCCACAGTTTGCATAAATGGAGGAGTCTCTCTAACAGTCATAAGCTATACAAAAAACATGTGCAAATCAATATTAATCTACATGAATGCCACATAACAAAGCCAAAGCATAATCCATTTGTGAACTTCATGTGAGGCATGCCAATAGCCTCAGTTCCCATAGCAGATGATGACCCACCGGGATCCTGCACATATAAAAGACAAACATATATTAATATGTACATATACATGTGAAACATTATAATAATAAAAGTGCACAACCAAATGAAATTTGAAATTTAAGTACAACTTGAAACTTATGTTTGTAACATGCCCAGCTGCAGTAGCTAGCATGTCGATGTCGGATGTTTCCTTCACCGACTCTTGTTATTTAAAATAAAATAAAAAATTAGTTTTTAACATTTATGTACATAACATACAATGAAATACATATATATTAAAATCTCAAACATGAATTAAACTATTGTATATATATTAAATATTTATTTGACATTTACCTGTGAAAGACCAAGATCCTTTGCACCAGTTCCAAAAACATCTACCATCATCTCATCTAGAGAAAAGAAATCATGTGATCCAGCAAATGATGTCTCGGCTGCAGTGCATATGGCACCACATGATCCACAATGGTGTAGTGTGCTAGAACTAGTGCCTCCACCAACATCACCAGATGCAATCTACTCACTATGTTGGGTCAGAGTGTCAGTGAGCTCCCTCAATGCATGTAGTGTGTCAATCTCCACAACCTCCTTCATTGTAGGAGGGATAACTGAAGGTAGTGGGGGTTTTGGGGCATGGGGGATCCTTGGTTGACCTACGCGTGCACCAGGTCTACTCTGTGCAGAGCCACCACCTCGCCCATAAAAATTTGAAAAGTCAAAATAATATGGGACCTCATTAAGCATGAACTCGCAATATAATTTTGTCAAAAAATAGAGGGGAACCTCATTGTTGTTGCATGGTGGATAATAAAAAACTGTCCACCATCGGTCCCAAAAATTGTTATTTATTCGTTCATCGTGGCACCAATGGATTGGGAGCCATTTGCAAGTAACTACAGGGGGGCATTGGTTCTTGGGTCAGTAAATAATGCACAAATGTGGTCTTTTTCATTTTTTTTGTCTTTTACGGCTGTATGGGATAATTTATTTGCATACCACTACTTACAATCACCTCTAAAGGTATTCCATCTGTCTATTTGGTTGGTTTCGGAGTCAACTTCACTAATCAATGTTTGCAATGTGTTGGCTAAAGTCATGCGGGATGGATTTGTGGCATGATTTTGTCTTATATTCTGAATAAGGTTCTCAATGGAAATTTTATTTTGTCAGATTTTTCCAATGATATCAACTTGTGTTCCTGTTGGTTCCATGGGGACAGAAGGAGCCATAGGAGGCGGATCTATATTTGGAGGAGGGTTTTACAGAATGTTTGGAGGGTTTTGAGGATTGTTTGGAGGGTTTAGAGGAATATTTTTATGGTTTGTAAGATTACGAGCTTGCCGAGCAACTGACAAAACAAAAAAATTGTATACATAAACAAAAAATTGAAAAACCCATGAAAATCACAAAAAATAACCTAAAATGCAAACAAATTGATCAAAATCAAGGGTTTACCTATTTGTCTTGGTGGCATGGTTGAAACTATCGCGATCCACAAGTGCGAAGAGTAATTTTTAGGGGGTATTCAAAGTGTCGAGTGCCAAAGGTCTAGGAGAAATCACGGTTGGAAAGGAAAAATGAGGGAAAATGAGGAGTCATGGGTCTATTTTTTTGTCTCAGAGGACTGTGATCCCACGATTTGTTTTGAAATCACCGAGCCTAAACATATACATATTTATACGATGTATGATTGTAAATCACCGAGCCTATAAAAATTTATAACGAGTGCTCGCGGTACCTAAATTTTGGGCTTTTATGTCCACTTAATTGTCCACCATCTTAGTGAAAATTGTGATCCGAATGTATAGATGTTTTCAAGAGATTTATCTAGCAATAAGTATGGTGATGTGTGCATTTTTCAATGCCATTCATAGTAATGGCCAATGTTGACAAGTGTCATAGTCAAGGTCACACATTGTTGTAATGCATGAAACTGATGGAGTGCACATCATGAATAAAAAGTAAGGTACAAGCATGGTTCCTAGTTCCACAATGAGTTGTAGCGTACTACACAACTATTATTCAGGATCCATGAACCGATGATTACGAAGTGGCATTTGTTGGGAGGTACTGACTAGAAAATGTGAATGTCTTGAGTGATATGCCAATGTATGGTAATATAGGACTTGATTTAATAAAATTTAAGTCTATGTGAGCACATTACTGATCAAATAAATTATAACAATAAATCAAGCAAGATCTAGCTATAGATAAGTACAAACAAGTAGTGAATATATATGAGATAAAGATGACTCAGCTTGTAATCTATAGGTCTGAATTAATTCTTGACTGATGAATAGGTCTAGAAAGGCTAATTTTGGACTATGTAAGCTCTAATTCTATGAAACTTGGAATGTGGACAATCTCAGGGACAGAAGCACGTAGGAGAGGACATAACCACATGGGTGACTAGTGTCTGTTATGGGAATTGGTGTCTGCGAAATAGCTTTGGTCCTAGTTCTTTTCTGTCTCTTCTTGTCACTTTTGTTCATTATAGGTCACGTTAGGATTCATCTACTTATATTCAGTCACACATGTACCTACAAAAGAAACCCTAGACTACTTGCATGTAATACTCAAGACACACATTAAATGAATAAAAATATGTCATATGCTTGAGTCAGATTGACCTTGGCGATGGTCACCCCAATGTGATTATCACTAAGCGATGCACTACATTTCAAAATCAATGTAGTTCTAGTGTGTGTGCGATTGTGAAATTGTGTCCCTTGAGCTAGGATGCCCTAGTGTCATTCGCACAAAGAATAATGGGCTACAACTACTTTGTCCCAATGCAAAATGTGTGGTATGGAATTTAGAATAGCTCCCCCTTATGTAATGAAGTATGCAGTCCCAAAATGTGAGTCCTTGATGTAGTAGATAGAAAATATTAGCTCCTTGTAAATGTATATGCCTCTTGAATGCTTTACCCCTATAAATGAGTTAAATAAGACTCATGTATATATATGATTCCTTTCTCTTAAGTTTCATCATTAAAAAGTGAAAGGATGACCCAACATGGTAGTAAACAAAGACATGAAAGATGTAACATCCAAAAATTTAAAAAAAGGGAGGAGGACAAAAAGCACCAAAGGGGAGTAGCCTTAGGGAACTCCTATCCCTAATGGGTGGTTTTGTATAGGGTACCAAAAAGATAAAACAAAGTGAAATCATAATTAAATAGGATGTTGGCTAATGTGCAAAACTATAAGGTGTAATTCTAGAAAAGACAAATAATAAAGATAAGAAAGATAAAAGCAACGTGTCAAATCAAAAGAAGTGTTATTAATGACTAGTTCTCTTACTTAGGAATCATGCATATAAATTAAATATTTAGAGGCTATATGTACATAGTAAGTGTGTGATTTAGTGACTACATTTTCCCCCACTTTATGCTGGTGAATAAGGATTCAATAACATAAAGTAGAAAAGAAAAATGTACCTTGGGGAGTTCAAAAGAAGATTGTGCCCAATAACATGTTGTATGAATGTTGTAGTATGCCGAATGGAATAATGCAAAATGTGTACCATGGAATTATAAGGGAAGTGTAAGGATAAGGATCCTAGGGGTGACCTTTGCATGCATGGAGTGATAATGATGTGTGCATGTAGTTCCTTAGAATATCATCTTTTTCAGAAGTGTGCTTGAGATTTGCTTCATGGTTACTTGTGTGTTTTCCCTTCATTGGGATAGGATAGGACCTATAAAAGAAAACAAGTGTAGTCAATGCTCATAGGTAAATGCAATTGAACTTTAACTTGAAAAATATGTAAAATTGGAAATGTGTATTGGAAAAAGCTGAACCAAGGGGTTAGAGTACACTTGAAATGCTGAAGGAGAAAAGGGGTAGAAATTTGTTCTTACTTGTAGACTTGTTGTTTAAGAGATGGTTGGAATAATACGAAGGATTTGGGCATCATGTCACCAAACTAGGGATTTGAGCGTCCCAGTGCTAAAATTTGAGATTTAGGCAATCCTATTGTCGACTAAGGGAAAGTGTATTGGGAGATCTCATAGGCCTTTCCCTCCAACCGTTAATGCTTCCCCATGGATAAGTGCCACTGCAAATGATCACAAACCCGATTTGTAACTTTCCTTGGGTGACACATTATTCTAGGCATATCATTGTCCTACATATGCCCTAGGTGTAACTTCCTTATTTGGTTCCTCGCTTTGATTCTTGAGTAAGTAGTTAGTTCTTTATTTAGTTTTTGTTAGTAACTAATTGTACATTATGAAACTGACTATGTAACTACTTGAAACTAGAGAAGACTGCGATTTGTGTAACTGCTTGAAAATGACTTTGTAACTATTTTTGTCCCCATGACAGGAGCGCCCTTAGGTGGGACACTAGCTTCCCACCATTCTTATCTGTACTAGGTGGTTTTGTCTAGGCTGTGAATTTTGGCCAAGTCTATTTCTAGCCCTATTTTGTGACTAATTACTACTTAGATCATGTCTGATTATGATTTTGTAATTGTAACTATGGGAGGGTGAAAAGGTTCACCCAATGTTTTCCCCTACTTATTTGGGATGTGTGAGATGAACAAAAGTGAAATGAATCCCAAACGAGGAAGGATTGAAATTTGATATTCATATCTGATATAGGGATTCCTATAGGGGTAATAAGGATTACACATGGTAATTACCATGGCATAAGAAAAATAATTGGAAAATGCTAACATACAAGTGTTAGTGATAAACAAACAATGCACACAAAAATAACAACTAGTAAAAAATATAGGAAAATAGGACACAACGAGGAGTTGATTTCATACATGGGACACCACTCAGAATTGGTCACAAGACAATCAAAGATGTCATGGCTTGTGCAAAACAAGGAAACAAGAAAACATAGGGCATATCCCGTAAATAATAGTAAAGAATATATAAGAAAAGCATACAATCATGATTGGAAGGAGTCTGGAAAGGAAAATTCTACACATGAATAACCCATTAGCATGTTAGGAAAGATAAATAGTATGCTACAATGTAATATTTGAATATAGGAATGAAAATGTGAAATATTGCAATGATAAAACTTGATAGTTTTTGGTAAAAAGTATATTCCCCTAAATATCCTCAGTGGACATGATAATAGATAGGGCCAAACATCATACATTGTGTAATAACTTATAAGTGACATGTATTCACATCAAGATACCACATGAACGTGCATGTTTGTATGGAAAAATGATAAAGCATACCAGTAACTGTAGTAACATGATAAGAAAAAGTACAACATATAGTAGTATAAGGAAGAAAGAGTATATCTAATCAAGATCTAAAAAACATGTTTTTGAGTTTTTAACTACAAATATGTGAAGAGAACAAATAGAATGGAGGAATAAGGATGCCCCCCGATGTGTTTGTGTGCAAAGTGATGTGTATGTAGGAAAGGATTCTTTTAATAGTCAAGTATAAACCAAGAACAAGAGTGTGTCATTGGGTGTTGTGGGGGAATTAGAATGCCTCAAAGTGTGAATTCCAAAAGGATTTGTGTGAGGTCCTCAAGAGTGAACTCATTTAAAAATGGAACAAAGCCAAAGGGAGATGGTTGAGATGCATGATATTAAAAGAATTTAGGTTTACCAATGAAAAATCCTAATATATGGAGATCATACATGCCCATAACATATTCCTCATTAGTGAATGGTGAACCAAGGAAATTGAGTGCATTACATTGTGTGACATTAAAAGAATAACTAGAGAATGAATCATTACGAATAAAATTAGACTTAGAAGGAACTAGAAAAGTGAGAAGAGTATTATGGCATCAATAGTACCACATATGTAATTAATCTAAGATTTTCCAAGAGTAAGGGGAAAGGGACAGAGGGTTAGGTGTAACTCAAACTTTCATGTGGAAGACATGTGGGCCAAGAGCTACTAAGAGGAAGATATAGCCTTGATATTTAGGGTGAGGTGCAAGCAAAGGGATAATATCAATAAGAGTAAAGACTAATTAGGTGACACCTTCATGTGTGGAAACATTTTCAGAACAAGTAGGATCATAAGGAACATGCTACCAATAATTGTGATTAGGATATAATGTGTAAGTAAAGTAATCAAAAATAGGAAATGATATAGGTTAAGAGGTAATAGTAACATTGTGACCATAACTAGTAGATGAGGAAGGGGCCACAGGAGGAGGAATACACTCTAGAGCATGTAAAGTATTGAAATAATGAATCATAATCGTAGTGGTGGGTTAGGTTATGGTATATTCAAATTGATATTTGTAGACACTAAATCATGTACTTGGGTACATTTCTAGGTCCTAAAAGTATGCTAACATTTACATGATTCCTAAGCAAGAAAACTAGTGGTTGACAAATATCTTTGGCCTCTTTTCTTTGTCTCTTGTTTTCTACTTAGTTTTACATACCCTACAGCCAAGTCGAAACTTTACTTATTTATTTTTCATGACTTTAGGAACCAATGCATAGCCAAGACAGAAATGCCTAGGTGCTCCTCTCCCTCTTGGGTTCCCTTGACCCTTTCTTACCTTACTCTCTCTTTTTGGGTCTCTTTTATCTTTTGGGAATAGTTTTCACTTATGGGTCAGCCTTCTAGTTGTCAATTGCAAAATTCAAACAAGGGAATCATATAAATACATATTTATTTGTTTAAAATGAAGGACCAAACATTATCATTATCTACTATCACCTAATTTTGCATCCAAAGGCACTAAATCACTCAAAAGGCATCCATCTAGTATCCATTCAAGGGACAATGGCTACATCAACTCTACATACACTGCATAGGAGGGGGAATTCTATTCTATTCCATCCACACATACTATTACATTGCTAAATTCTAGCTACAACCCGTTATCAAGTGAAAATTGATTAAGGGCCTTCTAGGACATCATTTATACACACACACAAGAACTACATGGAGTATGAGATGTAGTGTAGTGCTTGGTTATAAGTGAAATGCTTGGTTGTAAGCTCACTCTTGGGGTGACGACTGGGGTCAGTTTGACTCTCCATTATGCATTTTCCTTTTTTAGGTTTGATGTGCAGGTGATCTTATCTTTTTTAGGTTACAGGTACCTTCAAAGATCAAGGAGTGAATATTAGGTGATTAGCATGGAACAAGTTTGAAACCCTTGTGACATAGCAAAAACCAGATCCCGAGAATTTTCATAGTCATAAGCACCCAAATCTGGTCACTAGCGCCCATCGCGCCCCTGTTCAGCATTATTCATGAATTATAGAATTTAAGTGAGTAGTTACGATGTTGTTTTCATCTTGTTCAACATTTTATCCTACCCAAATTTCTTCTTGTTCACTCATAAATCAACTAAAATTCCTAACTCCCTCTCTTGCTTATGGTTTTACATTATTGCTTTCTTATTTTCTTATGTCTTATTGTATTTTAGCATTCATAAATTATTTATTTCAATATTTACTCTGCAATCATATTTAATTAATTCAAATTAAATTAAATTAATATTCAACAGGACTTGTAGAAATATAGTGAGTATGAAAGAGAGACTCGTCAAAATCCATGGGAGTAAAATAAAAAGCACACAAGGTATCACCAATGATCTCTACAGTATGAACACAAACATCATCAAAATAGTTAGTCTCTACGTGGAAATATTGATCATAATTTTTTAGGGGCTTGGAAATAGATGTGGAAGGTTTATGGGAGGATACGACAAGAAATATGAGATCAGTAGTGTGAGTTTAAATGGAGGAAGAAATAAGAGTTAGTGATATAGGATTGGAATTTCTAGACTCTCCAATATCATATATATCAAGATGGTGTGAGCAAATAGGTTTAGTTGGGAGAATATCAATGGAGGTGGAAGAGTCCATGTGACAATACTTGAATGGTTTGGGATCGGTGGTAATAGTATGATCATAGTCATCAAACATAAACTTGACACAATGATGGAAAATAGAAGGAATAACTTGCATATTATAGATCCATGGTCGACCAAGGAGTAGATTGAATTGTAATTGGGAATCCATGACATAAAAGGGGTATATAGAGTGTGGGGTCCTACTTGTAACACTAGAGTGATATTACCAATGTAGGAGCGAGTAGTAGTATCATAGCCACAGATAACATTAGTAGATTTTTTAATTGCACTATGAGGAATGTGGACTCAGGAAAGTAATGATAAAGGAATAATATTTAGTTCAAATTGATTATCAATAAGTACACGCTTAGTTTTGAAATCCTGAGTGTGATCCATTATAAGAAACGAAGGAGAATTGGTGGAAGACTTGGGAGTAATGTCCTCCTCAGAAAATGTGAGATAATTGGTGATTTTCTTAAAAGAATCCATGAGATGCATAAAATGTACTGGAGGGTCATAAATTTAGATATGAATAGAGTGAAGGGCAGCCTCTAAGGTGTAACAAAAATCAGGAGCTTGACACAATAGATCAATGAGAGATATCTTAACTTAGGTATAATTTAATTTCTCAATGATATCATAGGTTTTGGATGGAGCGGAAGGTTGTGTAAGTGGTGCACTAATTAGATGAATAAAAGGAGGAAGTTGTAATGGTTCCTTATTATGGTGGGCGGTGACAACATTGACAGAGGGAGTTGTAAAAGAACTTTCGTATTGAGTTGGATGCTACATAGTAATACATATGTATTCAGATCTGATGAGGTATGATGAATATACATGGCTAGGGATGAAGGTAGAAGAATTAGACATGATCTCATAAGAAGAAGAGGAATGGAAATGAATAAGGGGCATGGAAATAGTTATCAAGTTCACTAAATGATTTAGTGAAGCTTAAATCTATATAAGGACAATGCTGATCATATATATATAACAGTAACTATGAAAGATATAACTAAAGAAGTATAAGTTAAAGTGAAAGATATGAGATAAATATTAATCAACTTGTAACTCTAGGTCTGGAGTGTTTATGGACTAATGAACAAGATGTAAATGCATATTCTAGGCTATGTCAACTCTATCTATGATTCTAGAATGTGACAATCTCATGGATAGGATCACTTGGGAGAGGAAATGACCACCTATGTGCTAGCATTTGTTTTGGGAAATGGTGTATGAATGATAGTTTTGATCTTGGTTCTTCTTATGTCATCTCTTGTTTCCTTTAGTTTGAATCAGGTCACATCAAGTTCTTTACACTTATGTTATGTTGCACCTTTATTTACAAAAGAAACCCTAGCTACCTACACAATACTCAAGCACACATTAAATGAAAATAATATACATATGCTTGATTTATAATGACCTCGATAGTCACCTCAATGTGATTATCACTGAGCAATGCACCACATTTTAGACTCAATTTAGTTCTAGTGTATGTGTGATTGAAAAAGTGTCCCTTGAGCTAGGATGCCCTAGTGCCAATCACACAGAATAACGGGCTGCCTTTGGCACTTTTCAACTCAAGTGGAAGCATTAGGAAAAATATAACCATGAAATATACCTCTGGCACTTCTCAACTCATGAAAGGAATTTCTAACATGAAAATAAACATCTTAACACAACTGAATTATAATTTAGATGGGTTAAGGTCCAAAAGTAATGTTTCCAAAGAACCATTTAATATGTATTATCTCAGGTGTAAGAAAATGCATCCTTTAAAGGATTGTCATCTGGATCACACAAACATGTTCTTGATTTGTGATGTCAATGAGCATGATACTAATCATTGTACCTTTGTTCCTTTTCTTAAAGACATATTAAACAAATATTCTCAACCAAGGGGAGAAGTAAACTATGCCCAAAGACAAACCAATCACCATGCCTTTCCTCCAATACCTTCTCTAAATCCTTGGTTAATGAAATGGCCTAATCAGACCACTTTATCTACTTGGGGAAAACCTAATTGGAAAAAATAAAAATAGATGATTTTTATAAACTAACAACCATGGATACCTCAATTCAATCAGTAGAACTGGATGCCACTAGTTAACCCATAACCTTGGCCAAATAAAAAATGGTCTCACTAGAAAAAATTTAACCAGACAAGCAACTTTCCACCATAAAATTTTTTTGATAACACCACCCCAATCAAGCCCAAAAGGAGGAAAAGTAACTTAGACCCAAATTTTGTCTTAACCATTCCTAAATCCAAAAAATCAGAAGAAATCTTCAGTTAATGAAGCTAAAAAAGAAAGGAAAATGAAGGTAAACTCTATTAACAACTTACGGTTGAGATAAAAAACATTGAAAAAACCTCCAATTATTATCACATAAATACCTACGGAAAATATATAAGCTGACTGTATTGTACAAAAAAATGAGGAAAGTAGTAAAAAAGTGGACAAAAATGTTCACACAACCCCCTTTCCCAGGAGACTAAAATAAACACTTATCAAGGAAGAATCTACATTGGTATATGAGCTAAGAAAATTGAATATTGAAATTACACTTTTGAGATCAATCGAGGATATCTTGGAACTTAACCAAACTATTAGAGGCCTTTTTATAAAGATTCTAGGTAGAAAGAAATAATACCAAAAAATAATGTAAGTTAATAAAAAGTTAGCTAATCTATTGGCAGGAAAGTTGATCTTACCTAAGTATGGGGATCCACGGAGTCCAATCATCACTATTACCATAGATGAACAGGAAATATATAATGTATTCATAGATCTTGGAGCTGCTATTAATGTAATGAAAACATACACATTGAATCTACTGTCTTCAACAATATTTCAATCAACCAAAACTATCCTTCGAATGGAAGACAGGTCCATTTCTATAGCCAATGGAGTCATATGATATGTAATGGTTACAATTGCATCATGGGAGGATCTAGTAGAATTTATGATCTTGTAGCCCAAAAATAGGAAATATGGTTATGCATTTAATCTAGGAAGTCCTTAGCTTGCTATTGTTGTTGCATTTATTGATTATAGGTATGGAAATATGCCTATCTCATATGGGTCAAAAGAAAAAATATATTTTTATTTATCCTCCTACTCAACCGTGTTTAGAAACTTTTGAGCATACATGGGTTGATGGACTAAATCATAATCATCTGAGCCCTTCTTATTTAGCAATAATTATAGTAAAATAACATGTGGATAAAATAGAAGGAACATATGGGAACCTTGACGAGAATCCTAGTCTTGATCTGAAAAGAACCAGTCTAGCTATAGAATTGTCCACTCTATATTTTGAAAAGGAAACCAACGTTCTAGAGGGTGAAATTTATAAATAAGGTTATGTTGAAATATATGATTATTCTCATTCTCAATCATGTGCTTATCATAAGAAACACAAATTAAATGATTTTCATTTTCCTTTTGTTATAATCATATATTCTGAGGGGAAGAATTTTGAAAAGATAGAAATATTTCACAAGTTACCACCTCATTTCTATCCTTTTAATTATATGTTAAATGAAGGAAAGTAATAAATTATACCTAATATCAAACAAATATACATTCCTATAGGAAAGGTGTTGGAAGAAGAATAGACTGAGAGGGGGTGAATAATTCCTACAACATTTTACTTCATTTACCATTATTAAAACATCCATTAAACCATAAAAATTCACATTAGCTTATTAAGTGTGTATCATACATTCAATTGAACATGAAACCTGAGAGAGAGAACACAGACATAAGCTGTATGTGGGAAACCCTTAAGGGAAAGAAAACCCACAAAACTCTACTTATATTACACAAAACAAAGAGATTTAGTGAATCATCAACTTTACAAGGAGAAATAAGCCCTATTTTAGTAGAGCACCAACCCTACAAGGATCACTAAGCCCTAATTTAGTGAATCACCCACTCCACAAGGAGGCTATAACCCCCTAAAATGATTAAGCACCAACTCAACCATATGAATATGAAGATATCTATTTATTTTTGCTTTCACTTTCAAGACCTCAAAATTCCTTCAATAGGAAAAAAATTCATCCCTATTCACTCTACAACTGATATCAAGCATAAAAAAATCCATCTCATGCATCTTCTACCTCTATCTTCTAGCCTAAGCAATTCTGTCTTGAGAAATAAGAAACATTTTTCTTCACAAATTGAGCTAGTTGACCTATCAAAATTAATCATCATGATGAAAAATATATATCACTAGAAATAAATCTTAATCCTCTTTCCATAACACCTTATATTTCCTTCCAACTCTAAGTGGAAGGCCTCCAACTAGGCCCATCTCTGAAACTGTTCATTTAGGCTTCTAGGACTTAAAAACCAAGCTTACGACCAACTTACTCCATCACCTCCAAAATGAATTCCAAGATTAAAAAAATCATTAAATACCCTTATAAATGTTTTCTAATCACTCAGAAACCTTCAAGCATAATGAAGAACTCATAACTATGACCTTACCTTATGAAGCAACTTAAGAAACTGCTTAACTAGATATCCTTTAGATTTGATGCTTAAATAAAAGGTCATAACTTCTTCATTCCTTACCAAAAAAATATATTTGATATGTCATTGGAAATATCTCTAAACTAGGATCACAACACAACTCAAACCAATTCCTAACTCCACATATAGCTATAACAATTAAACTTTTACCAAAAGTTGCTCCAAAATGCCCCAAAAACTAGTATTCATAAATAGGGAAAACTTTTCCATTTAGGACATAAAAAATGATCTAAAAATATTATGGGATCTATAAAAAATCCCAGGATAAAAAACATTATCAATTTATTTCAAAACTTCTTTGGGAAACGCTTCCTTAAACTGAACTTCTTTAGAAACATGCAGTTTTAGGTGGTGCCCACATACTATCAAGACATTATCTTACCTTTCTAGAAATATAGAGGAGTTGTATGCAACCTCTAATCATCACTTTGGAAAAAGGAATAAAAAAAGGTTCAATACACTCCTTTTTCTCCAAGTTAATTTGAGCTAGGGTTTTAAAACAACTTATCTTCTTAATGATCGTTCATAAAAATGTGACGATCAAACCACCACTTTATTTTTTTGAATTCTTCATAAGACTGACATAAAAAATATTTTTCAAATATCTCAAGTCCCCATGCAAAAAACACAAGCAACAACGAGCAAT
Organism: Taxus chinensis; assembly: GCA_019776745.2. NCBI lineage: Eukaryota > Viridiplantae > Streptophyta > Pinopsida > Cupressales > Taxaceae > Taxus > Taxus chinensis. The sequence goes on along the minus strand of CM034152.1, from coordinate 666,756,138 downwards.
AGAAGGTCAACGTTTAACTCAAAATCACATTCTTGAATACCTGATTTTTCCAAAACTGATTTATCTTTCAGAACATTCTTCAAAATGACCTAAATTTTTTCCTAAAGCATCATGACAACATCCTATAACTGGCCATACCCACCATCTAGTAAAAATAGTTCTGAAACTCTCCAACTAATCTCACTTACGTATGTTATCTTGCTTGTTTTCCACCTTCTTGTGTCCCAAGCACCATGTAGAACTATAAAACCACTAAGAAATGACCTAAAAATCATCATAAATGCCATGTAAAATATCATCATGCTACTACCATGCTTCAAAAATACTAATCAGCTCCAAAAATTATACCTCTATACCATTCTGCAAGCTCTATGGCTAGGAATAGGCCTAGAATGATAGCTTCACACCATGAAAAACCATGAATTGACCTTGATAACATCTTACAGACTTATTAAAACGTGTAACACACCTCTAGGACCATGCTTGACCTCATTACAACCTTCAACTCACTTTGGAGTACTCAAACCATGATTATACACATTGAACCATGCTCTAGAATACCATAGACCTTTGTATCAATGTATTAGTTAGCTATGCAAAGGGAATTGAAACTAACATCTTAATAGTTTAAAAACATGAACTAATTACTCAAAGATCATCATGTTAAGAGCTAAAGAATACTAAATACCAACATCATGCATTAGAAATTGAAATTGAAATAAAACTAATATGTTAAGCATTAAAATCTCTACTCTTTAGATCACCAAAAACACTAAATGAACCTAGATAGATTTATGGCAATCCAAGTTGATTGTTTGATATTCAAGGGTTTGGGAATGGAAGCTTATCAAAGTATGGCTACAAGACCATTTTTATTCTCTCCACATGACCCAAAAGATTGGATGGATGAAATGCAAGAATGAGGCTATTAGCTCAAATGGCGAGATGTTATAAGATAAAATGCCTATAGATTAGCTATAAACATGAAAGGTGTAAGAAGAAAAGCAGGAGGGGGGCTATTTATATATCCCAATGGATAAAACAATCTTTACATCCCTTTACATATGGGATAATAGAGAGGTTGGGTTAGTTGTTTATAAGCATGGTTTAGAAGTGGTTGAGTTTACTTTAGGAGAGTTTAGTTTGTCCTCTAGTGACTCATGGGGATTAAGGGGTTTTACTAATTAACCAAAGTGATTAATTAATAGGCGTGTAAGCTTATAGAATCTTTTTAGAGGAATAGTTAGTATGATTTATGTTATGAGAGGATTTTAATCAAATAAATAACGATTTATTGATTAAATAGAAGAGAGAATTAATTAATTAAGAATAATTAATTAATTTAGATAGAAAGAGGTATTAATTAATTAGAAATAATTAGTTAATCTAGATATAAATGGGAGCTTAATTGATTAGAAATAATTAATTAATATAGATAGAAAAGGGAGCTTAATTAATTATAAATAATTAATTAATCTAGATAGACAGGGGAGCTGATTAATGGAAGGTCGCGAATTGGCATCATTGTTAGATAAAAGAGTTAATTAACTAACGTAATGTAATTAATTAACAACTATAGTAGAGAAAATGTACGATATTGATGATATGTCATCAATTTACGATAAAGGGTATAATTAGTGGAATTTAAGTATTTAAATTGCTCGAGCTAGATTATAGGTGTCTACATTTGCCCCTCTTTGGGGTGGCATAAGTGATGCCACTTCAAATATAATAGATAGATAAAATTTTGAAGGCATAGAAGAAAAATTAGTAGAAGTGAGAGATGCCCCCTCGAGTGTCGATGGGGTGATGAAAGAAGGAAATCAACAATCGAAAAAGGTGAGAGAAATGGATAGAAGAATGGGTAGGGGCAGGATGCCCCAGTTGAATCAAAAGAATAGTGTTGATTGGAGAATGATGTAGAAGAGGAATGAAGATGGGAAAGAGAGAGATAACTTTCATCCAGTGTACTAAAACAATTTTAGTGTCATCATATTGCCAAGGATCTATGTCATCGGTCCTTATTAAAAATATAGGTATACGAAAAAAGTAGAATGACATGAAAATCCAAACTATGAATAATTGTCCATTTTTGAAAATACCAACTCCATGCAGCATAAAAAATGTAATGCAATATGAGGAAGTAAAATATGCCTAACTCCTTGCAACATACATAATGCAATGCAATATGAGAAAGTAAACAAGCTAACATAACAAAGAAACATAATGCAATGTTTTTGTTATCAAGCTTTGATTCCAACCTGTGTGAATTAATGATAAGGGTTAAAATATGGTGCCCCAAGCAAGGATACATGTAAGGGGAATAACGAAGGACACACGGGTCCTATGAAAAAGTAATCGTGCACTATGAAACAATACCAATCAACTCATTGTGCCTCAGAGTACAAACATAGTAAGAAAACCAACTTTGTTGATAGAGGTAGATCAAGATGATCCACAAGTCATGCACAAGAACAGGCGAGAACCAAAGAGTGATGTTTTGTAGGATGATTTTTATTGTTTTTTGATTTTTTAGAAACATATTTGAATGTTTTTTATTTTGAAATTTTTCTGAAACTATGTACAGGAAGACAAAGAAGAGTGGATTCCCCCCACGATAGATGGGATGTACAAGGGAAAAATGCCACACGTATGCGCAAGAAAGTGAAGATGTAAAAATGCCCCAACAATTAGGTGGGAGTATTCAAAGGTAAACTCTTCACACACTGAAGGGGGATTAAGGCCAATATAAAATAGGTTCAATCGTGAGACAACAAGGATGCCCCCAACGTAAGTTGGCCAAGAAACACATGAGAGAAAGGAAGTAGAAAAGTGTATTATTAAAAGGGGTAAAAAGTGTCTGTAAACATGGAAAAGAGGACATCCTATACACATGGATGTTCTAAACTATTTTCTAAGAACAGAGGATGCTATGAAAAGATTTATAAGGTGGTCGATGAAAAAGGTTATTAGCCCAAGGCACAAATCATGAGACAAGACATGCACTAAAGAAAGCATTTGAACAAGGTCCAAAAAACAACACTTGGTAACATACTAATCATGTTTACTCATTGAGATCTCGTGTGTGCACGTGAAAATGAATTACCTCTTGAAGGAAAGTGTTGATAGACAACAAGTGAATACACTAGCCAATGTGTAGGAATGATTTAGTTTGAAAGGTGATTTGTGAATGGATTGTGGAAGGAGAGTCATACATTACTCCACTGCCATCCAGGCGTCCATATCCCTGACAGATATGCATTTGATTCTAATCACAACATTTCTCTACTTCCAGTCAGATGTCCATAGCCCCGGTAGAGATTATTGGAAATACCCCCAAGAGAGAGTTGTATATCATTTTGCTTTTTCAAATAGCTTTTGATTTTTGATTGATTGATTTTGATTCTTTTGTTTTCTGAAAACTTATTTCATCTCTCTTGTTTGACAAGGGGTTAAGAACCACTAATGGCTTGATGGAAGGATGTGTAAGTGATTGTGATGACGAAATTGGCTAGTGTCAACAAATACGCCCAAAAATTCTTCCTGACAAGTTTATTATATATAGATAGTGATAGGATCTCTAAGAGGTCAGTTGCTTCTTTAATTTACCAAGGTGATGAAATACCAAGGTCAAATGGATACCATAGAGATAAATGTCGCAAAATGTGTATGAAATAAAATAACCAAAATATTATCGAAGGGATGAAAATGGTGGATGACTTACAGAGGAATATGAAATAAAGGGAAGAAAGAACATCCATGTGTATGCAATACCTGATTACAATGTTTGATCTTTGTAACTTTGATTTTGTTTTTGTAATGTTTTAATGTTTTCTCATTTTTTGTATTTTTGTACTATTTAATGATTTTTTTAAATTTTTTGATGGTTATCAGAACAAAACATATCACTCTACGTGATAGGATCCAATAAAGATGTTCATGATTTCTTTGATAAGAGAGACCAAGAGTGTATTATCCCCGATCTCGATGATCTGGTGAGCTCACACTTAAAAAATGATTGTGATTTGTTTTGAAACATGAGTTTCGTATGTGGCTTTGTTCCCTATCCATAGGTTTCAGCACTTTACACCATACTTGATGGGTGCGTTGGTGTGAATTCTAGAATCACATTTGATTTTGGATTTTATGATCATTTGAGTTATTGGGAGCTTTGGAGCTCTTCAAATTTTTGATCTTGGCTTGATAAAGAACATGTCATGGTTTTTTATAAGCTAATGTGTGACTTTTTTGATCCCGAGAAGTGGGAGGAGAACGTGGACGTTTATAATTGATATGAGAAATGATGATGGGGTTTCCACAATCATTGGTAGAAGGAGAATGTGATGTATGAAAAGGATACGGTCCAAGAATTGAAGAAGATAGGCTACTGGGAGGTGAGCCATAAACAACAGATGAAGGGCTACTAGGATGTGGCCCTAGAATAGAAGGAGAAGGGATACTAGGGCCTAACCCATAGTTGGAAGATGATGGACTACCCATACTTTGTGGGGGTGATATATGAAGAAGGCCTTCTAAAGAAAAGGGGGGACTGTGATTCAAGAATTGCATTGGATGAATAATAAAAAGGTTCTTGTGAAGAAAGAGGGGACCGTGATTCAAGAATTGTATTAGATGTTTGATTATAGGGATTTGTAGTCACACATATCTTTAAAGGAAGATGAAATTGTTGAGGTGACTGATAAAATGGGTCCTACAAAGAAAGGGAGGACCGCAATGTAGGAGTTGTATTAAATGTATGATGAAGAGGGTCTTGCGAAGATAGGGGAAGACCATGACATAGGAGTCACATTAGATGAATGATGAAGATAATTTTCGGTGATAAAAATATTTAGAGGAGGAGAATGTTGTTTAGGTGACTGATAATAGAGGTATTGCAAAGAATGGGAGGATCATTACTTAGGATTCAAATTAGAAGAATCTGAATATTAGTCTTGGATCCAAATCATCAAAAGAATCAGAGGAAATATTTGGATTGGAATCCTCAGAAGAAGAGGAAATGTTTGGATTATAATAAGAATAAGAGTGGGGGGAACCCGAATAATAATTTGGATCAAGAAGTGTCCAAACCATACCACCAACTATGAGATGAAGGTTGGGAATGAGTTATTCAGATGGGTTCTCTAGCATGAAGAACCAAATGAGGTTTGGTCATGATGGGCGTCATTTGATGTGAACTCTGAAAATTTGATTCCTTATTGTTTTATGTATAAGAGACCTTGCGATAATCATTCATTTTCGACATGTGTTGGGTTCAAAGGTCTAGACCTAGATTGTATGATCAAACTTCTTCAAAGTGAAGAAGGTTTCATGTTGATTTGGGCAACATAACGAAAACCAACTAGACATTTCATAAAGATGGGGATGCTTGTGTGATTTTCCAAAAGGGAAGCTAAGGAAAACATACATCGTGATGACTCAAGATTGATAATCCAACAAAATTTGGAGGCGTAAATGTTAAAGGATTGATAAAACATTTAGCAACATAAAGGATACAAAAAAGATTTCCTATGTTTGATTGATGCAAAAATTGCTTGATAGGAAATGTTTTTTCCAAAGTTTGAAATATGTATTGAAAAATGATCATGAACTTAGGAAAAAACAAGATGATCAAGAGAATCAAAGACCCAAAGGATTTTCCTAGAAATGATCTTATAAGGAAGATAAACACAAGGAACAATCATGCGGGTTCAAAACAAAAAGCCAAATTAATGACCAAAGAATAATGAATGATAAATAATCAATGGATCAAAGTGATTTTCCAAAATGGATAAATTGATGTGACAAATGAGGCTCAATCACGTAAATTGTTTGGTAAACCAATCAATCAAATGGAGAATTCCTAAGTGTCTGATCAATTAATAGTTTGATGTGTAAGATGACCAACAAAATGTCACCACTTATGCCAAGTTCAAAAATGAACAAGATGTAAGTAATAACAAAAGGTTGATATGATTTCCAAACAAGGTATACTAAAAGCAAGTTTATATCCAATCATGACCTAAATCTCAAAAATTAGAATTTACAAACATGAATGATGCAACAATACCACTAAGATACGTTAACCAAAATTTATGGAAAAGTAAGGTATTAGTATCGAAATAATATTATTACGACGCGCATAAAGGTAACAACAACACTTTTCAAAATCAAGGTAATTTTTGAAGGCAAACTAAGGCTAGAGTATACCAAGGAATTATTACGATGCATGTAGCCTAATGTTACAATCTAGACACTTAGGTCGAGTTTGTAAGAAACAAGACGTAAGTATCAAAAATTATGGCGATATGATACAAATAAGATAACACCTCAAAAGAGAATCAAGTGATGAATCAAGCCTAACTATGATGATGATATTGACTTGGGTATCAAGATGAAATGGTTACAAATGATACGAGTACGTGTCCACACACTTTAGACATTTAACAACCCAGCCACAAACATGGATGAGCATAAATGGACATAAAAGTGATGACACCATCAGTTGGTAACACACATGTGTCACTCCTCTTTTGATCAACAAAGTGTCAAAAGAAAGTAAAGGAAGTAGTACAAGTGGGGATGAAAAATGTTGGCCTCAATTTGGAAGAGTTTTACCTCACCTTAGGGTGAGTGAAAAACTAAGCAAAAGTAACGCTTCACACGTTTCGTGATGAATGTTGGCTCTTTACAACAACGATTTGGTTAAGTTGGCTCCAAAGATTGAATGGATTTCCTAGGTGGTTCGCTCAACTAGGTATCACAAGCTATCTAAGAGTGAGCTCAGTTTTCCAAGGTTTCCCAAGGATTATCTCAGCTTTACTTTACCCCCTTTAAGCATAGTGGGCAATAAATGCATCCATCATGTACTCTCACTGGGGTCGCGATACAAATAGATTTGACACTAAATCTCATGGGTATACTAGTCAAGTAGGTGTGTGGAGAACTTCCCATTTCATCCACAAGGTTTCCTCTTGCGTGAACTACTTTGGGGTTCCTAGGACCACCCCCATTGTTGTAGCTTAAGGCTTATGCCAAAGGGGTTATGTCCTAGTTTTAAGCGGACGGGGCATACCCTTATCCAAACTTGCAAATCAAGTGTTTTGAATGTGGTGTTTTTTTTATCTTTTAGAATTAATGTGGTTTAGTCGTTCACCATTTTGATAACTTGCAACACACGTGTAGTTAGAAAATTTTGTTTTGAACTCCTTTCTTTGACAAGTGTTTTTAGGTCCTGCACTCAAGCGTTAGTAGTTCTCCAAGAAAATCACACTATTAAAAAGAGGATTAAGAGTTGATTTTTATCCTCAAGATCATCCAAATATTCAAGAGAATAACATACACAACAAATAATCCAACTAAAAACTAAAGGAAAGCTTTGCAATTAATGAACCATACAAAAATCTTGATAAATGTTCATTCCCTTAAACCAAAAATGAAAGATGAAGTTTCCAATCAACCAAATGCTAGAAAATGAAGATTAAAGTTTCTTTTGATTCTCAAGATCACCTTAAGGTGCAATAGAAAATCATACACAAAATTTATCCCAACTAGATAGAAATGAAAAACTTCAAATCAAAGGACCATAAAAAATGCTTTGTAAAAGGTTCATTCCCTTAAGCAAAATGAATAATCAAATTTCCAAGTTAATCCAAATGTTAAAAAGATAGAGATCAAAGTTGTTTTTGATTCTCAAAATCACCAAAAGGTGAAAGAGAAGAGAATACATAAGCTTTGGTCTAAATCAAGTAAAGAATGGAAATACAACATTCATCAAAACATTAGACATGTTAGAACAATGACCAATTTTACAATAAAGGGAAAACTTGCAGATTTTGTAAGTATAAATTCCAAATTTATGTTTTAATTGCATAGTTAACTTCAACACCTTTCCAACGCAAAAAAAATGGATTCATTTTGAGCTCGGGAGAAAAATTTATGGCCTTTGGAAGATGGGTTACGCATATACTCTTATGCTCACGGGTATGCACTTGACATGCACTAAAAAAATGTAAAAAAATACGTCCCTTAATCTGCAAAATGGTCAATTTTTTCCAAATAAAATTCAAATTTTACAACAACCCATCACATTAATATATGACTAGAACACTCAACGCTATCAAACATTAACATTCATGATTAAAAAAATTTACATTTTTAAGAAATTCACAAAACTAACATGTAGAATGTTGAAAAGTAAGCTCTAAAAATGAAAACATGATGAAATATTTAAATTTTCTCACCAAGATTCAATTTTAACAGCAACCCACCACATTAATATGTAAATATAAGACTCAACACTATCAAACACTAACCTACATGCTCAAGAATTTAAGATTTTCAAGAAATTGACAAAACTAACATGTAGAAATGTTGAAAAAGTAAGCTCTAAAAATGAAAACATGGAGAAATATTGATATTTTCCCATCAATTCCAATTTTGAAATTACTTCACCTACTTTATACCTACAAGGAAGACTCAACACATGCAAACTCAACAAAACAAATTAAGAAAAACAAGTTATGTCAATATATGCAAAAAAAGGGTTAGTAACCAAAATTGAAACTTAACTACAAAAACTTGAAATTAAGTGCAAAAGACAATGGATTTACAAGAATGGAGTCTTGTCAAAGCATGGTTACAAGACCATTTGAAATATCTCCATATGACTTCAAACTTGGAAGAATGAATGCAAGAAATGAAAATAGCTAGTTCCTCCAATGAAGAATGCTCTAAGATGATAAAATGTATATAGCTTAGGCTCTATGCTCATTTAGGTGTGTAGGTGTAAATAGAAATTAGGAGGAGGGCTCGTTATATAGCTCAATGGATAAAAGAATCTCTATATCCCTTTACATGTAGTATAATAGAGAGTTTGGGTTAGTTGTGGTTAAGCATGGTTTAGAAGTGGTTGAGTTTACTTTAGGAGAGTTTAGTTTGTCCTCTAGTGACTCATGGGGATTGAGGGGGTTTATTAATTAACCAAAGTGATTAATTAATAGGTGTGTAAAGTTATATGAGATTTTTAGAGGAATAATTAGTATGATTTATGTTATGAGAGGATTTTAATCAAATAAATGATGATTTATTGATTAAATAGAAGAGATAATTAATTAATTAAGAATAATTAATTAATATAGATAGAAAGGGGTATTAATTAATTAGAAATAATTAGTTAATCTAGATAGAAATGGGAGCTTAATTAATTAGAAATAATTAATTAATTTAGATAGAAAAGGGAGCTTAATTAATTATAAATAAATAATTAATCTAGATTGAAAGGGGAACTAATTAACGAAAGGTTGTTAATTGACATCATTGTTAGATAGAAGAGTTAATTAAATAACATAATGTAATTAATTAACAACGATAGCAGAGAAAATGTGTGATATTGACGATATGTCGTCAATTTGCAAGAAAGGGTATAATTAGTGCAATTTAAGTATTTAAATTGCTCAAGCTAAATTATACGTGTCTATAACCTTCACCAAACTTGACACTACCAATCAAACCTCATGTTTAACACTGAATGAAACCTCATGGAGACTCACACAAGATCATGACACCCTTTTCCATAAATGGAATTTACATCAATGATAAAACTGACACACAAAGGCTAACAATATCCCCCTTTGTCATTGATGGCAACCACTTTCAGAAACATTGATGGAAACCAACAAGACCAAACATCTACATGACTCTTTTCATGTTTCTAATGCTTCTCTCCCCCTTTGACATTTATGAAAAAGGCTATAATGATAACTAGACATGGAAAATGAAAACACTTAATGACAATAATGCCCCAAACACACCAAATTACTTACTTGACTTGACTCTGTTAGATTTAGTAGGGGAAATATAATCAACAGATTACAGATCCACCGTTAAAACACCGAAGATTATAGATTATGATATGCAGTTGATTAGACACAAAAATATCTTAAAATAGATAGAAACAATAATAGATTTAATGAGAAAGAGATGAAAGAAAATAAAAAGCAAGAACAAGAGACAAATAACACTATATTTAAGTGGAGAAACCCAAAGGAAAAAAATCCATTGGTAAAGCACTGTCTTTATTAAGAATTTACACAAGTTTAACCCAACACTTCCACTTCACTCCTCTATCTTTTTACAATGTCTGCAGAGCTCTTTCTCTTGATCATTTACAATGATCATCTAGTGTGTCTTACAGTCTATAGATCTTAGTCTTTAATACTGGACTGTACAAATGTAAATGTTGTAGATAGCCAATCCTGAGAGGGATCACCCAAATCAATGTGGGTGGGTGAATCAGTTAGGACGCTTCACTCTTAAATGTGAAAGACCTTCACAATACAGTTTGATTAGATAAACTTTAATAATATTGGGGTGTATTGCAGTGGTAGATCCCACTTGACATTATCACCCCAACACTCCCCCTTAATGTTAAGTGGGAAGAAAAATTAGACATGCCAAATTTAGCTTGAATATACAAAAGTGATTTACAGGCCTTAAATGAGTACAGTGATTAAATAGCATGCAAACAAGGTAAATCCATAGATCTTCCCATACACAAATTCTTAAGACCAGTGCTTTATATATGAAGACTTACATCAGATTATGGAGCCTTTTATAAACTAAGGCATACCCATAACTAAATATTTGTTGGGATTTATAAGTAACTTCACATAGAGTGACACATTTACTTATTACAAAATGGAGAAAGTATTGGAAGTTTACAACAAACTGCCTTATGCATTTTCTCATGAGACTTACAGTTCACATACAATGTTATAACCATGTGTAACCAATCCCTAAAGGATCACTTTGTTACATACAAAAGTGGGTGGTCATGATCCAATCTTAAAAGCTGACCCAGGTCTTTTATAATAAGCCATCAAGAGGTGGATTTTCATACACACTCCCCCTCAATTGACAACTCTGATAGGCCCAACAAGGCACAAAACTTGCAAAACTTCACAACATGCAATGTGCTTAATGAAGATATCTGCAACTTGATCTCTGATATTGAACTAGATTCTTTATCAAGAGTAATGTGGCCTTCACATAGAGGAGGAATACTTCCTTTAGCTCCTATGTGTATCACTTCTAACAACCTCTTTAGCCACATGGATCTTTTTCTGCTCTCAAGTGATGGCACCTGCATCAAAACTTTGAACATAAATCCAGACTATATATCCAACACAACATCAACATGGTTAGAGTCATGATAGAAAACATAATAGGCATAACAACTATCATAATAATATGCTTAACAACTAACCATGTTACATTACAAATATGTTGAAAAAAATTCAACATATTATACTACTAAAATATTTATTAGATGCAATCAGTATTTGATGTCTCCAATACAAACACAAAGGTGTCCCAAGTGTCATTTGATATGCATATAATAATATTTTACTAATCACATAAAATGTTTTATCAACAAACATATATATCTTATTCCAAGCCTTTTATACAAAGATAAGACTTGATAGATAACTGAGATGATCAGATAATCAAATCATTCAAGAGTAATCACAATATTCATAGAATAAAATGACCATGTAAGAAAAATTTAAGCTTAGACATGTCATATATGATCAGATTTTTATGCCAAGAAACATGATTTAATAGTAAAAAAACATTTTCTTACTTCTAAAAACATTGTTTTGACAAAAGAATCATTATCAGCAAAAAAATAGTTAGAGAAACCATGCTCATGAAAGCACCAGACACAAGAATCCTAGTTCAAATTCAAGGATTAAAAGATCTCCCCCTCAATGTCTACATCCATTATATCAAAAGGAAACTGAAAAAAAACTTGTAGAACAATTTTAGTTTTAGGATACTCAGAAGAAGGTAGAGAGGCAGATTTACAAAAAATATTTCTCAAGAACATGCACATATTCTTTGTAACCTCTAGGTACAACTTTCATGATGTATAAATGTGCTTGATGCATTACAAAATATGATATCAACTTCTATTCTACCTCTGTGATAATCCTTTCTTTCTTTGTGACAAGAAACTTGTTCATGGTTAGACATGGTTCAGGATTTCTTAATTACTCTTTATAGGGGTTCATGATGTCTGATTATTATCATGCAACTACCAAATTCATCATGAATCAACATAACTTACATGTATTGAGATAGGGGCTTCTGGTTTTTAGGGGTAGTTTGTCTCCCTGTGGGGTATTTTTCTACACTAGTCATCAAGATCCCAGAGCTTCCTAGCCATAAAACAAGCTTTCAATCAAACTCTCCATATGCTATAATTTGTTCCATTTAAGAGATGAGAATTATCTAAAGAAAAACTTAGCAGAACTAGCCATTTTAATGCTCAAATGGAAATGGAGATAAATATAAATAAAAAAAAATAAAGGAAGCCAAACAAAGACAAAAAACTAGCTACAAATCTTTTAATTTTCTATACGAATGCAAAAAATCTAAATTAATAAAAAAATAGCTTGATTTGGTTGAATTTAAGATCAATTTGACAGAGCTTAGTTGGGGTCAAGTTACAGGCAAGCTAACCGAGCTCAGACTGAGTTGGGCTAGAGTAGCTCAATGAGTTATTTAGCAACTCAAAGGGGCGAGCTCAAAAATGAGCTATAAGAGCTCAAAATGAGCTACTTAACAATAAAAACAAGTTAAAAACAGCCAAGGTGGGGGGCGACACGTGGCACAAATCAACAATACCAAGAAAGGCACGTGTCGACTTTAAAATAGATCCTTAGGTAGATGCAAAATATTTAAAAATTAAATTCAAATGCCTTTTCGGGTCCTTGACAATAAACAAAATAAACACACATCAAAAACTATGACAAGAATGAAACTAGTGAAAAACAAATACACGTGTCACTTTTCAATTAGCTCACATTTTGCAATGCAGACTAATAAGTCAAAAGATAATTAATTAAAAAATGAACTGTATACACATGTCTTAAATTAATTGGATCACTTTTTCGCACTCTGACACAATGCGAAATCAAAGTCTTAGTCAAACAGAGCCACACTTGTTGAAAGTTTAATGGCTAAAAAATAGACACTTGCGAACTTTCGGCCAAAATTTAAATAGATTTATTTGAGTGGGCTTAAATTTCTAGAAATAAATCAAACTTAAAATAAATTTTGGGTCCGAAAAAGGTACAAGACAAGTGTCACAATTAAGTGGCTAAGCCAAAGTAAATACTGACACCCCGACACTTGTGAAGGCTGACACAATTAAAAAATTAATATACATGTCAAAAAAAATTGGTTCGTGCTTCACAAATTTGAAAAAGACTAAGCCAAAAAAAGATACGTGGAGCCTTTTAAATGGCTCACATTTTTCAAATGACAAAGGCTTGAAAAATGTGAAAAAGAGATGTACATGTCCAAATGCTATTGGTTTGCACTTCGTAGTGCAACCAAAATGGCTAAAGCAAACTAAGGAAACATGGAGCCTTTTAAATGGCTCACTTTTTACAAGACTGTGAAAAAGGTGGAAAATTCTAATTGGGAAACCACTGCCACAAATGAAAAGACTGAAAAATACAAAATATGGAGCAATTCTATTGGCTTAGATTTTGCAAATATGACAAATGCAAAATAAAAGAACTTGGAAAATTTTATTGGCTCACCCTTTATGACAAAACAAGCTAAAAGAAATATTAAGTGACTTGGAGCTTCCTATTGGATCATATTTCACAAATGACAGAGGACAACTAAGACATGTCTGACAACGCAAAAAACACGTGTAAATCCCTTATTGGACTCACATTTTGTGACAGACAATCAGATAAACAATAAAACTAACACCACAAAGCAATATGGAGCCTTTTGATTGGTTTAGGCTTCGCAAAGAAAAATTTCTATTTACTAATGCACGAAGCTAGCTGGAGAAAAATGATTGGCTCAAGCTTCACAGTCAAAATAACTTTGTAGAAATGGAAAAAAAGGTCAAAAAATACTGACAGAGAGAAGCCAGATGGCACAAGAAGATTGGATTCGTGCTTCGTAAAGAAAAAAAGGTGTCAGATTGAAGCCACTTGGCACTCTAAGAGTGGATATGGCTTCGCAAATGTGAAAAAAGGGCAACAAAGCTATTTGGAGCAATTTTATTGGTCCAAGCTTTGTAAAACCAATAGGATCTAAAGAAAGACTGAAAATGTGAAGCCAGATGGCACAAAATGATTGGCCCAAGCTTTGCAAAGAAAAAACTAGTGAAAAATAAAGATTTTTACTACTAGAACAGACTTAGAAGCCCCAAACAAATTGGATCTAAATAAATCTTTTGGATCCAAAGTCAAAAAATGACCCAAATGGCTATAAATGACAAAAAACTTAAAATAAGCTCGTAAATGACGGATTTAAACCATAAACAACTCAAACAAGATGCAGAAGAAAATATCTAAGCATACAAAAACTCAAACATGATCTAAACAACCATTTAGCCCATATTTAACCAATATTTCAAACAATATTTAGGTAGGAACTGGAATTTAAACTTGGTTTAGCTTAAAGACGACTGCAGAACTTTTAAGATTTCATAGATCCACAAATAAAATTAAAGCTTCTTCACCTCTTTAAATTAAAAAATTCTAGATTGAACCTGCACATGCATAATCACCAAGCTCTGATACCATGTTAGATTTAGTAGGGGAAATATAATCAAAGATTACAGATCCACCATTAAAATGCCGAAGATTATAGATTATGATATGCAGTCGATTAGACACAAAAATATCTTAAAATAGATAGCAAATAACAAAGTTTAATGAGAAAGAGTTGAAAGCAAATAAAAAGTAAGAACAAGAGACAGATAACACTATATTTAAGTGGAGAAACCCAAAGGAAAAAATTCACTGGTAAAGCATTGTCTGTATTAAGAATTACACAAGTTTAACCCAACACTTCCACTTCACTCCTCTATCTTTTTACAATGTCTGTAAAGCTTTTTCTCTTGATCAGTTTATACAATGATCATCTAGTCAGCATGTCTTACATCTGCTATTTTGATCTTAGTCTTTAATACTGGATTGTACAAATGTAAACATTGTAGATAGCCAATCCCGAGAGGGATCACCCAAATCAATGTGGGTGGGTGAATTGGTCAGGCTGCTTCACTCTTAAATGTGAAAGACCTTCACAATACAGTTTGATTAGACAAACTTTAATAATATTGGGGTGTACTGCAGTGGTAGATCCCACTTGACATTATCATCCCAATAGACTCCCCCTTAGATTGTACTTACTCTTACTTGTCTTTAAAAACAATTAAAAGGATCCATGGACTTGTTAAAACATGTAAAAAATATCCCCCTTGAATATTTACTCTCCATATTTTTTCTTCATTCATGATTTATATCTTCTTCTAGGTCTTTAAGATACTAAAAACCACATATTATATCTCTAAATCTAGAAAAAGCACCTTCAGGACAAATGTTCCTAAAGCAACTTTTTAGTCCAGAAGTGAAAATATTATTAATGTCATAGAATCAACTCAAGCATGTAAGTTATCCCTCAAATTCCCCTTGGTAAGGTATCATCATATTCTACCTGATAATGCAAAACTTAGGATACATACCTCAAACACACACCATGAATATGATTCAAGTCATTCCTTACTGTCCTGAAGCAATCTCTTAGAGATTACTGCCTTGTTTCATCAAAGCATACCTATTAGAGTGTAGGAAAACTCCCCCTACACTTATTCCTCCAATCATACCAACACTTGGTCACACCAGCTTCTTTTGTGACACCTACATGTTTATTTGAGAGCAATACCCAGCTCCCTCTACCTCAAAATATTCTATTAGACATGTAGCATCATTTTTCTCTTTTTATAGCCCATCCATACTCTGTCACAGTACTGGTAAGCTTCACATACCCTATTCTTGACTCCAAAACTTCACAAATTACATTTTCAAATCCTCCATTATTGTTTCCTTACTCCATCAAACTCTAAAACAAGGGTGTTGAATTTCAAACCAATCTTCATGAAATGAAAAAGACTCAGATCCTCAAATACATACAATAAAACAAGATCATCATTTTTTCTTTGTTTTGACTACATCATGACAAACCATGTGGATGGCATACTCAACAAGTTCATTGTTTGATCTTTCTTTCATATTTATTGAGTTATACTCTAGTCTTCTCTGCCATATTAATAGATATTAACACATTTAGCTAAACCCCTGCAATAGTGTATTAAACAAGACACTGTTAAACTAGCTCTTTAGATACTCAATGCACTCATTGAGGGTCAACTATCTCTATTTATATCACAAAAGATATTCACATTTCTGATAATTGTTATAACAGTGGATTGTACTCTACAAAATTGACAAAACTCACTAAT
The DNA here is from genome assembly GCA_019776745.2 of Taxus chinensis. Taxonomy (NCBI): domain Eukaryota; kingdom Viridiplantae; phylum Streptophyta; class Pinopsida; order Cupressales; family Taxaceae; genus Taxus; species Taxus chinensis. Next base: position 666,739,805 of record CM034152.1, on the reverse strand, counting down.
TTGTTACCATTTTTAGACTTTTATTGACTACAACAACCATTCATATAATCTTAAGATGATCAAAAAAATTTCTCCCCCTGCCACATATATGTAACACTCTTCATGACCTTAATACTCTATCAGTTATTTAAGGGATATACTTAAGAGCATGTCACAAACATAGATAACACCTTACACTTCCATAGATCTGTTTAAAAAAATTTATAGCATCATTTTTTCTTCAATGATGCATAAAATAAGTAGATGGATCCTAAAGCATGAACCATGAACCTGATAGCTTATAATGCCTTAGATGAAATAGAACTACACTTTTCTTCTTTTAAAGAAATACATCCTTTAATAGATGGCAAGTCACTGATCATCATATAATTTGAGCAATCACTTGGATCAAAACAACCACTAATCATACCTTTGATGGATTAACAATAGACTGAGCATATGTATCTGATACTTATTATCCTTAACACTATTAAGCATCTTGGAGCAAGTGAAACTATTCAAGCAATAGATCAAATTTTTTCTCTATCTTGGAAACCTTCATTAGACCAGGGAAAACATATCCAGGTCTTGATTGAAACACAACTTTCTCGTGATGAACATAGACCTACTTCGTTCTTAATGGAACAACATGGGTATATAAATTATTTAACCTTTTAGACTCAACTTTACATCCTCAAGACCATATTTTTATACTTTAAAGACAAATGAGAGCACTTTCAGATATCCTTTACTTGATTCTTCCACATTCTTGACAAAGCACACACTCATGATCTTGTAAAACTTCGAAGAACATAGACCAAACAAATTGACTTAAGAGGACATGCCATTTCATACTAGACTCAGGATACTTCACACACTTTTAATTATTCTCATGGATATGAGATCATCTATTAGGCTATAGAACTCAGACTTCTTTTCTCTAACAAGATTTTTCTTCCATTACATACCTTAACACACTGACTAGACTTGTGATCATAAACAATTAGTTGTGGGAACCATTTGACACACTTATTAAGAGATCATACTCATATTACCAAGCCAAGGTAGACTTTGAAAAACCTCTTAACACAGATCATATATTTCTTAAACCTAGACATACCATTTCTCATTACTTTGAGTGCTCCAAATTTTGATACAGACCTCTTGACAACTTAGTTAGACAAACTTATATACTTAGGACATCTCAGCAATAAAATAACATTTACTTATCATGTCAATAGAATCAAACATAGATACAATAATATTAGAGATTTTTAATCAAACATGATTGATGAAAAGCCTAAAACAAGACCTCAAGCACCTTTGACTGAGACTAGATACTTTTCAAGACAAAAATGTTATGGATAAAACTGTTAGGAATAAAATTAAGTTAATTCATAATTTACTAAGTTGTAATGTTAAAGTAATTAAATTTATTACTTTAACTGAGTTAGCTATTAGTTAGCTATTATCTAGTTGTCACATTCCTACATTAGTGGGGGATATACTATTGTTATTTTACTGCTTTGGAATGTTCCTGGATGTTCCCAGATGTGATTAGTTAGGGGAAATATATTATTTCTGCATATTTTCCATACTTAGTATATTTTATCCACTTTTCATGGATGTTGTTACTGTTGTACAATGTCTATAAACTTTGCATCTTCTTCATTTGATATGAATGAAGGGTTTCTAGAATATTGCATTTTTAAGGAAAACAAGACATACCTTAATATTAATGAAATAGCCTTATAGGGACACACAATCATGCTTCCTCCATCAGATGAGTTTCTTCTAGAAGCTTAGAGAAGACAAAAAAAAAGGCTCATTTGGTCACTAAAAAAGTATGTAAGCATCAGATGACCTCAAAGATACCATATTTTTCCTTTCCACCTATGAGATCTTGGATGATCCTTTTGGAATATTTATTTCATCTACAAATCCTTCATATTATAATTGGAGATCAACTAGATACTTTTCAAGTTCTTCATTCACTTTAATCTTTCTCAATTAGGGATAATAATCCTTCAAGGATTGAACTAGGCTTAACAAACCTGATTGCTTCCTTCTTGATCATGTTAAAATAGCTTGGTAACTTGAAAAAACTTGACTCTTCCTTAGCTTCCATTATCTCTTTCTCATTCACATCCTCAACATTTTGTCCTTGTCATCCTTAGAAAGCACTTTACCTTGACTGATAGATGAATCAAAATTCTTTATCACATCCCTTTGATACTCATTTACTTTGACTGATCTAGGATCTTCCTTCTTTACCTTAGGCTTAGCTTCATCCTTCTTGGTCCTTAGCACCTATCATGTCAGTCTTAAACTCATTCATAAGGATTGTATATTCTTATCGCACTTCCATTTTTCCTATTAGGAGCTTGGAACCTGATTCTAAACTTTTTGGACTTATATTGATGAAAAAATATAGCAATATGACCAAAATTATTACAATTATAGCATACCACCTCATATTTACCTTAATTTCTTGGTCTAGAAGACTCTTTATAACACAATTTACAAATGTGACCCCTTTTGTGACAGTTGAAGGCATACAATGTCCTTATTTTCCTTTGAATGATATGAGCCAAGATCCCAAGTACATTCATCTACCTTATGACCATGTTCATAACAAGAATTTGCATTGACCATTGAAGACACTTCCATGTCCCCATGAGAACCCATTCCTCGTGGGCTTCCTTCTTGCAATCTTTAACGCTGTGACCAAAACCATTACAAACATAATAATAAACATTAAATGAAGAACCATACCTCATAAAATTAGGTTGTGTAATAGGGTTATAACTTCTTGAATCATCATTCCTATTCACCTTCACATTTTCTTGAGATCTTGGAGCAACTTTATCATTATTCTTCACATGTTATCATGTGAATGCTATGCCTGTTTTGTCACTAGCATCTCTTTGACTCTCTAAGATCCCACTAAGCGCTTCAGAAATATTCTACAACCTTCCATAAATATTCATTATATTATAAGAATTTAAAAAATAAGATTCCATATCCTTCAACTTATCTCCATAACATAAGACAAGTGTCTTCTTTGTCTTTAAGTGTTTTAGATATACTTTCAACTTAAGATTCTAATCTTTTGATGGATTTTCCATGATCATTCTCCATGCAAATAATTTGATATCACAACTTATGAATTAGAGACTCAGGTATCTCATACTTATTTCTTAGGGATACTTAAACATCTGCAAACTTACCCATTGCTTGTTCTTAAAGGTTCTCCTTCAAGTGATTAAAACTTTCTTTCTCAAGGACCTGATTTGTTGGAAGCAAAATGGACTGAGGGGGGGTGAATCAAACCTATTTTTTTAAATTCATTTACCATTTTTACAACATCCATCAAACATCCATTCAACTATATTCATTTCACATTAGCTTATTAAGTTTGCATCATACATTCAAATGAACATGAAACATGAGATAGAGAACACATAGACACAAGGTGTATGTGGGAAGCCCTTAAGGGGAAGAAAACCCATAGAAAATATTCTTATATTACACAAAGGAAAGAGATTTAGTGAAGCACCAACTTCACAAGGAGCACATATCCCTAGTTTAGTAGAGAAAAACCCCTACAAGGAGCACCAAACCCCTAATTTAGTGAAGCACCCCACTCTACAAGGAGGCTATAACCCCCTAAGATTATTAAGCACCAACTCAACCATATGAATATGAAGATATCTAAATTTTTCTACTACCCACTTTCAAGACATCCAAATGCCTTCAATAGGAAATAAATTTATCCCTCTTTACTCTTCAACTGATAGAAAGAATTAAAAAATCAATCTCATGCATCTTCTACCTCAATCTTCTAGCCTAAGCAATTTTGTCCTAAGAAAACAAGAAACTTTATTCTTCACAAATTGAGTTGGTTCACATATAAAAATTTATCCATCACGAGACAAAAACATATACCATTATAAATCCCTCTGAATCCTATTTGCATAACACCTTACATTCCCTTCCAAATCCAAGTGAAAGGCCTCCAACCAGATCTATCTCCTGAAAATTTCTCATTTATGCTTCTAGGGATTAAGAACCAAAACTTAAGACCAAATTACTCCATCACCTCTAAAATAACTTCCAAGCTTAACCAAATAATGGAACATACTTATAAAATGTTTTATAAGCACTAATAAACTTTCAACAAAACATGAATAAATTAGAACTATCATCTTACCTCATTATGAAACTCAAGACTCTTCTTAACTAGACATCCTTCATATTTCACCCACAAAGAATAGGTCATAAATTATTCATCCCTTATAAAAATAAAAGTTCGATATGTCATTGGAAATATATTTTAACTAGGATCACAACACAACTTGAACCAAGTTCTAACTCCACATGTAGCTCCTACAATTTCGCTTTTACCATAAGATTCTCCTAAACTTCCCCAAAAAACCACTCTTCATAAATAGGGCATAGTTTGCACTTTATAACCTCAAGCATGATCTAAAAATATCATGAAAATATATAAAAAATCATAGGATAAAAACAATGTGAATCTATTTCATAACTTCTTTGGGAAACTTTTCGTTAAATTGAACTTCTTTAGAAACATGCATTTTTTAGGTGGGGCCCATCATACTGTCACATGTACTATCTTACCTTTATGGAAATATTGAGGATTCCTCTACAATCTTAAATCATAAATTCAGAAAAAGGAATAAAAATGGGATCATTACACTCCTTTTTCTCTAAGTCACTTTGAGCTAGGGTTTCAAAGCAACTTATCTTCTTAACGATCATTCATAAAAATGTGATGATCAAACCACCTCATTATTTTGGTGAAATATTAATAGATGTTATTAGGGTGTTTACTTGTGATGTAGGAAAAATTTTATATTTCCATGATTTGAATTTTACAAGATATGATGTTTTTTTGGTGAAACATGGTAAAGAACATGGTGTTTTCCAGCTTGAGTTGTGTTTTTTGATGTTCACCATGAATTTTGTGATTTTCATGGGACATTATGTCTTTCAAGTATGTTTCTATAATCGAGTTTAAAAATTTTCACAAAAATAATGAGGTCATTTCATCCTCACATTTTAATGAACAAATGTTAAGAAGGTAAATAACTTGTTATGAGTTTGAAACCCTAGCTTGAAAGTGGTTTGTGAGATTTAATTCCTAAGTGGATAGTTTTGATCTATTATGCATATATAATGATTTTAAAATATATATGAATCCTCTATATTTATATAACTATATGGTATAGGTTGTGGTGATGAGTGGGCCCCACTCAAACATGTCAGTTTCTTAAGAAGTTGAGTTTGGGACAAGGTTGTCCAAAGGAGTAACAAAATAAATAAATATTGTGTGATGTATGTGAGTTTATATTGATGTAAAAATATTTTTTCAGGTCATGGTTATGAATTACATAGTCAAGTGTGCTTCATTTAGCCTGACTAGTCAAAGGGTAGTTGGAAGTAATATTCTATAAAATGGACATTGCAAGAGCTACATGTGGAGTTAGGAAGTGATAAAAGTTGTGTTGGAAATATAATTCAGATATATTTACATATGATATAATTTTTTCTTCATGATAATGAGTTTTGATATGGTTTCCAGGTCAATTTGTGGATAAGAATATTTTGACTTTTCAGGACATGACTTATTTTGCTGAAAAGTTTGAGTTGGTTGGAGCACGAGATGGATTGGGTGATGATTTATATCAGTTAGAAAGTGAATAGGGATTAATTTTGAATCCAATGAATCCATTTTTTAGGTCTTGAAATTATCAGGAAGGGTGTAAATTAGTTTCTTTTTGAAAACTACTTTATAGGAAAATTGATTTGGTGAAGGCAAAGTTTATGTGGTTTGAACATGTGGATGAGATATAACTTGTTTAGAAGTGTTTAATAGGTTCTTGATTTTCCATAAAGTTGTCACATTCCATAGTTGAGGTGTTCTTTGATGATCATGAAGTCAAAAGGGTGAAGATAAGGTGCTGAAAAACATGTGTTTTGTGAACACAATTAGCCATTGGGCCCATTAAACGAAATAATCTAATTTCTTCATGATAATTGTGACCATGGATGATAATGTTATTTTAAAAATTCATGGTGTTTTTTTAGAGCTCAGATAAAACTAATTTTGGTGTTAGGATATTTTTATCATTCCAATACAAGGGTTTTGAGGAATTTTTGTGCATGGATGAAGTGTTTTGGCTAGGCCGACCTATATGGGTCACTTGTAGCTGTTATGAAAAGTATATGGGATGTTTTTAATATGAATTAGTCGTGAAAAAGGAGGTAAAATGTTTGTGTTTGAATTTGAATCAAGAAGGAGCTTATTAAAACATAGTTTTGGGTGCTTTTGTGGGCTAGTTGTGTGTGTGTGCGCGCAAAAGGAGTGACTTAGGTGTGAGAGTTTTGCAGTTGTATGAACATGAATTGAGTATCATATCAAGTGTGTGATAGGTTGAATATTGATGGAAAGCATGTGTGCAAGGAGTATGAAGCCTTGAGAAGTGAAGAAAGTTCTTGATTTTGAGAGATTGAAGACCTAGGATTTGAAGAAGTGCGAGATGAATTAGGGGTCTATATCAGTTATGGCAACAATATTTCAAAGATAGGAATATCTTATTGAGTGGGTGAGTTACCATCTTAGTGGGTTGTATCTTCCTTGTGGAGTTGTTTCATTACAAAACTAGGGGGTTGGTGTTCCTTGCAGGGTTGTAGCTCTACTAAACTAGGGATTGGTGCTCCTTGTAGGATTGTAGCTCTACTAAACTAGGGGTTGGGGCCTCAATAAACTTTTAAACATATCAATATAAAAAAAATTTAGTGGGTTTTATTCCCCTTGAGGGTTTTCTACTTATATCTCGTGTCTTGTGTTGATTATCTTGTTCATGGTTCATTGCATATGTAAAATTTGATTATGTTCACACATTAATGGATGGTTAAGTGAATTTGTGTTTTTAATTAAGAAATATGAAATCTAATTTTAAAATTTTCAAGGACCGATTCAACCCCCTCTCTCAATCTGTTATGCTTCCAACAATTTGTATCAGAGCAGGTCCTTTTTGAAGAAGTTTTGATCACTTGAAAGGATATATTTAAAGCAAAAAAAGGAGAGTGGTTCTTCTATTGGAAAGGAACCTTTGTTTGATGGTGTGAATTATTATTTTTTGAGTGTGAGGATGAAGACCTATATCATAGCTCTAGGGTTTTATGTTTGGGAAGCTATGGAGATTATCTATACTACCTCTTGCTACTACTCAAACTACTGATGCAGAAAAGAAGACGTGTAGTAATAACGCAAGGGAGTTTGGTGCCATCATAAGTGTCCTTGGTGAATTTGATATGGGAAAAGGTAATGCAATGAAAATCAACAAAAGAGGCATGGGAGAGACTACAGATTTTTTTATGAAGGCGAATTAACGATAAGAGTTGCTAAGTTTCAAAATTTTAGAAATCAATTTGAGAGTCTCAAGATAATTAATGATGAGTACATTTCTACATTTATTCTTAGAGTTATCCAAGGTGGTAAATAGTATGAAAGGGTTAGGTGAAGATGTGAAAGAATAATCTATTGTTCAAAAGGTATTGAGATCACTAACTCCTAAGTTTAACTCTAAAGTATCTGTTATAGAAGATGAAACTGATCTAACTACTTTGAAGACAGATGAGTTACATGGTACTTTGACTATTTATGAGATGATAATAGGTGATTTCAAACAATACAAGAAAGAGATTGCCTTAAAATTTGAAATGAAGGCTAAAAACATGAAGGTGAAGGATGATTATGTTACTCCTGAAATTGAAGATGAAGAGATATTTAATGTGATGGATAGAAGAGTAAACCTTGTATATGGTAAGTACAATGGTAAACTTCCATTAAAATGAGAAGTAGGCGCATCGCCATGCTAAGTATCGGGTCAGGGGGGTTCGGGAAGGAAGATGATGAAGCCCCCGAAGCAAATTTTCATGGGTGGTTTAATTAACCCATTTGGTAATGGGTAAGACGAGTTATGGGCTGTTTGATTATGGGCCCATGAGTAAAAAAAAAATTTATACAAAGTACCCATGATGAATTATTCAATGTTACCCACATGGTGTTTAATCTCCCATGAATCTAAATTAGATCACCCACGGTTTTTGCCCATGAGTTATTGATACCCGAAGGTAATCTGTATGCAAAAAAGCTATTCTAGAAATTGTTCTTCATTATTAGGATGATCTTATGTCATATGATATATAGACAAGCAAATGTGATTGCAGATGAAGTTTTGAATTCGAGAAGTGATGAATCTCTGTAGGAGTTTGTTGAGCACTAGCTCATACTAAAAAAGATCTGGGTAAATATGAGTATTGCAGAGTCAGAGGAGGCTATGTAAATAAAATTCACAAGATAGCAGAGTGATTCTTGGCTGGACGTCAAGAAATAAAAATGGGTGAACCAGATTGTTAGAATAAAATGTGAAGTCTCTGTGTTGTGTTATTTATTCTAAGCACTTTTATTTGAGAGTATGTGTTCAATATTTTCTGAACATATAGAGTTATCTACTGGCTGTGATTCTAGTAAGGGATTATTCCGCATAAATATTATCTCTTCAGAAGTTCCTGAGACAAAGTTCCAATGATCTAGAAGATTTACTTGAAAAACAAAGATCAATAGATGATATAGTTGGTTTGGGCTTCAAATAAGAATCTAAAGGCAAAGGAAGAGAAGCAAGAAGACATGGTTCCAAGAAAGGAATTATGTAAATCTAGGATTCAAGGAAGAGAAGAAGACGTATCTCTCATCAAAGATAATGTGAAATCAAGGCCAATTAGGCAACCTAATGACTCAAGGTATGAAAGAAATTTCAATGGATATTGCTATAATTTTAATGCATTTGGTCATAGGGCTAAAGAGTGTAGGAGATTACCTACTAGAGATGACTCATCCTATGGATGAGACAATAGAAGTGAATATGCAAAGAATGTTGTATGCTACTAAGTGCAATGAGGTAGGACATGTTTCTAGATTTTACTTGTATGATCCACCTAGTCATGATGAAGGATCACAAGAGGAAGAACTCAGTGGTATGTTACAACTATAATGATATTGGTCATGAGGTAAGGGTATGATTTCATGCTTATTCAAGAAAAAAATCAGTGTACTCAAGGTTCTGGAGTGCTAAGGAGGTAGCTTTCAAAGGCCTATAATGCATAACAAAAGTTCAAGATAGGAGTGTCAGAACCTAGAAGAGATCACAATGTTTCATCAAATGATGGGATTGATGAAAGGAAATGAGACATATAATATTTTTGATCAAAATAGAGAAGAAGAAGGAATTATACAGGTGTCTAAGAGTGTTTGGTACCTCTTCAAGACCTTCTTCTAGGTCTTCATGGTATTCATATACCTCTACTATGATTCTTAGAGGTGTATTAGTTCATATGAAACATTGGAGTGAGTGGGAGTTTTTTGAGTCAAAATGTGCCTCCTTCATAAGGTTAAAGTATTTCATTTCATGTTCTTGTGTATGGTCTTGTATGTTCACATGGTTTAAGTTGTATTTGTCCAGGTCTCAGTTCTACTGTCTCAAATGGAGTATGAATGTGCTTACAAGTAAATGATTGCATTACCATGATGAATTGTCACTCCCATGAGATGACTTAGCATGTCAAAGAGTCATGTTTTGGTCACATAAGTGATTTTTTATGTCATGTAATTCATGAAAATATCCGCTTTTAGTCTAAGTCAGTTAGTTGGTAGTTGTTGAATGAGTATGTGGTCTGTGATGTCTCATAATGCCAAGTCTAAGTCAAGTGGAGTATTTGTGTTTGTCATGATTTTTAAGTGTAGAAATAATGCATGTCTAGGTGTTTATGATGAAGTGAAATCATGATAGGTATCAAAAGGAAAGTCATTGGGTGAGTAAGTTCTCTCAAAGTTTCTTAGGTTATGTCTATTGGTAGGTCACAATCATCTTATGTACATTAAGTCAAGTTGTTCTTGGTTATCTAGGTGTATGGTGTACATATCATATGATCAAGTGCTCAAATATGATTCAGATGAAGAATTAAGGATAGAAAGAGTTATCAAGTATTGTTATGATCAAACTATCAATCCAAAAGTGGACTGTGGCAGTGATATGGTCATCACATGTGAATTCATGTGCAAATTAAGGTGGTTCTAGGTATGATTATTGGTCTTATTTCTCTTAAAACATGTCAAAGTGGTGCTCAAGAAGATATAAGATGTTGCTACAATGGTGTCCTTCAAGTTTGAGTTCACAAAAGCAAAATTTGTGCACTTTAGGAGAAAAATGTGTATGAGCCCCATGAAGCAAGTATATACACTTTTGAGGAGGTATAAACGTTTTTAAGTGTGGTAGATGGTTCATCTTAGGAGTAAAGAAGCTTGAATGTTGTCCTTATACACGTCTTGTACCAAAATGTTAAGCCACATGTGCAGGGTATACTCAGAAAGGCAGGGCATGATGTTTTCATAGGTAAGAATGGTTTGACAAGCCTTCTTTTGGTAAGTTCAGTTTCCCTAAACGTTTTTATATAATCTAAAAGGTATATGTGGCTTCAAAGAAGGAAATGGTGTGTCTTGTGAACTTTGAATGACTAAAATAACCATCTTAGCTCCAAAATGCATCATATAGGCCTATAGACGTTATCTTGGAAAAATATAAGTTTTCCTTGATGGATTCATAGTGTCTCTTGTGGTCTTCAAGGTATAACAACTAAATTTATGGTGTGAAGGAATTATCTATAATCATTAGATAAGTTGAGTCAAAGTTGATGGATCCAGACCTGAGTATAGTCTAATGGGAGGACACAATCCTATATTACTTGAACAAAATGTTGCTTAGAGTGGTAAGGGAGCCTTCAGGGTAGGGGGAGTGCATATTTTTACTCCTTAATGGTACTTTAGATGATTTTATGCGTTAAAAATACATTTTATTGACTAGTTGAATCTAGTATTGGAGGTAAGAATGATGCTTTGATGATTTTCATGATATAAAAGATGTAAAAAGATGTTGTTACAGGTACACATAGTGTATATGACTGAGATCAGCCAGGGAGAGCATGAATGCAGGCATCTTGAAGGTGGTTTGATTATTTCAAGGAACTAAAGGTACACATTGAATTATTTCTCCAAGAACAAGAAAGGTATGAGTCACAAATGCATTATGTCATCCTAATGCGACTATCAAAGACTGAAATAGAGCTTTAGGGCAGAGCCAAATTGACCAATTTGGTTTCTTGACAAGATAACAAGGTAATTTGCTTGAATTTGTGCTTGTTTTATAGATATGGTGGTATTGAGTCCAAGGGGAGTGATAGAATGTTGTACCAAAGGATTTATTGCTTCTTGTTTCCCATCAAAGTTGGTCTTAAAGCTACTGAAAAGCCTCTTCACGGACCTATGTATTCAAAGTAAAATGTTGACAAGAATCAAGAAACTAATCAAGTGTGTGTGCCTATAAAATTAATGTAAGCTCATGAATGAAGGTATGGTGGATTTTTAAGCTCATATATGAAATTTTTGTCATGATCTTGAGGTGTATTCTTTAAATATAGGTCTATTTCAGGGGTCTCATAATGGCAAAAATTGAGTTTGAGGTGAGAAATGACAATTTTTGCATATCTACAAGGTGAATGATTGTGCTATTGCTTAAAGAAAAGATATGATGCTGATTTATTCATGTTTATTGACATGTTTAGATGATGTATATGCTACTCCCAAGGGGAGATTTGTGTTTCCATGCTTGTAAAGAGGCTAAAATCAACCTTTGAGTGAAATTTCAAGATTTTGAGCTTATTTAAGACCTTTGGTTGATGTTTCTAACCAAGAGGTGATCCTATGAGGTTAATAAATGTGAAGATAATGCATGTACATGTATCCTTTGTAATTAATGTATAAAGGGGGAGAAGTACATGTAGTTTTCCATCAATGACAAATGGGGAGATTGTTGGCATTCTATTGGAAAGGTTTTATCATTGATGCAAAATGTCATTAATAAAAAAGTGTATCATGGAGTAGGGTTAGGTGATTCTCAGAGTGACGATGAAATGGATATTCAGGTATGTTCATGGTTTCTCATGTTGATTCAGTGAGGATAGCTTGTTCTTGCAAGCCAATTCAGGTGACCTAGCTAGCCTAGGTAATGGAGCATGAAGGTTGGAGATTTTTGGTTTCTTGAGAAGCATGTTATCATGATGGATAACATGACTGGAGAGTTATTGGGAACTAATATGAGATTTAGGGTGTAGATACAAGTTGGTGACTATGTTTTAGGTATTTATTTGGACTAGGTATGGCTATTAAATAGCATGAGAGTGAGTTGTGGAGGTATACGAGCTCATGAATGCATGCAATAAATTGTATAATGATGTACCACGCATGTTAGGACCATTTGAAGTTTTTCCATGACGAGTTATAGAGTTATTTCAATTGAACCTAGCCTTTACATTTCAAAAACCTAAGGGCTAGCTATGTAAATGAGATACAATGGAAATATTGAGAGCTATTTATGGCATGGTGATTAGAGATGTTATTAAGGTGTCTCATTGTATTTTGGGAAAAATTTCAGGTTTTCATGATGTGATTTTTTCAACATATGAGGTTTTTGGTGAAATAATATGTTTTCATGCAAATGTGTAACAAGAAAATTTCCATTTTTCAAGCATGACAACGATACCCTTGTGTCAAAATTTTTGATTTTTTATCTTTCCAAGACATCCCAGGTCTACCCATTCTCAGCACCAAGACTTACTCAGTCAGTCTAATTGTTCTCAATTGGATGTCTATCTAATCCCCCTAGGTGATTTAGGAAATAAAATTCAATCTACCTAGGTGATTTTAAGAGTTCTTGAAGAATGTCAATTTTGGGTAGTTTCAGGAAGGGCTACCAGTGGCCTTCCCGGGACTAATGCACCCCCTTGAAGCAATATGGAGGAGAAAAATTCAATGTGGAGATGAAATCAAGGTCTAATAACATCAAGGAAATGATATTGGAATATTCAGGGAAGATTTGGAAGTTTTGGGGTAGATTCATCAGAAATGGGTTCCCAGGCCTAGACAGTGCACAAGGCTAAAAATGCTATTGAGATTATGGAAGTGATTCCAAGAGTTTTGGAAGGATTTAGCATCAAAAAATACATATTCGGAAAGGTAATTCAGATATATACAAGATGGTGGAATTATTTTTTTCACAACACCTAGGTGTAATATATTTATTTCTAGTTTTTCTCATGCTCAGTAATGGATCTAGAATAAAAATCCTATTTTTCAGGGCCAAAATGGATTAATAAATAACTTATGCCCCTACCATTAGATTAAAAATTCCTTTTAAGTCAATTTCATATACAATTTCACCTTGAAACTCCATTGGAAACTCCAAATACGACCTTCACAAGTTTGCTCTCAAGTCCTCATACTTAGTCAATTTTTGAAGAGGACATGTGTCAGCTGTAGGAGCCTAGCACATTTTGATGTCCATTTAGAAAAGGGACATAAGGGATATGAAAATACGCCCAACCCTTTTTATCCCTATAATCGCTCATAGGACCCTCTGCATTGCCAGTTCAGCCCCTAGGAGCTTGCCGACGCCTATCTTCACAGTGCACGGATGATCGCCAAGTGTCGCAACCTGACACGATGTGAAAATTGATGTCACTTTCATCCCTTTATCTAAGGGGAAAAAGGGGACAAAAAAATGTGCCCAAACCTTTGCGGCCCTAGAGTCATCAATATGACCTTCTATCGTGCAAAATTCAGCCCCCAGGAGCTAGTTGGATCCCTTTCTCTCGCCGCGCATATGATCACCAAGTGTCATGCTTAGGCACAATGTGAAAGTTGATGTCCCTTTCATCCCTTTAGGCAAAGGAACATCAGGGAAAAAAAATGCACCCATCTCCATGCCTTCATGTTTTTTGGATGAAAGCACAACATTTAGCCATCTTTTGTGCATGCTTCTTCTCCCCACATCTCCACACTCTGCCAGAACTTTGGAAAAATTATCTCAGACATCCTAAATAGAATTTATGAACCCAAAAATCTCCACCATGACCTTAATTTTGTGAAAATACAGATATCTCAGAGGAAAAACTAATCAAATAAATGAAGAACATAAGAGAAAGATGAATATTTTCATCTGAAAACCCTCATTGCCACTAGACGAAGAATTCAACATAACTTGCCAACTAGGACACATATCGAGATGAGGTTGTTTGCTCTCTTCACCATTTTTAGAGTTCATAAAAAAATCAATAATGGATATCCCATTTGCAGAAAGGATAATTTACAGCAAATAAACTCTCTATTCGATGCAACGAAGACAAAAATCTAATTTCCTGATCAACAAACAATCGGTTTGAAAATAAAATTCACCTAAGCAACAAGCGAGAAAAAACCACATTAAAAATATAAATTTCATCATGATCCAATGTGGAAAAGGAAACCTAAAATTTTCAAGCTCCATTAATGGCTACTGTGTTCGTAGCCACTACCAGGTAAGAAATTTCAAGTTTTAAAATCTCACAAACTGGCGAGCGGGTAGGTCTAAAATTCATAGGGTTGATATTGGGAAAAAAAATATATCTAAAAAAATCATCCTACCATGATCCAATCACCATAATCATACTTACCAAAAATAGTAGGCCTTTCTATATGGGAGATTTCTATTTAAGATAAGCCATCATCTGAAGAAGCTGCGAAGGAGGTGGTGAAACACATAGGAAGTTTTCGAAACAAAATTTGTCAGAAAGGTCATCTCAGCCCACAATTGACACTTACTAAAAATAGTAAGTAGTTTGATAAGCCCCTACTATAAATAGAAAGTTATTCCAGAAGGCAAGAAAAACATAGTAAGAAGAATGAATTCAAGTTACCATAATCGTTTGATGTCTGGAAAAGCTAACTTGTGAACTTACCAAAAATAGTAAGTTGTCCTATGGACACTTACTAAAATAGCAAGTTGTTCCAAAGGGTGGAATTCAAAAATGGGAGTGTGAAAGGAGTTGAAAATTCAATTTGGTAGCTATAGTTGGGGACCAAAGAGTGAAAATTATCTACACTTTTAAAAAATAGTTGCCTTTTTTGAATATATGTGTGAAGAAAAAGTGAAGTCTCTATCATCAGACTATATGAGAGTAGGTGACAGTGAGGTCACTTACATGGATCTCAATAGTGTCTTTCAACACTTATTTCATGCTTCAATTGGTATTTGTAATGCTGAATTTACAATCAACATCGTCAGATTGTTCATAATATGTTTCATCAGGATCATGTTAAAATCAGCCGAGTAGTGTGGCAGTGTAGTAAGGAGTTAGGGAAAGATTTGTTCCAAAGATTTAGTCTCTTTAGAGGGGATATTCATGAGTGATGCTCATGGTCACCAATGGAATCATTCAAAAAAAAATTTAAACACTTAGCTCGTGGTGTTCATTTCTCATCCAAAGGAAGCCTCTCATGGTAAAAGACATTCGAGGATCCATGTTTCACTACATTGGAGCATTGCATCAGATCGGTCAAGTAGCAAAGTGGATCAACGAGTCATTTCCTTCATAAAAATTTCTCTCTCTCTCTCTCTCTCTCTCTCTCTCTTCCTTCTCTCTCTTCTCCCTCCCCCACTTTTTCTCTTCTCCACGTTCTAATTCTTCGTTGCGGTTGCAATTTTTCATAATGCCTTAATTAATTAAAAATGACTTGATTTTCAATGTAATAAGTCACCCTTAAGTTATAAAAGGGGACTTAATGTTTTCTTAAGAACGTGAAAAATTTCAAGGCATATGAAGGATCAATGGGGGATAGGTGAAGAGACTTCCAAAATTCTATAAATTGTAATAAGCTCCCCTTTCAGGGGACTTCTTAAAATTCTTATCTTCTAGCTGGTTCTATTCTTGTAAATTCATGAGATAGATTTTGTTTACTTGTTAGTGAAAAGAGTTAGCCATATTCTCTCTAATTTCTTCATTTCCTCACTATGTGAAACTGTGATTTTGCAAGCTAATAAAGTAAGAAATTTGTGTTTTCTAAGGCATATAAATGTGTACATCTTTGTATGTATGGTTTTCTCTAGCCAATGGCCCCAAAATCATGTTGTTTTCTTCTTTAAAATGCATGTGTAATATTTTCTAACTAGTGTTTCTAAGCATCTAATTTTCTACTTGCAAGATTAGTTTCCCCCGCTTCATATTCTCACTCCCTTTCCCACTCTCTTGACAAAGTCCTCTCTAGAAAGCAATTGTTATCTTTGCTAGAGGGTCAGTGGAGTGCCCCTATTGGATCCCCAACCGGAATGCCACCACAGATAAAAAATACTTTACTCGCACATGCAAATATGGAATCTGAACCATTTAAGTAGAGGGACTTTGACTCCCAGAGCATTGGCAAGAAACCCACAAATTTGTGCACCTGACAAATTTTCTCACCAACACAAGGTCAAGAACAAGGTGTTTTCCATCTCAATTTGGGTCTTCTGATGCTCACCCTGAATTGTGTGATTTGAATGAGACCTTTTGGCTTTTAGGGATTTTTCTATATTTATTTATAAGGTTTCACAAAAATAATTAGGTCATTTAATTGTCATATTTTTATGAACGAATGTTAAGAAGGTAAACAACTTGTTATGAGTTTGAAACACTAGCTTGAAAGTGGTTTTCATGAGATTTTATTCCTAATTTTCCAATTTTGATTGATTGTAACTAGATAATTATCGTAACATGTGGAGGAATCATCCATATTTGTAGAAAGGTATGGTAGAGTTTTGGTGATGAGTTGACCACACTCAAATGCATGCTTCTTCTCCCCACATGTCATTTTTAAAATAATTTCAGTTTGGGAAAAGGTTGTCCAAAGGAGTTGCAAAATAAATGGATATTGTGTGATTTATGTGAGTTTATATTGATGCAAATATATTTTTTAGGTCATGGTTATGAATCAATAATGGATATCCTTCATTTACATGGTAAAGTTTGCTTCATTTAGTTTGAATGGTCAAAAATGTAGTTTTGGGGTAGTTAGAAGCAGTCTTCGGTAAAACAGACATTACATGAGCTACATGTGGAGTTAGGAAGCGATTAAATTTGTTTTGGAAATATAATTAAGAGATATTTTTTGTTTCATAGTTATATAATGTTTTATTCATGATGATGAGTTTTAATATGTTTCTAGGTTAGTTTGTGGACAAGAATATTTTTGACTTTCCAGGATAGAACTTATTTTGCTGAAAGTTTGAGTTGATCGGAGCATGAGATGGATTGGGTAATGCTTGATATCACCTGAAAAACATAGTAAGAAGAATGAAGGGGAATTAATTTGGAATCTAATGAATCCATTTTTAGGTCTTGAAATTATCAGTAAGGGTGAAAATTAGTAGAATTTTGAAAACTACATTTTAGGCAGCTTAATTTGGTGAAGGCAAAAGTTAATGTGATTTGAATTCATTTCTTGTGGATGTTTCATGCACTCTAACTTATTTATAATTTCTCTAAAGGTTGGGTAATTTACATAAAGGGGTAACATGACATATTTTTGGAATTATTTGATAATATTGAAGTCAAAAGGTGGAGATAAGGTGCTGGAAACATGTCCATGGATTTTGTGAAGGCAATCAGCCATTAGGCCCATTAAACGAAATAATCTCACTAGTTCATAATAATTGTGACCATGGATGTTGTTTTAATGTTATTTTAAACATGTGTGGTGATTTTTAGTGCTTGGATAAAAATATTTTTTGTGTTTAGGAGACATTTTTGTCATTCCAATGCAAGGGTTTTGAGGATTTTTTATGCATGGATGAAGTGTTTTAGCTAGGCCAGCCTATATGTGTCACTTGTAGCTATTATGAAAATTATATGGGATGTTTTTAATATTAATTGGTAATGAAAAATGAGGGAAAATTTTTGGTCTTCTGTTTGAATTTGAATCAAGAAAGATCTTATACAATCATAGTTATGGGTGCTTTTATGGGCTAGTTGTGTGTGTGGAGCGCTGCGCGATCGCCAACCGTGTGTGTGAAATTTTTGCAGGTGTGTGAGAATGAATTGATATCAGATAAATTTTCTCACCAACACAAGGTCAAGTGGGACAGAGTGTGATTTTCCATCTCAATTTTAATATTTATGTAAAGCATGTGTGCAAGGGTTTTAATCCTTGAGAAGTGAAGAAAGTGTTTGATTTTGAGATATTGAATACCTAGGATTTGAGAAAGGGTTTGAAGAAGTGTGATTTGATTTTATCAATTTTCCAATTTGGATCTGTAATCAGTTGTGTATATGTAATTTCTACTTTTGTGATTCTGTGAGGGATTATTCCGCATATTTTATCTCTTATTCTGGAGATGAATCATCCATATTTGTAGAAAGGTATGGTAGAGTTTTGGTGATGAGTTGACCACACTCAAAACATGTCATTTTTAAAATAATTTCAGTTTGGGAAAAGGTTGTCCAAAGGAGTTGCAAAATAAATGGATATTGTGTGATTTATGTGAGTTTATATTGATGCAAATATATTTTTTAGGTCATGGTTATGAATTTACATGGTAAAGTTTGCTTCATTTAGAATGGTCAAAGTGTAGTTTTGGGGTAGTTAGAAGCAGTCTTCGTAAAACAGACATTACATGAGCTACATGTGGAGTTAGGAAGCGATTAAAGTTTGTTTTGCTTATATAATGTTTTTATTCATGATGATGAGTTTTAATATGGGTTAGTTTGTGGACAAGAATATTTTTGACTTCCAGGATAGAACTTATTTTGCTGAAAGTTTGAGTTGATGAGATGGATTGGGTAATGCTTGATATCACCTGAAATTTGAAGGGGAATTAATTTGGAATCTAATGAATCCATTTTTAGGTCTTGAAAGTATCAGTAAGGGTGAAAATGTAGAATTTTGAAAACTACATTTTAGGCAGCTTAATTTGGTGAAGGCAAAAGTTAATGTGATTTGAACTTGTGGATGTTTCATGCACTCTAACTTATTTATAATTTCTCTATTGTAATTTACATAAAGGGGTAACATGACATATTTTTGGAATTATTTGATAATATTGAAGTCAAAAGGTGGAGATAAGGTGCTGGAAACATGTATTTTGTGAAGGCAATCAGCCATTAGGCCCATTAAATGAAATAATCTCACTAGTTCATAATAATTGTGACCATGGATGTTGTTTTAATGTTATTTTAAACATGTGTGGTGATTTTTAGTGCTTGGATAAAAATATTTTTTGTGTTAGGAGATTTTTGTCATTCCAATGCAAGGGTTTTGAGGATTTTTTATGCATGGATGAAGTGTTTTAGCTAGGCCAGCCTATATGTTCACTTGTAGCTATTATGAAAATTATATGGGATGCTTTTTAATATGAATTGGTAATGAAAAATGAGGGAAAATTTTTGTTGTTTGAATTTGAATCAAGAAAGATCTTATACAATCATAGTTATGGGTGCTTTTATGGGCTAGTTGTGTGTGTGCGCGCGCGCGCGTGTGTGTGAAAGTTTTATGCAGTGTGTGAGAATGAATTGAATTTAAAGAGTGTGATAGGTTTAATATTTATGTAAAGCATGTGTGCAAGGGTTTTAATCCTTGAGAAGTGAAGAAAGTGTTTGATTTTGAGATATTGAATACCTAGGATTTGAGAAAGGGTTTGAAGAAGTGTGATTTGAATCAGGGGTCTCTATCAGTTGTGGTAGAAATATTTCACAGGTGATTGAGTGGGTGCATGATCATATTTGGGGGTCCTTCATTGTGGATTTTTTGTTTACAAAATAGGGGTCCATAGGGGTTGGTGCCTCACTAAATTTGAAACATATCAATATAAATATTGTGTTTTAGTGGGTTTTCTTCCCCTTGAGGGTTTCCCACTTATATGTTGTGTCTTGTGTTGATTATCTTGCTCATGGTTCATTGCATATGTAATATTTGATAATGTGCACACATTAGTGGATGTTTAAGTGAATTTGTGTTTTAAATAAGCAATGAAATATGATTTTAAATTTTGTAAGGAATGATTCACCACCCCCTCTTAGTCCATTTTTCTTCCAACACACCAAATCTTCTTGATTCATGATAAATGTTTAATTATGGTTAATCAAGGAGTTTTTGTGGGTTAACATATCTTTGCTAAAGGTATTCAAGTCGATCCTAATAAAATAGAGATCATTACTAACTTGCCTATGCTAGAAAATTAGACTGATGTTAAGAGTTTTCTAGGGCATACAAGTTACTACATAAGGTTTATTAAATATTTTAGCAAAAATTTTGCACCCAAAATTTCTTTAGTTACAAAGGACTGTGTTTTTGAATGGACATCTCAATGCCAAAAATCCTTTGAAGTTATAAAAGAAAATTTAACTACTACCTTAGTTTTGAGAGGACCCAAATGGGTGAAAAATTTCATATTCATACTGATGTATCTATAAATACAATGCGAGTAATTCTTGCTAAAAATTTGAGGAAGAATAGATGTATGCAATTTACTTTATTAGAAATAAATTAACCCCTACAAAGAATAATTACACCACAATTGAAAAAAGCCTTTGGTTGTTGTTTAATCTCTTAGTAAATTTAGGAATTATGTTACTGTCTATAGAATTTTTTGTATACACAGACCATTCAAAATAAGGTATTTTATGAACTAACCAGTAGTAGGGGAAGAATTATCGCATGGATGCTCCTTTCACAAGAATTTAATTTAAAAATTATTGATAAATTAGGAAAGACTAATGTTGTTTCTGACTTCCTCGTAAGATTGAACGTTTCAAGTGAAGGAGAACCTAATGAAGACCATTTTTGAAATGAACACTTGTTTGCAATTCCAGAAAACTCACCATGGTTTGCTGATATTGTCAATTATCTAACCATAGGGAAGTTTCCTATCTATTTTTATATGTAAAGAAAGAAAACTATTGGTTACAAACAATGCTACTTATACATGGTGTAATGGAATTTTATTTAAATGTGGTCTTGATATAGTGCTTTGTAGGTGTTTTAGGGAAGATGAGGTGTATGATATCATAAAAAATTGCCATGATGAACTACGAGGAGGACATTATTTTGTTGAGAGGATGATCCAAAAAATCCTTGTACCATAGGATCATGCAGAGATTGTGAGCACCTAGAACCATAGTGTATGACTAGGGACCTCAATTCATGTCCAAAATGATTGAGGAATTTGTAGGACTCTATCAGATCAAGCACCAAAAGTCACTATACATTCCTCAAGACAATGGATAAGTTGAAGTCACAAACAAAGAATTAGAAAACATCTTGAAAAATGTTTTGAATGCAACCATGAAAGATTGGATACTAAGGATTCCTAAAGAAATTTTGCCATTTAATACAACATGGAAAACCACCATTGGTTTCTCTCCATATGATCTTGTGTATGGGAATAAAACAGTACTTCATATAGATTTTGAGTTGCAGACATTAGGGACAACATTAGAGGTGGGAATTGAGATTGAAGTAGTCTAGAAAGACATGATTCTCTAGTTGAATGCATTAGATGAGATGAGGTTAGAGGTTGAACATCAGTCTACCCTCCTCCAAAATCAAATAAAAGTATGAAATGAATCTCATATCAAGACCAAGAGATTTAAAGAAGGAGACTGGACCGTTTTGTTTGATTCAAGGTATCAACCATTTAAAGGAAAGTTAAAGACTAGATGGTTAGGGCCATACCAGGTATAAAATATTTATGATAATGGATCAGTCAAGCTACTACCTATTGATGGAGACAAAATAAATTTGTTAGTAAATCGACATAGATTGAGATTGTATCAACAACCTCAGAGAAAAGATGAGTTTACCAAGGAAATGTAGTCATGTGTATAATTTGGTTTCATAAAAGAATGTAATTATTCCACCTTGGTGTGATAAATAAGTTAAAAAATCCAATAAAGGGAGAAAACTGAAATTAGAAATGACAATATTCTTCTCTCTTATCCCAAAAATACAATGTATACATATATACATTCAGAAAAATTAAAAAAAGAGTAATAACATGCAGATAATAAAAAGGTTGGCACGAATGAATTTCTTAACATGCACACTAACAATAAATATTTTTTGAATGCAGGAATGGAAAATCAAAAAATTAGAAGGATGCATGTTTTAATGAGGTAAAGTGTATTTATTATTCCTACCTAGGGATCTTATTTCTAAACATTCCAATGCATTTGATTTAATGAATTAAAAAGTAAAAAGGGAGAGAAAAAAATGATGATATGATCATAACATGATGTCAGCCAGTTTATGCATGACATTCAACACATATTAAGGTAGGAAATAACATCATAAATATTAGTTAAAATTGTGCTAAAAAAGATGTAAAGTTACATCCATCATTTCTGCCACAAACATGTGTCACATAATTGTGAAAATTACTTATTAATGAGATATTTCCATTTGTGAAACTAATATTATCAAGTTTCTAACATAGGATTATGTTGTCCAGTATTTTTGCAAGAGGAAAAATACATCTGAAGGTGGGACAACGATAGCACAATGTCAAAAACTTTCAAATCCCTACCTTCCAGAGGCACCCCCCAAACCATTCCATGTCCCCAACACTGGCCTTACCCAGTCAGTCCAATGAACCTACACTAGATTTCAAATCAGTCCCCTAGGTGATTTAGGAAAGTCAATTCAATCCCTCTAGGTGATTTTAGGAGTTCTTGAAGAATGCCAATTTTGGGTAGCTTCAGGAAGGGCTACCACTGGCCTTCTCGAGACTAAGGCCCTCATGAAGCAGAACAATGGAAAAAAACTCAATGTGGAGATGCAATAAAGGTCAAAGAATATCAAGGAAGAAATTTTGGAATATTCAGGGAATATTTGGAATTTTTGGAGCAAGTTCATCAGAAACGGGTTCTCAGCCCTAGGCAACACACAATGTTAAAAATTACTTGAGCTTCAAGAAGCAATTCTAGGAGTTATATAAGGAGTTAGGAGCTAAAAAAGACATCTTCAGAAAGGTAATTCATAGCTCTACAAGATGGTGGAATCATATTTTTCACAACACCTAGGTGAAATATGTTTACATCTAATTTTTATCATACTCAATCATGCAGCCAGAACAAAAATCCAATTTTTAGGGCCCAAATGGAAGAATAAAGAGCTGAGATCCCCACAATTGAATTCAAAAGGACATGTTATGTCAAATTCATATAAAATTTCACCTTGAAACTCCATTCGAGAACTCCAGAGACAACCTTCACAAGTTCACTCTCAAGTTCTCATACTTAGCCAAATCTTGAAGTTGACACGTGTCAGCACCAGGAACCTGGCGGGATTTCATGTCCTATTTCATCCCTTTAGAAAAAGGGACACAAAATTCTCCCAGACCACTTGAGCCTTGTGGTTCCTCATGCGGCTGGTCAGCTCCTAAATACTTTTCCCTAAACTCCCTCTCATTCTCAACTGCATATAACTTCATTCTTCTCCATCACCACCTCTGTGA
Organism: Taxus chinensis; assembly: GCA_019776745.2. Lineage (NCBI taxonomy): Eukaryota > Viridiplantae > Streptophyta > Pinopsida > Cupressales > Taxaceae > Taxus > Taxus chinensis. Next base: position 666,716,382 of record CM034152.1, on the reverse strand, counting down.
TATCTGAAGATTGAAGTGCAAAATTAATCTTGATTCCATGAAGAACATTAGCTAAAAATTTAGTGAGCTACCTCTTCACTTCTCAAGTTTCTAGTGGGTGAATTTGTGTGAAAATTAGAGGGAATGATCATTGAAAAATCTAGTTTCTCATGAACTAGTTTTCGTGCCACAAAGTCCCTATTGTTTAGGGATATGGAGGAATCAGTTTTCATAAGAATTAATCCCCTATCATATGAAGAATTCATAATTGAAAAAGGTAATGAGATACCTCTTCACATAGTATCAAGGTCTCCACCTGGGAGACATTGTATGAAAATTGGAGGGAATGATCATTGAAAAATCTAGTTTCGCGTAAACTAGTTTTCATGCCATGAAGTCCCTATTTTTTAGGGATATAGAGGGATTTGTTTATTATCAGTATTATTCCCTTTACATATGAAAATATAATTTTACACCAATTGTTTAGATGAATAAATTACCCAAAACCCCTGGAATGTGGAACCCCGGTATAAAACCCATAATTTCAAGACTTGTTTTGTTGCACATCTGAAAAGGCAGTGTCTTACTAAAACTAACATGTGTCCATGGCAAGGCCCATAATAAAAATATAAATTGGAAAAAAGGGAAGTGCATCACGTCCAAAAAATGATGATTGAAATGTTCCAAAGGTTTCAAAGGCATTGGGATCAATTTGGCAGAGCCTTTTTGGAGTCGATTTAGTAAAAGTGGGGTTTCTACCCTAAAGGAGCATACACCGCGAAGGAGTGCCTGAGATTTAAGAAAGGATTATGAAATATTTGTAAAGATTCAAGATCCCAAAAAAATACTTATGGAAGGTATTTTCCATGCCCTAAATGGTTGAAATTTATGAGACCTCTTTGAAACATCATACACTTCCCTAGGCAACTCATTCTTCAGCGCACAACTGGTTCCCGAGAAAAAATGGGGCATTTGAAGGTGATGAGGTCATAATTAGAGCTCCAGAACATAAAATTCAATTAATTGAGTTATTTTTAGTCTAAAAAGGATCTATAATATAAATCTATTCAACCTTCAAACTCATTTCAGGAGCCCATGAGTTATCGCCATTTACAAGTTGGCTCAAGGTAACTAGTTCAACACTTAGCCAAATTTTCAAGAGGACACATGTCAGCACCAGGAGCCTAGTTGGATTTTTTGTCCCTTATTGTTTTTTGGAAAAAATAAAAAGGGGACAAAAAATTTTTCCTAACCCTTTTTGGCCCCCTAGTCACTCACACGACCCTCAGACTTGCCATGGTCAGCCCTTAGAAGCTTACCGAAGCCTCATCCCCTAACAGGTGCATTAGATGACAGCAAGTGTCCAACCTGGTTATGTGATAATTTCTTTCCTTTTCATCCATTTAGCTAAATAAATAGGGGCATAAACAAATATATCCCAACTCCATGCCTTCATGTTTATGGATGAATGCACAACACTTATAGCCATTTTTGTGCTTGCAGATCTTCCCCCACATTTACACACCCTTCTGACATGCTGCCATAAATTTGTCCAGAACTATAAAGGAAATTTCTACACCCAACAGATCTAAAATGTATAGATTAGTTATCTTACCTACTCAAATGTTCACATAGGTACATTATTTACATGCATTGATTTATCCTCACAAACTTATGATTGTATATTATATTTATATAATTATATATAGATATTAGGATATATATATATAGTTGTTAGGTATAGTTTCTTTTGCTTGAAGAGTGCTATGAAATAAGGACTAAAATTCTTTCCTCAGATACTATAGTATTCACTAGATCCTTACAGCATGTAACTGTTTTACTACTTTCATATCTCTACCAACTTTTCTAGTTGCCTTAGATGCAAATAGTTAACTTTCCAACCATTTATGGCTTGATCTACAACCTATGACTGGTTCTTAGATTGTTATTCCTTACCTATATAAGCAAGGCCCATTCTCATTGAATTTCATTGAGTTCCATAATAATATATGATATTGCTGTCTCATTTATTTGCAAAGGTTTATGTAAAGTTATTCTGAAGTGAATTGCTTTCATCTTATTCAATCGTGATGTTTTATTAGCATCTGTGTTCTTGGCTTGGTACTAATTTGGTTATCATTCCTTTTATGGTATCAGAGTGAGGAGATTGCTATTGACATTCCAAGTGTAAGTTTTATTTTGCAAATAATTTTTTTATATATTCATATATTTTCAGGATTTTCATTGTATTTTGTTGCTGCATGTATTTTTATGCAAAACATAGGCTTCCATTGGATCTCGAAAGGTGGAAAAACCCTAAGATCTCCTTGTAAACCTTCTCCATTTCAGGAGGCAACATTTTTTTGGTTTTTTTGTTATCTTAGTGATAACAAACCGAATCCTCCCTCTTGGATTTGCATTGTCCGGAACAGGAAACCTTGGTCATAAATTCTATGGTTTTGCTGGGCATTTCTTGAGATTCCGATCTAGGTTTTAATTCTTGCCCCCTTTCACTTTATTTGTGTGGTGAAGGAAAGAGAATTTTATTCTATTTTAGTGGTAACTAAAATAAATAGTAGAGCATAATATTAGAAAAACTTGTATCTTTTGATCGGTAACTCGGTTTTGAGTGCCAATTTTTTGCAAAAGTGTGTAGTTTTTTATGCTCTTTCCATTGGAAATATTTATTTTGAGAATCACACTATAATTATAAAGTGCCATATTGTAACACACACTCATTATAAAGTGCCAAAAATCTGGGGGGCTCTTGTTGCATTGTTTGGGGTCTTGTTACATTGCTTGGTTCTTGACATTTCTTTTGGTGATTTTTTGAGGATGGCATCTACTTCTGCATTAGATCATGTTGAGCCATTAACAACACATAATTACCACACATGGAAACCAAGAATGGAAACAATAATTAAGCACAAAGGATTATGGGCTTTAACTTCTTCAGAACAACTAGTGTTCACTAGAGAATATGAGAAATTTCAGTACCAGTGCAAATTTGATGAGTGTATGGGTTTGATAGGAACTTATGTAAGTGATAGTATTTTATTTCATTTGGAAAAGTGTGACTCTCCTTTCAAAATATGGGAGAAATTGGAGGATTTATTTGGTAAGGTGGATCATATGAGAGCCATGCAACTTGAAATTGAAATCACCTCTCTTAATCCTGAAGATTTTCCAACAATTATAGACTATCTTACCAAGTTCAAGCATTTGTTGACACAGTTGAAGGGGAGTGGAAGAGATAAGAAAGATGAAGAGTGTGTTTACTTGATTCTATCCAAGTTGAGAGGACCATTCCAAATTTTTTCTTCTACCTTTTTCTCTAGCATGGATGCCTTAGGTGACACCTTCAAAATGTCTAACTTAGAAACATTTTGTGAAAGACTTACTAGGGAAGAATCCAAATTATCTCACCTTGAGTCTTCCACCTCTCAAAAGGCATTAGTTGCATCTAATCCTAAGGGAAAGGGAAAACCAAACAGTAAAACCAAATCCACACCTTCTCCATCTCAAAATGCTCCTAAACCCAAAGAAAACAACTCAAAACCCAAGGAGTCTTCTAAATCCAAGAATAAGTCTAGCCGTTCATGCTCTTTTTGTGGGGGTAGTAATCATGAAGAAAATAGGTGTTATAAGTGAATGCAAGCCTTAGAGGATGCAGTCAAGAAACAAAAAATTTCTATCTCCACTCCACCTCCTTCTAATTAGCATGGAAAAACACTTAATGTTGTTGGAAGATCTCAGTCACCACTTGTAGACAATTGGGTTTATAGATTCTGCGTGCTTCTCATCACATGACTTCTTCCAAGGAGTCTTTTGTTTCTCTAGGTTTGAGTTCTACTTCCAAAATTGAGGTTGGAGATTCTTCCTTTCTTTCTGTTGAGGGAAAAGGTGATATACAACTTGATGGTGGCAATATCCAAGATGCACTATATGTTCCTAACATCACTACAAATTTACTTTCTGTATATCAAATTTTTCATTCTGGTCAAGGGAAAATAGTGACTTTTACACCACATGGGGCAGAAGTAAGAACTTTGTTGGAGCCTTATTCACTTGTTTCTTAGGGTATTGTTGATCATAGTTCAAGACTATATCACTTTGAGGGTTTTGATGACACTTCTTCTATAGGGACAGGATTGGTTTCTCATTCAGATTCAGAGAGTAAGCTTTGGCATGAAAGATTTGGACATCTCAATTATAGATATTTGAAGGAGTTGAGCACTCATGGTATGGTAGATGGTCTTCCTAGAGTTTCTTGTCTTGAGGGAGTTTGTTCATGGTTGTGCATTAGGGAAACAACACCAAGATCCTTTTCCTAAGAATTTGTCTAAGAGAGCTTCTTCACCACTTGAGCTTGTGCATAGTGACTTGATGGTTTTTCCTACCCCATCTTTCAATGGAGCTAAGTATGCACTTACATTTATTGATAATTTCTTGAGGCGTACTTGGGTTTATTTTCTCAAGTACAAAAGTGATGTTTTTTCACACTTCAAAGTCTTCAAGGCTTTGGTCGAGAAACAATCTTCTAGTAGCATAAAGAACCTTCACACTGATAATGGGGGGGAGTACTTCAACAATGAGTTTTCTAAATTTTTGGCAACTCAAGGCATTATTCACCAGCATTCTATTCCTCATACTCCACAACAGAATAGATTAGCAGAAAGGAAGAATAGAACTTTGAAGGAAATGGCTAACTGTATGATGCATTCTAGAGATATACCTCCTATCTATTGGGTAGAAGTAGTTAATTGTGCTAACTATATTCAGAATCACACACCACACGTAGAGCACTTGAGCATTTGACTCCAGAGGAAGCTTGGTCCAACACTAAGCCAGATGTCTCATTTTTTTGAGTCTTTGGGAGCCATGCTTGGGCCTTTGTGCCAAAGAAGAAAAGGAAAGCTTTGGATAAGAAGAGTAAACCCTTGATCTTTTGTAGGGTATTGTGAGGACATGAGAGCTTATAATCTTTTAGATCCTGATACACATGATGTTCTTTTTGAACACATGTTCAGTTTGATGAGCATTTCACTCCTCATGATTCTTCATCTTCTTCCATTCCTTCTTCTTCATCTCATCTTGAGGATCCTTTCTTTGAGGATATTGATGAGGAGGTTATAGATGCCATTGAGGATCCTATTCCCACTGATGTTGTCACTATGCCTAAGTGGGCTTGTACTATAGTTTTCTGAGGCAACACCTTTCATAGAGGATCTTCACCCACTAGGCATCATCACACACATTCTACCTAGGTTCTGGAATTTTGTGTTAGGTAGTTTTTGAGGATCCAAAGTCTTTTTCAAAGGCTCATGGGATACAAGAGTGGGATGATGTGATGGCAGCTGAGTATTCTTCTTTGATGAAGAATCATACTTGGGATTTGGTATCTCTTCCTAAAGGAAGAAAGATGGTTAGGTGTAAGCGGGTATACCAAACCAAATACGTAGCTGATGGGTCCATTGACAAGTATAAGGCTCGTCTTGTTGCAAAGGGTTTTTCATAAGTTGAAGGTATTGATTACTCTGAGAATTTTGCACCCATTGCCAAGATGGATTCTATATGTCTTGTACTTGCTATTGTTGCATCAAAGGGGTGGCCCATATACCAGATGGACGTGAAGAGTTCCTTCTTACATGGAGATCTACAAGAGGAAATATATATGGAGCAACTGGTTGGATTTGTTTCAGGATTCTTCTCTTGTTTGTCAGCTCTGAAGGTCTCTCTACAGTCTCAAACAAGCCCCTCAGGCTTGGTATGAGAAGATGGATTATTTTCTTCTATCTACTAGTTTTGTTCATTGCCACTCTGATCATACAGTGTATCTCCAACATGTTGGTGAGGATATTGTGATACTTGTCTTATATGTTGATGATCTGTTACTTACTGGCAGCTCTTCTTCCCACATTCAGAGTATTCAGAGGGCTCTTTCTACATAGTTTGACATAACAGATCTTGGGCTATTGCATTATTTCCTTAGTTTGCATATTTCTTAGATAGATTTAGGGATTCATTTGAGTTAGCAAAAGTACACCCATGATCTTCTTAGGCGACTTTGATATGGCTGATTGCAAGCCAAGTCCATCTCCTTTTTAGTCTGGAGTTACTCTTACATCCACATGTACCACACCACTTTATGATCCTACATTGTATAGGCAGTTGGTTTGGAGTCTCATGTACTTGACCCATACTCACCCTGATATTTCATTTACAGTAGGGCTTGTATCTCGGTTTGCACATTCTCCTCATAGTAGTCACTAGCAGGCTGCTAAAAGGATTTTGTGCTATTTGCATGGCACTTCCCACTTTGGCCTACACTACACTAGGGGTTCTACTCAGTTGGTTGGGTATACAGATTCAGATTGGGTAGGTTCTATTGATGATAGGTGTTCCACTTCTGGATATATTTTCTATATTGGTTCTTCTCCAGTTGCTTGGGCATTGTAAAAAGCAACAAGCTATTGCACTTTCATCTTCAGAGGTAGAGTACAGGGAAGCAGTTACAGCGAGTCAACAAATTCTTTGGCTTCGCCAGTTATTGAAAGAGTTTGGATTCCCATAGGATTCACTGACTGTACTTTGGTGTGACAACCAAAGTGCAATTCACATTTCTCGTAACCCAGTTGAGCACCAGCGGACCAAACATATTGAGATACACATCCACTTCATTTAGTAGCACATTCAGGATGGAGTTCTTTGCTTCGAGTACCTTCTGACTCAGCAACAGGTTGCAGACATCTTTACGAAGCCTTTTGCATCACCTCATACCTTGAGTTGCGTGGAATTCTTGGGGTTTCGGAAGTTGTTCTTGGGGGGTGTTCGTGAGAACATCTTCCTTCTTCTTCTTCTTCTTCTTTTCTTATAGCTTTTTCCTTCTTTTGGTTCAAGATTTCTTCATGGATATATTGTACATGAGTACCTCATCAGGCCTAGTTGTCAGGACTCATACTGTGGACATGCCACTTCTATTTTGGCCCCTAGCTTCACTTGAGGGGGGTGTTAGAGTAGGTATTTACCTTAGCTCATGTTCACCTAGGTACATTATTTACCTTTATTGTATTTATCCTCACCCACTTATGTGTGTGGATATTTCTTTTTATTTATTTAGATATTAGGAGATATTATCTAGTTGTTAGATATAGTTCTTTCCTTGATCTATGGTATTGACTAGTTCTTTCCTAGATCTATGGTATTGACTAGATCCTTGATGTCTAGTTCTCTCATAAATCTATGGACTTGACTAGTTCTTTGATGACTAGTTCTTTCCATGATTTATGGCTTGATCTATGACCTTGATTGGTTCTTAGATTGTTATTCCTTGTATATATAAGCAAGGCCCATTCTCATTGTATTTCATTGAGTTCCATAATAATATATGATATTACTGCTCATTTGTTTGCAAAGGTTTTATGTAAAGTTATTCTGGCGAATTGCTTTCATCTTATTGATCGTGATGTTTGATTAGCATATGTGTTCTTGGATTGGCACGATCTGATTATCATTCCTTTTATGAAATGTCCTCCATGTTGTGAAAATATATAAATCTCAAATAAATAAGGATTTTAATGAAGCAAAATGAAGAAAATTTTCCTGAAAACCTTGTAGTCAAAAACGGAGAAATGCTCGTTTCTCTCAATCCAGAGCACGAATCGAGACTCCAGTTTTTGTAGACATACTCTTTTTTTGAGACTATCAAGATGCAATAAATAGGAGATTAAATGATTCTCCATATCATTTTTTACAATGAAAACTACTTTTCATGCCCTAGCTTACATTCGTCGGATTTCCCATAAATCCGACAATGGAGTCGAGCTAAAAACTTACACACAGACTCCAAATAAAAAACCTATCACAATGGGGTTAATTTCATCATGATCAAAATAAAAAATCAGACCTAAAATTTTTGAATCTCCATTAATGGCCGCCATGGCAGCTCTGTGCCCAAAGTCACTGCCAGGTGAAAATTCCATTTTTTATTTTCAAACATTCTAGTGGGCAAAATCAAGTGAAATCTAGAGGACGAGATTGCGATGATAAAACGAGTTCAAAAAAATGTGTTTTGTCACAATCCGAGCACTAGAGACCCACTTATTAAAAATAGTAAGTCCTCCTACATGGGTGCCTACCATTTTGGGTAAGCCACCGTATGAAGAAGCTACGAAGAAGGTGGTGAACACAGGGGAAGTATCACAGGTAAAGATCATCAAAAGGGTCCTCTGGGCCCAAAATAAACACTTACTAAAAATAGTAAGTGGTCCCATAAACACCTACCATAAATGGAAATATGGTCCAGAAAATGGTTTCCCACAAAAGGAATATAGTGAGAAGAAGAAGTTCAAACTAACATAGGCAGGTCAAGGCCCGAAAATCTTATTTTTACACTTTTGTAAAAATAGTAAGTTACTTCATTCAAGAATAGTAAGGGTTGAAGAACCATTCATAGTTTAGCTAGTATGTTCATTGGTACCTAGCATCTGTACGAAAAAATGTATCATTCCGTAGGACATATGTCGGTAGAATACGACAGTGTTGTAAAGGGTCATCGAGGAAGGTAGTTTCCATCCACGACTTCTTTGAAGTGAATCTCCATGAGCAATGCCCATAGTCACCATTTGGATAACTCAACAGTGTTTCTAAACACTCAGTTTGTGGTGTTTGTAGGTCATTAAAAGGTATTTTCTTGTTAAAAGCAACTTGTTTGCAACATGAGTGAATCATTCAAAATAAGGAATTCAAGGGAGTTGGTATCTTCTCATCAGCATGGGACAAAAAACAATTCAACATCGAGTGCAAGTCTTAAGGATTTTTTCAGGAGGTAAAGGATTTAAAGATTCAAATTTTCATCTCTTTGTAGCATTACAATGATAAGAATCAACAGACTTCATCATGAGCAACATCCTTTCTTTTCCTTCTCTCTTTTCTCCCCCCACTTTCTCTCTCCTCCACGTTCCAATTCTTTGTTGGGGTTTCACTTTTCCATAATTCCTTAATTAATTAAAATTGAATTTATTTTCAATGTAATAATTTGCCCTTAAGTTATAAAAGGGGACTTAATGTTTTCCTAAGAATGTGAAAAGTTTCAAGGCATATGAAGGGTCAATGGGGATAGGCGAAGAGACTTCCAAAATTCTATAAATTGTAATGAGATCCTCATTCAAAGGGGTTCTAATTCTAGAATTCTTCTAGCTGGTTGTATTATTGTAAGTTCATGAGAGAGATTTTGCTTACTTATGATTGAAAAGAGCCATTTCTCTCTCTAATTTCTTCATTCCTTCACTATGTACAACTCTGATTTTGCAAGCTAATAAAGGAAGATAATTTTTTGTTCCAAGGCATATGGATGTGAATGTCTTTGTACATATGGTTTCCTCTAGCTGGGAGCCCCAAAATCATGTTTTCTTCTTCTTTTGAAATACGTGTGTAATATTTTACAGCTATCATTTGTAAGCATCTGATTTCCTACTTGCAACATTAGTTTCCCCCTATTTCATATCCTCACTCCCTTTCCCACTCTCTTGACAAGGTAATCTCTAGCAAGTGATTTCTAGCTTTTCCGTAGGGTCAATGGAGTGCCCTTGTTTGATCCCTGACCTTAAGGACACCAAGATAAAATTCAATTTACTCACTCATTTAAATACGGAAGCTGCATTGTTTAAGTAGAGGGAATTAAACTCCCAGAGAGTTGGCAAGAAATCCATAGTTTTTTCCACCCAATTTTTTTTCTCGCCAACAGATAAGAAAAGTGATAGTTCAAAAAATTCTTCTTTAGAAAAGAAGTGTTTGATGTTCTAGAGAGGAAGAAATCATTATTTTGAAGATTTCACCTTAGAAATTTCTATAAGATGGGCTAGAAAAAAATAGATCCTGAGTTAGTAATGTTGTCTTAGAAACTAGTGAGGAAAAAAATAATACTTATTTTAAATGATGAAGGTGGTACAATTTTTTTTGGAAGAATTGTCCCAAATTGAAACACCTGCAGCTCTGGAATTTCATACTAGAGCTCTGAAATCAAGGTCTCTAGCTCCAAGAATGGGAAGAGCAATCTATGAAAATAAGGAAAGAGAAATAGGAGGAAAAAAAGCATTCCCTTCTTCTTCTACACACAAACATGTTGTCTCTAAATGGAAAGAACCAATTTTTTCTGAAGAGGACACCAACCCCTCCTCCCATGAGGAAGAAAAAGAAGAAGATCAAACACAATTTTATAAAGCAATCATGTTATCTAGAGATGAGGATATATTCCAAGAATATCAAAAGGAGACAGAGTTGTAGAAGATGAAATTAAAAGGTATGGAAGAAGCTAACTATTCCTTAAAAATTTAATTTCAACAAGTAAATCTTCAAAATGTAGATAAAGATAAGGGCATTTCTAAATTAAGATTAGAAGCTTCTAATTAAAAAAATCAAAAAGATATTGGGCTCCAAACTTGGGATAATTTTAAAAAGTAATGGGAAAATGTTTTTCAAGAAAAAAAAGGCCTCTTAATGAGAAAAAAGAGTTAAAAGAACAAGCTAAATCCAAAAAATGGGTCAAAAAACAAAATTAGAGTCTAAGTTTTGGTACCATTTATGAGATAGTTCATAAACTCCTAGCTTGCAACAGGTCAACTTCAGTATATAGTTTATTTTTTCAAGAATTTATTTATTTATGGCAGCTCACTATACTTTTCTTTGGCTTGCCTCACTAGCAAAATGATGGAAAATGTTTCATGGACATTTACAATACTTGTGCCAAAGAACAACAAAATATGTTGTGTGAATTCTTATAGTAAAAATGGTTGTTCCCAATGTATCATAATTTCTAATTAAATTATATGTAGGAGAGTTTGATTTGAAGGATTTTCAATCTCTATTATATAATAAAATTTTATAGATTAAAAATACTGATGTTTTGATGAATGAGTCAAGAACCATTGTATTTTACATAAGGCCCTAACTTTCAAATACAAACCAAATGAGGAGAGAATTCAAATCTTATTATTACCTAGCCTGAGATTCTACGTACCCAACCAAAGATTATGGAGTAATGTATTGCAAATTATAAATCTTATGGCTAGGAAAACTATGAGGAAGATCTTGCTACATGTAAAAAAAATATGGGAGACTTTAAATATTCCATTAAAAAGAATGGAATTAATCTCTCCCAAAAATATCACTTAGAGTATGACGAGGGAAAAAAACATTGTGGAAATCATTCAACACTTAACATAAGCATAAAATGATGAGTGGATGGGGATGAGGAATAGACCACCTTTTCTTCTCATTCTCGTGACATTATGGAAAAATACTGGCCCCACAACTGGACAAATAATTTGGAGAGTAGGTAGATTCAGTTTTTAATCACAGGTGATAAAAAATTGCATCTTCTAAGAAATATGTAAATCGGTTTGAGGATTTTAATATGGCACAAAGGATTGAGAAACATTTATCCCAACAATAGTTTGCAAGAGGAATTGCAAAAGGTAAGGTAATACTGAGATGAGGAGTCTATAAATTGACTCATTAAATCATCAAGCAGTAACACTTTTAATCTATAAACATTAACTAATGCATTTATGGTTCGATTGATCAAGTCCAAAGTAGGGAAATAGTGCATATTATCCTTATTAAAACTATTTGGACTAATGAATATGGTTTTCTAACTAATTACTTTGAAAATATGCATGGTGATGTGTGCATTTCATTAAATTCATAATAACCGCCAATGCAAGGTGTCACAGTCAAGGTTAGACATTATGTACTCCATTATGAAGACTATTTTGATGGAAGTTAATGAATAATAAAAACAAGGAATATGGTTCCTAGTTATTTTATGAGTTTTAACCAACTCCCAAACTATTTTCATATCGATCTTGCTAGATTTTGTAGCATGTGTTGGTAGGTAATGGCTATAAAATACATGTCTTGACTGATATGAAAATGTAATAAAATAGGACACTTCACCAGAAAATTCCCAACCTTGGACAAGAACAAGGATGAAGGGTTACTTCAGGAGAATATGTTAGGATAAAATGATATGATAAATGATGGCTCTAAAAAGGTACTTGAAGTAAGGAAAGGGTATGAGCTCAGGATCTAAACCAACTAGATTTGAAATATAAGAAAGGCAAAAAGGGGTTCCAAACTCCAATCAAGAAACCTCTGGTTTGTAGGAAACTCTGGCGCCCTAAAACTCCAATGACAAAACCAGTAGGAGAATTCCTAAGCAAAAAAGGAGATCTAGCAGTGGAGATACCTATGGAGGTGATTTTGGAGGTTGATGGATAGACTGCTACAATAAGAGTTAATCTATTATCCAAGGATACAAATTACATGTTGAATATGAAAGATCAGACTGGATTGTTGAATCATGAAAATGAGAACAAATCTAAATCAGTGACATAAGAGACAAAGAGGGGTAAGAATGATCCTTTATACATCATAGAGGAAGATATGAATGAGGATAAAGAAAATAAGGAACCAGACCTCCTAATGGAAGAAAACTTCTCTTTGACAGAAAATATCTCGCCTAAAGGTGTGTAACCTCTTTCAAGTAATAAAGCAACAATCTCACAACCATACAAGGATCAGGAACATGGGGAAAAGGAGGATGGCGAAGTAACACCATTCATGGAAAAGACACTTTTTAATGGTGATACTAATTAGATCAATGGGTTTATAGAGGTTAAATCTAGAAAAAAAAGAGTGAAGGGTTTTGAGGAGATCATAGATACATTATATAATAATAAAAAAAGAAAATAGATAACTAGGGAGATTCAACATCCAGAACAACTATATCGTCTACTAGAAGGATAGTAGATTTTAGAAGTAGTTCTAAAAAATGAAGACCTTCGAAGAAGGAGCTCAGAAAAAAGAAAACAAAAAAAATATATTGCAAATGGAACTCAAAGTTAGTTGAGCCATCCGGTAAATTCATCCCCCTCATTATTTAGATGAAGATAATCTCTTGGAATATAAGAGGGATGAATGCGAAATCTAAACAAAGAATACTTAAAGAGTTAATATTTTCAAGTAGACCTAGTATTTTGATCTTATAGGAAACTAAAATGAAATCAAATGTCCTTGAAAATTGAAAAAATAATTTTTGGGATAACTCAAAAATTGTTGTTGTTGATTCTCAGGGAGCTTTGGGTGGCTTGGCTATTTTCTGGGATAAAAAGCTTTTTACTGGTACGGTAATCTCTAACACCAACAACCATCTTGCTATTAAGTTTCATGCTATTGATAATAATTTTACTTGGATCCTTTCAAACATTTATACACCTAATACTGTAAATGGAAGAAGAAAGTTATGGAATGATCTAAATATCTTTAGAAGCCATCACAAAAATGAAAATTGGCTTCTTATGGGAGACTTCAACTCCCCTTTAAATCCTGGAGAAAAGCAAGGGGGCAATTCTAGTTTTTCTAATGGCATGGATGAATTTGATAATTTTGTCTCTGACTCAAATCTCATGGATGTGGAACTTCATGGTAATCAATTGACTTGAAAAAAATAGAAGAGTGGGTAGTGACATGATTCAGGTTAGACTTGATAGATCATTTATCTCTACCAATTGGATTTTGCATCAGGGACTTCCATATTTACTCTCTACTAAGAATTGGATCGAATCGTAATCTGATTATTTTAAATCTTTTCGACTGGGCTAAACCAACGCAAAGATTTTTTAAATTTGAAAAGATTTGGATGGAGCATGATGAAATGTTTGATAGGATTAAAGAATGGTGGAATTGGGATGGAGGAGGATTTGCTCAGTATAGATTAATTCAGAAATTAAAAAATGTTAAAAAGTAAGTGAGAATATGGAATAAAGAAGTTTTTAGTAATATATTTGTCAGGAAAAAAGAATTAAAGAACAAAAAATAGGAGCTGGAATCTAAAATTATTGCAAAGGGCATGTCATTGGAGGATCAATTAGTGGAAAAAATATTTTATCTGAGCTTCATATGGTCTGTAACAGGGAAGAAAATTTTTGGAGGCTTAAATCTAGGGTGATTTGGCTGAAAGAGGGAGACAAAAACACAAAATTCTTTCATATGACCATTATGAAACATAGAGCTTGCAATAGGATAACAAAAGTTTCAAAAGGAAATGGTATTTTCATCAAAGATACTAAGGATATAAAGGATGAAGCTCTCAAATTTTATGAAAATCTACTCAAGGAGAATAGTGTAAAAAATTAAGAGGCTACCTCTTTTCTGTTAGAGGCCATTCCGAATGACAGAATAGATGTTCAAAGATTAAAAAAAAACCTTTCTAAAATAGTCACTTTAGAGGAGCTACAATTTTTTTTTTCTCTTGAAGGGAATACGGCACCAGGCCCTGATGGATTTCTACTATTTATTTTTAGAATTTTTGGGAAATGTGCTCAGATGACTTATAAGGGTAGTGAATGAATTCTACAGAACTAGTAATCTCTTAAAAGAGCTGAATAACACCCACATTGTGCTTGCCTAAAAAAATTGATGCTAAAGATTTTAAGGAGTTCCGCTCCATTAGTATATTCAATGTTATTTATAGAATCTTTACTAAGATTATTGCAAACAAGATTTCAGACTATTCTTAATGATATGATCTCAAAGCAGTAGAGTGGATTCATAAAAGGGAGGATAATTCAAGATGGGGTGATCATGGTGCATGAGATCATTCATTCAATGGATAATAATAAAAGAGTTAGCATGGTTATGAAACTTGATAAGAATAAGGCATTTGACAAAGTCTTTTAGTATTTTCTTGAAAATGTTATGGCTAAATTTTGTTTTCATAATTAATTTACAAGAATTATTAAGGCTTACATTTCTACAGCTAGATTTTCTATGGTGGTTAATGGTGAGACGTTGGGCTTATTTTCTAGTAGTAGGAGATTAAGACAGGTTGATCCTATATTCCCCTTTCTCTTCATACTAATGATGGATAGTATTAGCATATCCATTACCAAATCCATTAATGAAGGTATTCTAAAAGGAATTAGGTCTACTTCTACAAGCCAAACAACTTCACATCAACAATTTGTGGATGAAAAAAATTCTTCTGTTGATGGCCTCTATCCTTGAAGCTAAGGCTATTAAGTCTATTATGAAATTTTATGAGGTTGCCTCCAGCAAGAGATGAATTTTGATAAGAGTTCCATTTTATTTTTTAATACTCCTATGGAAAGACAAAAAATAATTGCTCAAATTATGGGGTGCAAAATCAATTCCTTACCCGTGCTACCCCCACTACATATTTGGGTCTTCCTCTCAGAACAAGAAAATTTATACCATAATTTGGTATGGTTTAATTGAAAGATTTCAAAAGAAAATGGATGGTTAGAAAGGGGTCATACTATCTAGTGCTGGAAAATGTTTGCTAATCAAAAGCACTCTACAAAATCTACCCATTTACATTACGTCTCTATACAACATTTTTATTGTCTTTAGGGATAAAATTGAAAGGATTTAAAATCACTTATTATGGCAAGGGACGGAGGAAAGATTCAAATACCACTTGGTGGCTTAGGATCAAGTATGTACTCCTAAAAGAATCGGTGGGTTAGGCATAAAGGATATTAGAAAAATGAATATGGCCTTAATTGTAAAAAATGGGTTGGAGGACTACTTACTGAGGAACAAACCTTGGATTGATTTAATTAAGTCTAAACATCTAGCTCAACAAACAATAACTTCTTTCCTTTATGATTGCCAACTACCTCAAGGTTCTATTTTTTTGGAATAATTTGATTCAAATCAGGAATTTTATCAAACAAGGTTGTACATGGGAAGTGGGAAATGGCATAGATATTCAATTTTGGAGTGATAACTAGACTAGCTTCAGTTTAAGAATGGATAAATTTGGTTCTGTCAAAGATATTTTAGAGAAAAAATATGGAACTAAAGTAAAAGACTACATTGAAATGGAGGGTAATAGAAAAATATGGAAGTAACTTAAGGTGGAAAGGAATGATCTAAATCTCATAATCTCCTCACTTTAAGTGCAACTGGATAACATACCCCTGAATCAAATTGAAGTTAAGGATGAACTTATTTGGAACAACTCATGTGATGCAGAATACACTGTCAAATCTAGATACAATTCCTATTTTGAAAAAATCCATTGTGATTTCAAATGGAGTAGGATTTGGATGTCAGAGCTAACTCTTAAAATAGATTTCTTATTTTGGCTTGTTCTCAGAGGAAAAATACTCACAAATGACAACCTAATCAAGAGAGGATTTATAATGCCAAATATGTGTTGCCTATGTAAACAATATGTTGGGGGACATCAAGCATGTTTTTTTACATTGTGAGTACACTTCAAAGATATGGAGTTATGCTTTTTCAAAGTTCAATGTTTGCTGGATAGTGCCAAAGGAATTTCTTCAATATTGGATTCAGTGGGATCCTCCTTTTAAGCACTGTATGTTAGGAGACTTGGATGGAAACTGGTTATTCCCCATATTATATGGAGATGTGGAAAGACAGAAATGAATAATTATTTAGAAACAACAGAAAACCCTGCAAGGAAAAGTTTACTAGAGTTGGTCATGAAATTAAAGACAATATTGAAAGATTTAAATATCCAAGAACAAGGAATATCTTGAAGATGAAGGAATTTATTCTTTCAAATTGGAAGATTGATACTAAAAAATGTACAGAAATGGAGAAGGAACTTCAAACACTAAAAGCGTCTTTAATTCATTAGATTCCTCCTCCAAAATGTTGGTATAAACTCATTGGATGGAGCCTCTAAGAGCAACCCAGGGGCCAGCTATTGGGGATGAATAATAAAGATCATAAAGGTTTGTTTAGTTTTCTTATGCAGAGTTAGAATGGGTAATTATACCATCACTAGGTTGAAGCTTAATCAGCTTTAGGGGTCTAAGACTTGTAAGGATTACAACAGTCAGAACTTCATTGTAAGGTGATTCCTGCTCATCTCTTACTCTCTAATAATAAAATATTTAATAGATTACACCCTCCAGTTGGACTATTAAAGATTTATTTGGGAATCTATAATAAATTCCATACCTTGAAAAATATTAAATTGGTTTTCATACTTATAGAGAGGGCAATAAAGGTGGCGAAACACCTAGCTAATTATTCGGTACAATAATAATTCACCACTTGGTGGATGAAAAAAACCCTTCGGAAGTTACAGAATGGTATTACCAAGGCTAAATATGAGAATTCACCAACTATGTAGAATCTCTAAGAATAGTGGGGATTTATATGGATCAAAAAGATGGAACCTGGGGAGAGATTAAATTATAATTACTACCATATATTCGATGCTCCTGCCGGCAGTAGACATTTAAAAACTGGTCTAGGAAAAAACAAAAAGAACTTTTTCACAGGTGGTTTTAGCAGGGTAATCACTGAAATAATAGAGGAAGAAATATGGGGGGAGCTCCATGTCAGTTATATCCAACCGCGTTCCACTTGGACAGGATAACGTTGAGCTGTGCTGTGAATTATTTCAAAGGGGGGAATCCATCTGTTATCAAGAAAAACCCATAGGTCATGATCAGACATTTTAATGTGTTTTTACCAGAGTTGAAAGCACAAGAGGGTAAGTGACATGAAGTCGGTGGACAATCCGTGGACATAAAAAACCGAAATAAAGGTACCGACGATCCGTTTTAAAACCGCGAGACGGTCCTAAAAACCGCGATCGCGGTTATTGAATTCTAGGTTCGGTAATTACCAAACCTAGTTCCGCGATCGCGGTTTATAACCACGAGCGCGGGTTATAAACTGCGATGCGGGATACTCTGAGGACAAAATTTAACGCCGCCGAATCGTTTTATT
>CM034152.1:666605120-666698104 GCA_019776745.2 Taxus chinensis | reverse complement strand
CAGCATTTTTGTAAAGTTGCAAATGTCGGATTTAGTTTCATATACCTCTGAAATGGTTTGTCACTAATTGTGAGTCTCGAGGACTCTGATGGTATCAATACCAATTCTTTTGGCTAAGGGTGAGGCCAAGGAGAAGGGCTTCATATCAGCCGCCGTGTTTGTGCATTCAAAGTTAATAAAAAGTGAATGGGAGGAATGTCTCCTCAGGCGACGTAAGAATTATTAAATGCCAATGCTCCATAGCGACATTTAGCTCCATCGAAAGGAAGAGAGTCCAATACGTAGCCGGGGGTATTTAGATGTTGGGGCATCAGTTTGCGTTGGCGCATCGACTTTCTACATTCCAGAGATCTCTGATGGCAAGGAAAACCAACACCTAGGAAAATCCCATGCCTACTGAATGATGGTAAGAAACATTGGTGAATCTGTTCTATCAACGCAACGATTTGCGCAGTGTTCCCTAATGATGCTGTTTCTTTAGTTTTACCTTTAGGGGTTGGAATTGTGTTGGTATGATGGTAGTTCAGATTCGTCGTAGGTATCAACTTTTCCTCTGGCTTTGGTCAGAGGGTTTATTAAGTGGTTGGTTGGGAAGTTAAATTTCTGAGTGCACCCCGGTCTTTTCTTTAAATCAGCTAGGTATGCAAAATCGAAAGGTTTTGGATCGCCTTTGGCTACAAATACCTTTCCCAGATGCAAGAATCTTACTTCTTAAAATAGCGTGGAAGGGATTGACCTTCATTCGATTTGTATCCAAGGTCGGCCGAGGATCATATTATAGTTAGTTTCCCGATCTATTAATATAAAATTACAGTCAAGATGGGTTGGGCCCTAAGGGACCAGCAGTTATAGTTCCTATCGAAGTGGCTTTAAGGCTATAATAGCGTGTAGTAGAACAGTTCGTTTTCTCCTATCCAAGTTTTTGGAGGAAAGAGAAAGGAAATATGGTTAACTGCGGCACCATTGTCGACCATTGCCCGCTTTACATAGTTATTATAAACCACATGGTCAGTGTAAGGCTGGGTCACCGCGGCGTGCGATCTCAGCATCTGTTGGCATTTGAGTATTTTGAAAATGAATTGACATCTTTCCGGCTGACCGGCGGGTGGATATCAAAAATCTAGGATTTACTTGTGTTTCAGGAGGGTTTGAGTGGGTGGAGTGATGTTAATTAGATGCCTAGACCTATGTTCTCAAAGAGCAGCTTGTCAGGGGGAGAGTTTTCTTTAGTAAGTCCAAAAATGGAAAGTGTTGAAAAGGTATTTGTTAGGTCACTAATAAATCATAGGCACCGACTTGGGTTTTTTCAACTATTTGCGTGAATCTTATCTGTCTCCTGGTAGATGACTTGGCTCGGTGAGATAAATACTCTCGTGTTCTTGTTATAGGCTTCGATAGGTTAGTTTCAGCGTCTAATGCTACCAAACTAACTATCTTAGTCTGTTGAGCTCCCACGTGGCAACAACTGACGGATTAATGACGTCGAAGCTTCTGAATCATTGTTGTCCCGTCCATTGCACCCTTGCTTTTTCTGGTTGGATTCAGCCTATTCTGTCCTGATTTGGGAGCGGCTATTTAATATTTTGTGAGGGGAGGCCTTTTGAGGGAAAACTTCCCCTGCGAGCGTATTTGGTTGTGATGAGACGGGATCTGCCATAACAACAGTCTGTTAAGAACTTCTTTGTTCTTCTGGCAAGAATTGCATAATTTTTGTAGTCGTCGCACGTTCTAGTGCGTGACCACCCGAGTTTATGGAAACCACAATAGAATGGGTTGTAAATTCCCGTTTGGTTGGTTTGGTGTGTATTTTGCCTAACATTCCGATCAAACTGTTGCCTATTAGACTAAAGTTGTGGAAATTGTTTTGTTTCTGGTTTTGACTTTGGTTTTTTGATAACCAAATGAGTTTTGGCTTGGTCCTTGCAGGGGTTTTCTCCTTTGTGTTGTGTGTTTGTTGTTGTTGTGGAGGTTAAAATCCACTGTATTGACCGTGGGTAAAGTTGTTGTTGTTTCGCTGGTTGTTTGTTTTGACGGAGTATTACGACATTTACTCTCTTGGCTGGTCGGTTACCCCATCCTTGTTAACCCCCCGATTTTTGGTTAAGAATTCTGGTCCTTGATTGACATTTGTGGTAGTTGTATTATTTTGGTGGAGGTGATTAACCTCCATTTGTTCCGTATGTCTATGACCAACCTCTCTCGCTGCTTGATCAATTCGCAGAGCGCTCTAATACTTTCCTCATAAGTCCTTAGTGGGAACTTCTGACTTCTTCCTTCACTTATCTTCTGAGAGAATGAAGGAATAAATCGCATGTTCCATCTGTCCATGTTTGGACAATTGCTGACTAATAAAGAACGGTACGCCACCTTGGATGAAATGGGCGACCGATTCATTGTGTTCTTGTTTGATATGCCAGAATTCCCCTGATTCCTGTTCTCATAGTTTTTGTTCCATGTCACGGCTTTGATGAACTCTGACACGATTGTTTAATGAATGTATGGAAGCTTCAGGTATTCTATAATACCAATTCAAGAGCGATTGCTTCCAAGGGTTTTGGGAAATATTTTAGCCAACAACCCCATCCCAAGGAAGTAAGTTCTCGTATGGCTGTAGCTTAGCTTTGATAATTCGATTTGGATCTCTCCTCACCCTTGAACTGGAAATCAGGGAGATGTCTTGGAAAGCATACGCTTCATATGGTGAATTCCCTAAGGGTTCCTTTAATATTCTTATAAGGTCCCATCGTCTAGCTTTCGACCATTGAATGGTGGTTCCTGAGGGAGCGGTGTGGAATAAGTTTGTTGATACTGCAGCGTATGCATTGGCAGGGCATAGGAGGTCCTTTCGTTTGAGCAAACATGCCCGGGAGAGGAGAACATCGTCTCCTGGTGGGGATTTAGAGTACATGTTAAATAGGACATGGTATTGTCTAGGAATGATTGTTAACACTAGACCTGTAGGAATAGTGTTAGAGATGGTGGGCCTTGTTGGCGTTTGTTTTGAGGAAACCGATGAGGCCATCCTAGGACGTGCCTAACTCCTGTGAGGAGATTCTACTTTGCCAGAGTGAGAGGAGGATGGAACTTCCCGTTTGCATGAACGGAGATTTGATTTGCTTGCCAGTTCTAACCCTTCACTCGTTCCTACTAGTTTGAAATGACTTCATTTGGGTGAAGTCACGGTAATTTGCCTTAGCGTCGTTTGTTGTCTACCCTGGTGTTGTATAGCATGGGATGCCTGTCATGAACTGATCCTATCCCTTGGCCAAGTTTCTCAAGCATATTTCATGTGAGGTATTATTCTGAAAAGGATCTCGGTTGTAACTTGTAACTCCTATAGGGGTTGGTACATACCCCGGGAGCGGTGTTCCACTCCGGATTAAGGTATTGGATTTCCATCGTCTAAGACCAGGTATGGGATCCGATTGCCTAACTAATTGGTGGTCTGAGTAGTATTTGAGGAGGAAGAACCGGATTCCCGGTAACTGTCATATTGTTTGAACTGAAGGCTCATGGGTGTTGGGTTCGAGGGGGTTGCTCTAACTCCTCATTTGAAAGACAACTATATCTGATTCTTGGGGTTTGTGTTGACAACTGTTAGTTGAATAGTTGTCTCCCCATACTGAGAGCGAGGTGATGCTTGCCTATTCGTTGGGCCGCATAATGCCCTCGAGACCAAGAGGGTCCCTGCCATATGCCTGATCCTGACATATTCGGGGGGTATATGAATACCCGCATAATACCTGGAAGGATCGAAGGTATTTTTGAAAGAAGCAGATATTAACTCCGCACGAGAATGTAGGAGGAAGTTTTATGTCAACTTCACTAATTTCGTTTTGTGTCACGTCTCGGGTTTTTTCACCAATTTTTATACGCCGGAAAAGTGACGGCGGCCGTGAGAATGCTACAGTGGACTCTCCGCGTACCCAACCCTCGAGGTCTGCCGAGACCAACAGCCGGTGGGGGGGTAGAATATGCACAACTAATTAGGCAGTCCTAATTTCTTCGATCACGCAACGATGAATTTACTAATCTAAGGCAAGAGGGCCTTCTAACTGGACTGGTGTGATGATCGATCCAGCGCGGAGGACTGCTCGAAGGCCTCCAATCAAATCGGCTCCGGCGTGATTCGATCAGGGTTGCGGACTACTGGAAAAAAATGGGAAACCTGGATTGTTTCGTGTATATCTCGCTAATAAGGTCTATAGTGGATGATGAATACAATCGATTTTACGGATGATTTTTCTGGCCTAGTCCAGAATTCCCTAACATTCGTTTCGCCGCTGTAATCTGTAAATAACAGTTGTTTTTGATGATGATAGGGGAAGTGAGTGGACCTAAATACCAATGTTGCGTAGGCTAGCGTCGATATCGGATTGACCTGTGGGAATTTTGGGCTGTGTGATCTAATGGATCACAACCATAAGACTCCTGGTTGTTCGGTCTGTTGTTTTTTTTATAGTCATACGCGAGTTCAAGTTCGAATCCCTATATCCCAGTAATCGTAAGCTTTCTCAGTTTCTACTTTTAGAACCACCATTTTGGTCATCTTCTCAGATACCGCAACAGGCATTCGTGGCGACCTGGATTCTAAGCGGTATCTATTATCCTACTAGGGTGTTCCCGCGTCTGGCTTGTGAACTAAAGGATCACACCTGAATTTTGTTCTCTTTCGAGCCCTTCTAGAGTCACATGGAGGTTTTCTATTGAATCTGTAGTTTGGCTGACTTACCAAAACGCATGGCTTGGTCGTCTTCTATGTTTTAATCCTCTTACTGTGAACTGATCATTGTAACTCTGTGGTTGTTCGGAATAACTTGTCTCCTGAGATTTGGGTCATGTCGACTATCGCTGTGACAGGTTTGTTAGGCAGCGATTGGCTCAAATATATATTCCTGGGCGCTTGAGGTCCCGTGAGTGGTCAGACAAACAATGCAATCTAAGTGTAATGAAACACATTTCTAACTACGTGCAAATTAAAATCTACTGCATATAACTTTTATTCTTCTATGCAATATTACCAGTTTTTAAGGAAAGAAAACTATTTAAACTATCTAGAATATAACTAAACAGTAAATTAAAAACAGACAAGATAACCGAGTGTAGTTTTATTTTGCTTGTGTGATTTGGTAGACTTCTAAATATTACAATTAGCTCGCTAATCATCTGGCAATATTCTCGATCCTCCCTCGAATGAGGAGTGAATCATAGTTTCTCCAGAACTATCAATCCCCATAGCTTTCCATGGCAATATCGAGAATAGATGAAATAAAATAAAGCCGATTAACTACTCTATTTGATATGATTCTGACTAGAACTTTGAAATTTAAACCTGGATTCCGCAGAACAGTGGCGAATCCGATGGTGTGTGTGTGATCTCGTCCCCTCATATGGTCTCTTCGTTCTTTCGTGTTCACGTGGATCCAGAAAAAGCGTGTAATGCCTAGCACACCGATAGGAAGTAGATTTTGGGATAAGACAGCTTCAGAATGCAGACCGAGAATGCGAATTAAGAGAGAGATAGCACAAGAGAACAGAGCTTGGCTTATGCGATTTCCTAGTGGATTTAACACTACTTATGAACTGCATTCATGCAGCACTGAATCGAACCAGAACCTATAACTATCCTAATACGAAGATAAAAAACCTGCAACTTTAATGCTTTCCTAAGCTCTCCTTGTTCCAATGGTTTGGATAAAACACCAACACGGTTGCACAAGTGGGATATTGGCTTACCACAGCTGAATAAAGCTAAACGCAGGCAAATAATGAATTGAAACCTAAGAACCTTCTAAGAAAGACCAAACGAAAGTAAATCTACAACAAAGAGAAATTCAGATTGGCAAGCTCTAACTGGATTGGAGGAAATGACAAAACATACAGCGCTGCCTGCACAAAGATGGTCTGTGGCTTACCAACAGCTGAGCAATTTAACAAAGATGCAGTGATTTCAAGCTATGACGTCTAAACAGCTTAACTAACTAAAACAACTAAAAAATGAGGGAATGAGAGCAAAGGCAAACTACTCAAAATAATTCCATCCAGCTCAGACCAAAAATCCAGGACCATTTTGTCCTGTGCACGAAAAAACCATGCATTTTATAAGGAATTCAAACACCCCCAAGAACCAAAACCAATTGACTCCTCAACATAAACAAAGTAAAAACACTACCCCAGGGGGCCAAAACAAACATTAATGCCATGCTCAAAGTCCGGAAAAAGAAAATAAGCTGTGAACAACATGATTATTTCACTCGAGTCGCGTCCAGAACGTTCTGGAAAACGCTCACAGGACCGCCGCTTTGAGCAGGCGGTGGTTACAGGACCGCCGCCCTGATCAGGGTGGCGGTTTTTGTCAACTGAATGGTAATAGGGGCCCAAGGAAAGAAGGAAAAAGGGGAAAACAAAGGGCGCGGGGGCTAGCGGGGGGCATGCGGGATGTTACGCTGCTCTGAGGGCTTTTCCAGATCCGAAACACCTTGCTGGAGAACCTTATCATCATTGGGGCACTTGTACACTATTCTGGCAGTACAGTACCCTACAATTTTGGGTACGTACAGTTACCCCACTCACATCTCAACTGGAGGTAACAGTGGTACATACTTTGAGTGCCATGAGTTCCCTCTCTCTTGGTCCTCTTGCCCCCCCCTTCTTCTTCCTCCTCCTCTTTTACATGGGTGCAACCTTTTGTTGATAGTAGGAAGAGGAAGCCCTCTTCTTGATTGACATGACCCAACTTTGATGTTACAATGGCCTTGTTGGGCACTACTCCTTCTGCTCCTTCCAAGAAAGCCAGAACCACTTCAAGAA
Source organism: Taxus chinensis (assembly GCA_019776745.2). Classification (NCBI taxonomy): domain Eukaryota; kingdom Viridiplantae; phylum Streptophyta; class Pinopsida; order Cupressales; family Taxaceae; genus Taxus; species Taxus chinensis. The sequence goes on along the minus strand of CM034152.1, from coordinate 666,691,294 downwards.
TAGTATATGATGCCCAAGGTCAACAATTCCTTGAGATAGCTAATTACAAGGTTGATAAGCTAGAGTAGGATTTGCAAACCTCTGATCTGGAAATTTCAAGGATCTCAATGGGAGAGTCTACTCCTGAAGGTGAAATCCACGACCTTCAAGAAACATTCACCAGGGTCATTGGGAGGGTAGAAAAAGGGCTACAGACTATAGAGCAGTTGGAGGAGCATGCTCAAGTACTTTCTAGTTTCATCAACTCGCTGCTATCTAAAGATAAGGTTCTAGACCCTACCCCCACTTACTTGCACTCCCACCACCTGTGATTCTTAGTCAAGATGAAGTCCAGAGCTCAAGGATATCACAGGTACTCCATCTAGGGAGGGGCTATGGAGGCCATGTTGGATGACATGCTGTTGCAGAGGGTGAATTCATTGGTGAAGCCTTCAAGCTCAACGAGAAGGTAAATAATCTACAACAGAAGCTCTCCTCCATAATTGGAAATATGGATAAAGAGCTCAAACTTTGGAGTAGCTGCATAGTAGACCTTCACCTCATGGGGAAAACTGATGAAAATATTTTGATGGAAAGTAAGGTCTTTGATGATGTGAAAGATAATTTGTCAAAGTCATGGCTCTTCAGCGTAGAATGGAAAGTCAGAGTGCTAGAGGAGGCTTTGGGAGAACTAAAGAATAGCTGGTAGAAGGGAGAAGCTTTCAAAACTCTTGTGATATCTACTTTTAAGGATATCCACTGCCACCTCCATGATGAGGCCTCAGGTGTACCTTTCTCCCTGCAGGAAATCAAAGCTCAATTCAAAGCTATTGTCAAAGGAAATTTGTTCAAAGAGGACTCCATCACCAAAGAGAAGATCAAGGAAATATGCTCCCTCCAATCTTCCATTGAGGAAGCGAATAAAGAGTACCATACACACACTGATTTTGACAAGGAGATGGAGAAATGTTTGGGATCTTGGACCCAAGCTACTACCAACACATCTGTTCCACATGGCAGAGACATAGCAGAGGCTTTGAAAAGGTTTAGACATCAGATCCTCAAGTCAGTGGGGCCTTCCCAGTCATGAGCACTTGTCTTCCTCTCCTGGCTTCTCTCTCCTTATTTCTCTCATTTTGGTTTTATTGTAAATTAGTCGGGACTTTGCGTTAAGCATCCCTTAACTAAACATTTTAGTTAAAAAGAAGTAGTTACCAAGTGTAACTGATTTGTAAAATTATATAATGGTCTCTCTCCGCCATTTTCAGGGCTGGAACTTGGCTTATTTTTGAAAGTGTAAAGAGTAGCAAAGTAATCAATACAAAAGAAATTTCTTTCTTTGTCCATCTAGTCCTGTTATTCATTGTTATTCGTTGAATACTGCTGAACTATTTGTTTGTATTATGTCAAGAAGCTTTGTATTCTTGTGGATGTTATTTCTGGAACTTTGTGTCTTTGCAATAGCATCTTGTTTATTCAAATGTAAATGGTTTTATTCTAATAATTTTATTCTGGCAGGCATAAGGAATTACTTTGTTATCTATAGTTCTGGAAAATGCCTTTTAGCTCCTTTCTACTCCTTCATTCCTCTACACTTTTGTATTGATGATCCATTTTGTTTTTAAACACTTTCATGATATCCAAGTTCCACATTACAACTATACATTGTACATATGTAAATAAGTTTTGCTTTTGAATAAGGGAACCTATCCCATTAAAGAGGAGGGACTTCTTGTCCCCTGACTGTTGCTCTCAACGCCGCCCTTTTTGACAACCAACAGTTTTTGGTGACTCCGCTAGGGATTCATTTTTATTAAAACGCATTCCAGTTCTTTGAATAATTTCTTGATCATCCTTTGATCTAGTGACTCCACGTTTCACTCATGGGAGGAGGGCCCTTGGTATTGAATATTCTCAGTTTCAACTTTTGGAACAACAAGGTTTCCTTTCCCTTCAACAGGAAGAAATAGAAGAGTTGGTTCAACAAGCACTCCTCTTGTTGAAGATAGAACCCCTATAGGTGTTATTTTTTTAGAGAAACTCAGCCCTAATCTCTGCGCTCTGATCCTCACTGGTGTTTCGGTTCCCTTTCAAACCATCTTTCCAAGGATGGCAACACCATTGCCCTGGGGCCATCGTGTCGGGCCTCTCGCCCTTCCTCATCCTTTGCATGAGTTACCTAGAGGTAACAAAAAGAACTTCCCCAAGTTCAGAGGTGATGGTAAAGTGCATCCTGATGAACACATTGTAGCCTTCATAGTTGCATGTGGAGTTCTCGGAGTTGAACATGAATATGTCTCAGTGAGGCTTTTCATGAAGACTTTACAAGATAATGTGGTAGATTGGTTCTATCACCTCCCAGTTAGGGCTATTACCAGCTGGAACACAACGAGAACAAGGTTGGAGAACCGTTTCAAACCTGTAGAGGATGTACACGTTTTGTTGGCCCATATTTCTCAAATAAAGAAAGATTCACAAGAACCCATGAGAGAATTTGTGCCTAGGTTTAACAAGTTGATTAACAAAATCCCACCAAACACTCAACCTGTAGATAAAATACAAAAGTGTTTCTTCCTAAATGCTCAATTGGCTGAAGTTAGTTATGCATTAAGAAGAGCCAATCTTGCTACATTGGTCAAGTATCAAACTCTTGTTGTTAGTGTCAAAGATGATTTGATTATGTCTAGGAAGTTGAAAAGAGACCCTGCTAAGTCTAGATCTTCTTCTTCCTCTTCCACTCCGGGGCCTAATACTGATCCATTAGTGCAAAAACTTTCCAATGATCTCATTTCCATTAAGTAACAATTGGCTTAGCACGCCCCCTATGCGGATGTTCCAAGGAGGAATTTTCAACCTAGGAATCGTTTGCCTACTTCTCAAACAAGGCTAGCACTTGAGGGGCCACCTATAAAGGTTCATATTAATGTAACCTATGAAGTGGAAGAACTTGAAGATGAGGAGGTTAGTGAAGATTGTGAAGAACTTGTTGAAGAATCCGATGAGGAGACAGAGGAACTTGAGGGATCTCGAGTTAATTTCTTCACTACTTAAGGTGTTGATGAGGAAGATGATTATGATGAAGTGGTAGCAGATATGAATAGTGAATCATACGATGTTATGACTCGAGAACAGACAAATAAAAGGGAGAAAGTGATGCAGCCTACTAAAAGATCTAAAGAGCAACCCACAACTATCCTTGTGATTACAAAAAGAGGATCTCTTATCCCCACCACGTCCACACAAAAGGTGAGTTCAGCCCATTCTACTTTTCCTAATTCTTCAACTAAAGTTTCTTCTTCTTCTTCAACTCCTAAAACTGATAAACCTAAGGTTCCAAGTGATGATAGCCCATCCACCTCTGGATCTTTCGATATCATTGATCATCTAAAAAAGACCAAGGTTCAAATTTCAAAGGCTGAGTATTATCAGACCCTTCCTAAGGCCTTTGCTAAAATGGTTCACTTTGTCAATTATCATTCCAAAATTACCTCTAAAGGCCTTTTACCCACTCCATCCTCCGCACCTCAACCAAATCTAGTAGTTGTCATTACCTCACCTAATGATAAGATTAAACCATTCTATGTGACCCTCCTTATAGCAGGCCATAAACTCAGCAACTGTGTCATAGACTCAGGGGCATCAGATAATGTAATGCCTACCAAATTAGCCCATGTTTTGGGCCTAACTCTCACATGCACTTATGGATCTTGTTACTCCATGGAAAGTAAGGAGGTGCCCCTTGTTGGGAGGATTAAAGATGCACAAGTAGCTTTTTCTACTTTACCTGAGAAAAAGGTCTTGGCTACTATCCTCGTAGCAGATATTCCCCCTTCATATGGTATGTTGTTAAGTAGGAACTTCTGCAAGGATGTAGGAGGAGAAATTCAAATGGATTGGTCACATGCCCTCATACGCGTTAATGGAAAAATGAAGAAGTTGTTACCCGAGAAGCAATCTAAGTATATTGTACAAAAAACAGATGATCCCAAAGCGCAAATACTTTATGAAGATATGGGGCATGGTGTTGTCCACTCAAAATTCCTCGCTCTGATGAAAGTAAAAAATTTCAAAATTTTGAGTTTAAGTGTTTTCTCTAATGTACCCAAGTCGTGAAATTGAGAAAAGTTTTGCAGTTTTGGGGTCATTTTGTAGGTATTTCGGGCCTATCGGACATTTTTGTCCCGCGAGTCCCAAGTTCCGAAGTGCGTTCTATTCCCCGATCGGCTGAAATCCCCAAAGTTGTTCCATTTTCGGGCCCTTCGGAACTTTTCGTCCCAAGTGTCCCAAACTTTTCGTGCGAGTTGTTCAATGTTCGGCCGAAGCACCCGAACCGCGTACTTTGCGCATTTTCGTCCCGAATGTCCCAAACTTCTCCGGACCTATTGTAACATTTTCGCCCGAACCGCCCGAGTCATGTACTTCAGAGTTTTTTGTCCCAAGTCAAAAGTGAAAGTTGTTCCTTTTTCGGCCGAAGCACCCGAACCGCGTCCTTCGCGCTTTCATGTTCCAAGTGTCCCAAAATCAAAAAGTGCAAGTTGTTCCATTTTCGGCCGAAACACCCGAACCGCGTACTTCGCGCGTTTTCGTCCCAGATGTCCCAAAATGCATTTGTGCGTCTTCTCCTTGTTTCACCCGAATCGGCCGAGCCGCGTGGTTTCGCGCATTCGCGTCTCACATTGTCCCAAGCGAACCAAATGCCATTCATACTTAGTTTTTCCCCGCTCTACCCGAATAATGTTGTTTTTTTTTTTACAAACTGATAGATATGAATGTAATGCGCATTGATCACCCTTCGCTCTCCTCAACGGCTATATAACGGGCATCCTTCCTTTTCATTTTTCGCACTACTTCCATGCTAACCTTGCTCGAACCCTTGCAACCTAATTCCCTGTGCGTGTATCCCTTTTTCTGTAATTCCTTCCCGAGTTTAGGTTGCAGCTCTGTTGCTATCAATATGAAGATCAAGTTTCAGGAACAGGAACAAATTTTGCCGCTCGAGTCTGCCATTGAAGAATCCAAACAAAAATTATCATACCCATGTCGAGTTTGATAAAGAGATGGAGAAATGTCTTGGATTTTGGACGCAGTCTACGGCCAACACGTCAGTCCCTCGTGGCAGAGACATAGCTGAGGCGTTAGAGAAATTCAGGCAGCGGATTCTGAAGTCAGTGGGTCCCTCTCAGTGACTGGTCACATGTCTTCTTCTCCTTGTTCTTTTCTCTTCTTTCCCTTTCTTTTTTCCGTTTTCTTTGTAAGAAGTTAAGGTATTGCGATTGGCGGGTCCCTTAACTGTTCTTGGTTAAAGAAGCGGTTACAAAGAGTAACTGATTTGTAAACTATATAATGGCCTTTCCACGCCATTCTGAAAGGAGGAAGAACTTGGCATATTTTCTGAAAGTGTAAATAGATTACAAAGAAATCAATACAGAAGGACTTTTCCATTCTTTGTCTATCTGATCTCGGTTACTCCTGAGCTTTCATTTAATTTCTTTGTGAAGATCATTTGTCTCAAGTTCATTAGTCTTTCCGATTGCATACCCTTCGACTTTGCAAGCACGGTGATCTTGTATAACCAAGAAGGAACTTTGTGTCCTTGATTGATGAGTCTGTGTTATGTTAAGGAAACTTTGTGTTCTAGGCAGATGTTATTTACAGAACTTTGTGTCTTTGAATTCCATCTTATTCATACGATGCAAATGATCTTGTTTCGATTCACTGTAACTTCGCATACATAATGAATTACTCTGATTCTCTATAATTCTGCATGTTGCCGTTTCTACTCGTTCTCGTCTTCCTTCATTCCTCTGTCCTTTTGTACTTGAACATCCTCATTGAAAACACTTTCGTAATATCTAAGTTTAACTAGAAAATAATGTTTTGTACATTTGTAAATAAGTTTGTTTCTGAATAAGGGAACCTCTCCCATTAAAGAGGAGGGACTTCTTGTCCCTGACTGTTGCTCTTCTTAAAAGTCCTCTTTGACGACCACAGTTTTTGGCGACTCCGCTGGGGAAAATCACATTCCAGTTCTGTAATTTTTCGATCATCCTTTGATCTGGAGACTCCGCGTTTTACTTGAGGGAGAAGGGCCCTCGGTATTGAAGACTCTCAGTTTCACCTTTTGGAGCAGCAGGGTTTTCTTTTCCCTTCAACAAGAAATAGAAGAACTCGTTCGACAAGCACTCCATCTGTTCAAGATAGAAGTCCTACGGGTGGTATTCCTTCAGAGCCAGCTAGCCCTAATCTGCGAGCTTTGATTCTTGCTGGTGTTGCAGTTCCTCTTCAATCCGTTTTTCCAAGATGACGGCGCCATTTTACCATGGGGTCCATCGTGTACGGGCCCCTTTCCCTTCCTCATCCTTTGCTTAGTTAACCCGGAGGGTAACCGGAGAACTTCCAAGTTCAAAGTGCGATGGCAAATTGCATCCTGATGAACACAAAATCGTAGCCTTCATGGTTGATTTGGAGTCCTGGGAGTGAGCATTAGACTCTCCGTGGACTTTCGGTGATACTTTGTAAGATTAATGCCTGATTGCTTGCTCCACCTTCCCGGCTAAGTCGCTATCACCGCTGGAACACAATGAGAACTCATTCGAAAACCGTTTTAATCAAAAAAAAAAAACCGGCAAAATATTGCACTCGGCGTTTGCTTTTCCCAAATTTCTCAGATAAGAAAGATCACAACCCATGAAGAATTTGTGGCCCGATCCGAAATAACTTATCACCAAATTCCTATTCCTGTAAATCTACACTCGACCTGTTATCAAACCAAAATGTTTCTGTCTTAATGCCTAAAATGCCCAAATCTCTAAGTCAGTTATGCATTGAGAAAGGCTATAATCGCGCAACATTGGTGGAGGATCAAACGTCTTGCGGTTAGTGGTCGAGATATCCGACATGTCAGGGAAGTTGAGAAGAGACCCTTCCAATATAAGTCTGTTGCTTCTCCTCCCCTCCATCCTGGACGCAATACTAAATCCTTAGTTTCATCATAAACTTGCGGCATGATCTCATTGCTATAAAGAACAATTGGCTCAGCATACCCTTATGGCCGATGTTCCAATTGAGGATTTTCAGCCCATAAATCGTTTGCCTGCTTCTCAAACAAGATTAGCACTTCAAGGACCCTCCTGTTAAGAAGGTCCCGTTAATAGCGAGCCAGCGAGGTGAAGAACGCATATGATTATAAGATAAACGCAGCGTTTGCGCAAGATTTGCGAGAGAAGTGATGACGAAAGCAAGACGAACTTGAGGGATGTCTCGATAAATTTGATTTCACCACTGAGGGCTGATGGATGGAGATTGACTAGGATGAAGTCAGTAGCATAACCTGAATAGCGAATCTTTCGCTGTCATGGGGACTTAGAGTCAGACAGTTCGGCAGGGAGAAAGTGACGACATGCCTGCCCAAGAAATCTAAGGAGCAGTCGCGAACATTCCCGTATTGCAAAAGGAGGATATCCTAGCCTGTACTTCGTCTGCGGACCAAAAAAAATGAAGAAGTTGGTTACACGGGAGAAGCCATCTTTAAAAAAGTTTTATTATTGTACAAAAAAAAAAACAGATTGATCCCAAAGCGACAAAAAATAATGTACTGAAGATATGGGGGCCGGGAATGGTGTGTTCCACTCAAAAAATTCCTCGCTCTGATTGAAAAACAGTAGTAAAAAAAAAAAATTTCAAAATGTTGAGTTTAAGTGTTTTTATCAATGTAACCCAAGGGGAGGTGAAAAGTGAGGAAAAAAGTTTGAAAGGGGGGGTAGGGTGGGGGGGGCATGGTGGATGGGAGTTCGGGGACTACAGGGGGAAAGTTGTTTTGTACACTGTCGCTAGTTCCAAAGTGTTCCAGTGATCAGTGGCGTGTCTATTCCCTCCGATCGGCTGAAATTCCCCCAAAGTTGTTCCATTTCGTGGACCTTCGGAAACTTTTTCGTCCCAAGTGTTTCCCAAAAAAACTTTTCGTGGCGACGTTTGTTCAATGGTTCGGCGGCCGAAGCACCCGAACCGGCGTTCAACTTTTGCGCATTTTCGTCCCGGGAAATGTCACAAAAAATTTTTACGGGAACATATTGTAAACATTGTGCACGACAAAAAACCGGCCCGAGTCATGACTTAAGAGTTTTTGTGTCCCAAGATTCCAAAAGGAAAGTGTGAAAGTGGGGGACTGGCTTTAGGAGTACGAAACCGATGAGAAAAAAAAAGGCACTCCCGGAAAAAAACAGGAGTCCTTATGGGTTTTTTCATTGTTCCAAGTGTTCCAAAAATCAAAAAAAGTGCCAAGTTGTTCCCATTTTCGGGGTCAGAATTATAACATCAATTATTAAAGAAGCCCGAGGGTGACAGGAGGCAGCGTGTTTAGGGGACAAGGAGTGTCACACAAAAGGTAATGTGTGAGGTCTTAGTCCGTGGTTGCAACCAGAAAAACTCGGGGCAGAAGCAAGCGGTTTTCGCGCCCATCGCGGTCTCACCATGGCCCAAAGCGGAACCAAAAAATGCCATTCTTACTAGTTTTTCCGATCTACCCGAAATATGTTTGTTTTTTTTTGTACAAAAACTGTAGAATGCAGTTAATGCGGGCACATTGAGGCACCCTTCTCTTCTCCTCAACGGCTATATTAAACGGGCAAATCCTTTCTTTCATTGTTTCGCATAACTCCATGCTACAACCTTGCTCGGAACCCTTGCCCAAACCTAAGTTTCCTTTGTGCGTGTATTCCCCTTTTTCTGAAAATTCCTTTCCCGGAGTTTAGGGGTGACGCTCTGTTTGCCATTCAATATGAAGATCAAAAGTTCTCAGGAAAGGGAAAAAATTTTGCCGCTCGAAGTCTTGGCCATTGAAAGGATAACCAAACAAAAAAAAAAAAAATTATCATGTTCCCCATGGTCGAGTTTGATAAAGGAGGATGGAAGAAATTGTTCTTGGGGATGTTGGCAGAGCAGGTGTTCGCCCTTTTGACAGGGAAATAAAAAGGATTCCTTTCGTAGGGGAAAGAGTTTTCGTGGTTTCGGACGTTTTTGGAATCCATAGAGAGATAGGAGCGGGAGGAGGTAAGAAGAAAAAGCCATGGAAGGCGGATTTCGGAAAGGGCTAGGGGGTACTCTCAGTGAGGGGAAAAGCGGAGGAGGAGAAGGTGGGCGGGGGCGCCGGCGGCAAAGGGCGGGGGAAGGGGGAAGGGGGAGAAAGGGAAGTATTGCGGGCATGGCGAGGTCCTAATGTTTCTTGGTTAAAGAAATGCGGTTACAAAGAGAATGATTTGTTAAACTATAAATGGGGGGGCAGTTCCACGCCATTTATTGAAAGGAGGGAAGAACTGGCTATTTTTCTGAAAAAGGTACAAAATTAGGAGTACAAAGAAAATATACCAGGAAGGGGACTTTTCATTCTGTGTTATCTGATTTCTCGGGGTTACTCCTTAGCCTTTCATTTAATTTCTGTGCTGGAAAGATTCCATTTGTCTCAAAGTTCATCTTAAGTCTTTCCGATTGGGCCATTTACCCCTTCGACTTTTCAAAGCACGGTGATCTTGTATGAACCCAAGAAGGGAACTTTGTGTCCATTGATTGATGGTTCTGTGTTATGTTTTAAGAAAAAAAAACTTTGTGTTCTAATCAGCAGATGTTATTGACAAGGAAACTTGTGTCTTTGGAATTCCAATCTATTCATAAGATTTGCAAAATGATTCTTCGTTCTCGTTTCACTGTTGTAAACTTCGCTAAATATAGGTTACTCTGATTTTCTCTTCTAATTTGCCATGTTGCATTCCACCGTTCTCGCTGTCTCATTCCTCTGTCATTGTTGTACTTGAACTTCCTCATTTGAAAAAAAACACTCGTAAGATCTAAGTTTAAAAACAGGAAAAATACATGTTTTGTTGTACATTTGTAATAAGTTTTGTTTCTGATAAGGGAACCTTCTCCAATTAAAGAGGAGGGGTACTTCTTGTCCGACTTTGGGAAAGGTTGCTCTTCTTAAAAAGTTCCTCTGTGACGGGGGACAAAACTGTGTTTTGGAGTAACTCGTGGGGGAAAAAATGCCACATTCCCAGTTTCTTTGTTAAATTTTTCGATTCATCCTTTGATTGGAGACTCCCGCGTTTTAAACTTGAGGGGACGGGAGGAGGAAGGAAAGGGGCCCATCGGTATAATTGAAAAGGATCTAGGGTTTCACCTTTTTGGGAAAAGGCTAGGAAGCAGGGTTTTTTCTTTTCCCCGTCAACAAAGGGAATAGGAAAGAAAACTCGTGTAGACAAAGCACTTCCATTGGTTTCAGATGTTTAAGAAAGTTCTACGGGTGGGTAATTTTCCGTCAGAGGCACAAGAGGAGGTTAGTATATAAGTGCCGAAGACTGTGGAGGGAGGGTCGAGGTTTGGGCTTTGGCGCGCTTCTTGGTGCGTGAGTAGGTCAACGAGAACGCAGTGGTGGTGTAAAAACGAACGGGAATGGGACTCTGAAGTAGGGAACAACAGGTGTGGTGGGGGGTGTTCAATAGTTGGGTCGGTGCCCTTGCCCTTTCATAAGGCTTTGGCAAATGTGGAGGGTACACAGGAAGGTGGGGGTAACCGGAAAGAAAACTTTCCTTAAGTTCAAAGGGCCTGTATGGGGAAAAGTGCATCGTGATAAACCATCGTAGCCTTAATTTGTGCATGTGGGAGTGACTGGGGAGGAGGGTGAGCAGGAAAAAGGGGAACGGGGAGAGTGGTGCGAGAAGGGGAGGTGGGCAGGAAGGTGGAAAGAGAAAGGGAGGAGGAAATGGGGGGGGAGACAAACATAGGGCCGTCGGAGGCGCTGATGACACACGGAAAACCTGAAATACACAATGACGAAAACCAGTTCGAAAAAAGTTTTTTTTTTTTTTTTAAAAACCGGGCAGGACAGAATCTGTGCATGACTTTGCTTCCCCAAATTCTCAGAAATAAAGAAAGATTAAAAAGAACCCATGAGAGAAATTTGTTGGCCCGTTCAATTAGGGAATGCGATCCATAAACAAAAAAAAAATATTTCTCCGTACACATACTCGCGACCTGTTGAATCAAAATCCGGATAAAAGGTTCTTCTTTAACTGGCCAATCTATATGGAAAGTAGTTATGCATTGAAGGAAGGGCTAATCTCGCAGCATTGGTGGAGGATCAAACGTATGGAGGGTTGGTAGGTGTATTGAGTGTCGAAGGATGGATCTGATCTCAGAAGGTCAGGGGAAGTAGTTGAGAATATAGAGCGACCCTTCCAAAAAAAAAATTAAAAAGTCTGTGCTTTCCTCCTCTCCAATCCTGGACTTATACTATCCGTTAGTTCAGGGAAAAAACACTTGCGAAACTGATTTACTTGCTATAAAGGGAAAACAAATTGGCTCAGTGCATAACCCTTATGCAGGGGATTGTTCCAAGGAAGGACTTTTCAAGCCCAGGGGAAATCGTTTGCTTGCTTCTCAAACAAGAATTAGCACTTAATAAAGGACCTCCTGTTTACATAGTACCGGTGGAAGGCGGAACCCGGCGACCCGGTGGAAAGAAAAAAAAACCAAGGATGATGATGAAGGATAACGAAGCTGGCGAAAGACGTTTTGAGAGGAGAAGTTTTGAATGACGAAACAGGACGAACGGAGGGGATCTCGAGTAATTTATTCACCAAACTGAGGGCGCATTGATGATGGAGATGACTATGATGAAAAGTAGTATAGTAGCAAGAACCATTGAGTAGGTAGAAAAATCCATTAGCTGTCTTGGATTGAGGAGAAGGACAAAAAAGTCGGAGGGAGAAAAGGGAAAGTGGACAACAGGCCTACCAAAGGGAAATCTAAAGGAAGCAGTCGACAAACTATTCCCGTCGATGACAAAAAGGGAGATATCCTATTCCTTACTTCGTCTTGCACCAAAGGTGAGTCCTACAATCCGATACCAAAGTTGCTTCTTATTTTTTTATCATAAAAGTGATAAAAAGCCTAGAGTCCGAAATGGATGATGGCCCGTGCCCACGTCTGGATCCTTGATATTGTTTGATCACCCTAAAAACGACCAAGGTGTCCAAAGAAAATTATAAGGGAAGGTGAACGTCAAAGGTTACGATTCAAAAAAAAAAACACCCATCCCACAGGCTTGTGCCAAAAATGATTCCACTGTGCTTAATTTACCCATTCTAAGGAACTCCTCTAAAAGCCCTTTTGAAAACTACCTCCTTCTGAACCCACAACGCCTAGTGTATGGGTAAGAGTGTGCTGTTTCCCACCTAGGGACCAGGGGGGTGAACAATAAAAAATTAACCATTTGTATTGTAAACCCGTATTATAGATGGGTCATTTAGGGGCTCAGTATTGGTTGTCATTGGACTCAGGAGCCTCAAGACATAAATTTGTTAAGTTGCCTGCTAACAGTAAAGATTCATGATTTAGGGGGCCTAAAAAAACCCTCACATTGCAACTAATGGATTCTTGTGTTACTCTATGGGAGAGTAAAGAAGTTTGCCCCTGGTTCGGGAGAATTTAAAAAGGTGCAAAAAGTAGCTTTTACTTGCTTTTGCCCGAGAAGGGGAACAAAAGTGGGGGGGGAGGACCAGGCAGGCAGGGGAAGGAGATGTGCACAGGAAGAAGGTTGATAGGGGGAGGAAGGAGGGAAACGTGACTGGCTGGGTATAGAAGTCGGGGTTGTGGGGTTGGGAAAATATGCTAAAAGGGTACGTCCCCCTTTCTTGTTGGAAAAAAAAGGTGGAAACGACGGGGTCTTTCTTTTTTCTTCCTTACGCTTTCTGGGGAACATGGACAAATTGAAAAGCTTATGCTTTTGCCTGAGAAAGAAGAAATAGTCTGAAGTCGATGGGTAGAAAAAACGGATGATCCTAGAGCACACAAAATACTCTTATGAGGGGATATGGGTCATGGGGAAACTACTGATTATGTCCCCCTAATGGGGGAATCCCGAACCCCCAAAAGTGTCTCCTAAGGATCTAATGGGGTTTGGATTTTTAGGAGTTTGATGGAAAAGTTTGTTCTTCAGTTGGTTCCGGGAAGCCGGTGTCCTGCGGTGTTCACTGAAGGAAAAAAACAGCCTAACCACCTTTTCCATTTAGTTTCGAAGGTTCTTGAGACATTATCTGAATTAACAAAAAGCCGGGGAATTACGAGTGCTCTTGCAGTATGGGATTGCAATATGGCCCAAAGAAACAAGGTGTTGTTTTGTGTATTGGTTTCAACGAAAAAACCTTCCATGGGGCAAAAACGGGTTGATTTTTGGCAGAATTTAATTGTCTTTTAAGGCAGGTCAGGAAAAACCTTTTTTCAAGTAAAAAAGGAAGGCGAAACATTACTGGATAAGGTTTTGGATTCCTTTGGGAATTCGTGATGAGTGATACTATGACGCTGGCAAATTACCGAGGGAGGCAAGCCGGGAAAGAAACCAAGTTAGGGTGTGATTTCATAGCAGTCTCGGGGTTCAAATATGATTCCTCAACCTGGAACTTCTATTCAGGAATTGTAAAAGGTTCACCATTTTGGATGGTCCAAATCGGTCCTAGTAGAGTGTACTTGGAATATACCAATAAAACTGGCAGGGTTTTTCAATGATGGAATAAACATTGGGCTTTGTCCTTCTGGAAAACTCAAAGGGTAATTTCGAACACAACGGTATTTTTGAGGGGGAAGTGTAAACCCTGCCTCGTTGAGAGTGTTTGCCCCTTTGACACAAAGCGGTCGCACAGGAGGAAGTAAGGGAATAAAAGGAGAAAAACAGAAAGGGAAGAAAAAGGAAGACAACAAGATCAGGAAGGGTGCATTTAAGACAAGGTGGACTAAGATTTTCCTAAAGGTTTGGTGAGTTTGGAGGAACTGTTTCGATAAACATGAAAAGGTATGTGAATGACAATTAGGAGCTTCTACTGGGGGACCCTAAGCAATCGCTGAGTATGGACAGAATTGATTTATTGGGGGTTATAAATGGACCCCAAACGCTCGTGAACATTGGCCAAATGTTGGAGCCAGCAGATGAGAGGAGGGAAACAGGAACGAAATGCTCTTTTTTTTAAAAAGAGGTTACTAAGGATGTTCTAGCTTGTACTTATTATGAAGATTTGAAAAAGCTTTCAAAAAACCAAAAAAAAAAGATTAGAGCAAGCGATGCCGCGGAAAAGCATGTGGATAAGGTATAGGACGTGGAAAGCAGACACCGAGAAAGAATCAAGGAGGATTCAAAGAAACAACACCAATAAAGAGATCGGGGGCACCCATTCTTTCGGAGATACAAGGATAAGTGGTTGATGGCGAAAAATATGTTTCATTTCACCATTCAAAACATGGATTTGCAAAAATATGTTGCCTGCTAGGAAAGAAAAAAAAATGGTGAAGATCCGGGGCAATCTTGTGTTTGTGATTTCAGGAATAACAGATAGGATTCTCTGTGAAAACGACGGAAATTAGCAATGCCATGCTGGAGCTAAGTAGTGCTGCAAAGACTTCAGGAAAAAAAATAGAAGGTATGAAGAACGGGACTATCTTTAGGGCTTGAGGGATTTTGCTTGGGAGGATAAATGGCAGGTAAAGGTTTGATAATGCTAGATCAAAACATAAAAAACAGCCCTTTTCAATATCCTTGGGGGGCCAACCTGTGATTACAAAGAGAATGGCCTTTTGCGGGCTTAGTAATGCTGTTGCCCCACTTTCCAAGGGAGGGCTTATGGCATCTGGCTTTTGGAAAGCGAAAAAAAGGGGGCAGTTGTATTGTAATATAACGTGAGACCTGACAGTGTTTTTCCAAAAGACAAGAGCGGATCCATTTTGTGGATCACCAGGCAAAAAACAGGTTCGATAAAGATTGCAGAGAGCATTGGGTGGGATCTTTGAACCCCAAAAAATAACGGATAGGGGGTGTCCATAGGGGAAGGGTAGTTAATGGAGGAAACCATTTCCGTTTACAAGGGGATTGGGAACGGTGAAAGATTGATCCCTGAAACGGAGTGAAAAGCCAATTACCAGCAAAAGGCATCTCCCACAACCAACAAAAAGGCGTGCAAATCCTTTTGGTAAGATAAAAACATTTCTTGAGGAAGATTTTCTTTTCCATGATTTTTGCAGGAGTTAACTTTTGAATAATTTCTCATACCGATGATGAAAAGGGGAAGGAAAAACAATTTTGGTTGGTCTTCTGAAAGGGAAAGGGAATCCTTTGAAGGTACTCAAAGAAAGGGGGCTACGCGAAAACACTCATGTTTAGGCCTGTCCTGGATTTTGGCAAAAAAGGGAATTTCATTCTCATTTATTGTTATGTACAGATAACCCTTGGCTGCTGTTGTTATTACTCAAGGGGGGAAAGAACTCTAATGGAGCATGGAGTACCAAGCGGTCCATGACGATTATTCTGAAAAATCACCGGGGATAAAATACAACCAATGATGGAGAAGCATGCTTTTGCAGTGGGTAAATTAAAGCTGTCGTCAACCCGTTTAGGCCTTTTACATTTCCTCAACTTGCTCATTCCATGGTGTTTGGTTCCAGATACAACTGTTAAGTCAAATCCTAAACACAAACAAAAAAAAGAATTTGGATCCAAGGAGGGAAACTGGGTTGCTAAGGTCCAAGAGTATGAAATGAACTTAAGCCGACAAAGGCTGGTTCGTGGGGAAAAGGGGCGTTTGTGAGCTCATGCTGAGGAAGCGTAAAACATGGAAGGTGATGGCAGGGGATGAAAAAGCTTGAAACGTCCACTACCAGTTATGTTGCATGTTTAGATAAAGTTGAAAGAAAAATGGTATGTGCATCACCCAATTTATACACTATGCGGGAATGGGTTGGGGTGGGACCCCTTCTTAATTTAAAAATGCCAAAGGAAAATAAGAGGACTGTTTAAATTGACGGGTCAGTGCAAAATGGATTGTGGGAAAAAATGCCTTTTGTTTCAAAGCGTGGTTAGATGGGGACGAATGTGGGAAAATTGGTGTCTTTTCTTTCGTGGAACAACGCAAACAAGTTTAAAAAAGGAAAAAGTTGCTCTCAGATTTTCATTGATCAGGCATTGTGGGAGGGGGCACGAATCATCACTGGTCACAAAACTCATTAAGAATTTACTCCGTGGGAGGGATCTACTGGCCTTCTTTGTTCAGAGATGCATCCAAGTGGGGTGGATAAATGTGAGGATTGGCAGGGGGGACCTTTGTGGGGGAAGACCGAAATAGGGCTTCTGGGCATCTCAAAGCAAGTTTGGTGAATTGAGGGAAAACCTTTCAAAACAGTGGGGGTTTGGATTTCATTTTTTGTGCAACTTAATCATGCGTCTAGTGCTCGGTCACTACTTAATGTGCTGACTGCCACTGGGGGAAAAACTATTGAATGAATAGAAGGGATGGGGAGGGGAAGGCTTCATTTTACAGTCAAAAGAGTTAAGGGAAGTCCTGGATAAGTGGGGTGTGCAAGGCTTCATCAAAGAGGGAAAAAATCTTGGTTAATGGTTATGGTGTAAACCTTAAAAAAAAGATTGTAACAGGGTAAGTGGCCTGGAATTCTTCTCAGCTTAAGATAATGGACTTTATGCTATGGGTGTTTATCTGGCAGTTTTTATGGACTAACTCTCGGATTTTACTACCCTCAGCGGCATGGGCAAAGCAGAATCCCAACTAACAAAAAAAAAATGTGACTTATCATAAAGGGAAGTGGTCAATGGAGTTCTTCAACGAAAAAACTGCACCAAAGGGAAACCAGAAAAAAACTCATGATGCTCTTTGGGCAGACAAAGATTTTACACAAAACTGATGTAGGTTATTGGAAAGTCTCCTTTTTCAAGTTGGTATATCGTGAGTAGGAAGCTCAAGTGCCTAAGGTGGGACACAAAAGTGGAACGGATTACTTGCCATCATTGCACCTAATGTAAAGAGACAGTGAAAAAGATAACTTAGGTTCAGAGATGATTCTGGGGACAAGGAGAATATGGTACTGCACAAACTGAATGAGGATAGATTGATGGTTGCTGATAGGATATCTGTTCACCAGCAGAAGTTAAAGGTCCTGTTTGACAAGAAAGCTAGGTTCAAAGATTTCCAAGTTGGAGACACCGTGTTGTTATGGGACAAAAGACAAGAACCTCGTGGCAACCATGGAAAGTTTGATTCCCTGTGGCTCGGACCTTTCAAGATCAGACACTTTGCTGGTGAGAATTCCTTTTATCTTGATTAAATGGATGGTTCTTCTCTCCCACTTCCTTATAGTGGGCAATATCTCAAGTTGTTCAAGTCATAGGTGATTAGGGAGTCCTTTGTATATTCTGTACAGTGTTTTTGTTTTTCTTTCCTTTTCTGTTTTGGTGTGTTGTCCTCTGTATTGGTCTGCTTTTTGACTCCGTTGCCCAATGGATAAGGTACTGGTCTGCTTCCCCTGAGTTTGTCTAAGTTCTTACCTTGTCTCATTCTTTGAATTTATGCCAAGTCATCCCCAGAAGGAGCCAGCTGTTGTCCACTCAAAATTCCTCGCTCTGATGAAAGTAAAAAATTTCAAAATTTTGAGTTTAAGTGTTTTCTCTAATGTACCCAAGTCGTGAAATTGAGAAAAGTCTACAGTTTTGGGTCATTTTGTATGTATTTCGGGCCTGTCGGACATTTTTTTCCCGCATGTCCCAAGTTCTGAAGTGTGGTATGTTCCCCAATCGACCGAAATCCCTGAAGTTGTTCCATTTTCGGGCCCGTCGGAACTTTTCGTCCCAAGTGTCCCAAACTTTTTGTGCGAGTTGTTCAATGTTCGGCCGAAGCACCCGAACCGCGTACTTCGCGCATTTTCGTCCCGAATGTCTCAAACTTCTCCGGACCTATTGTAACATTTTCGCCCGAACCGCCCGAGTCACGTACTTCAGAGCTTTTTGTCCCAAGTCAAAAGTGCAAGTTGTTCCTTTTTCGGCCGAAGCACCCGAACCGCGTCCTTCGCGCTTTCATGTTCCAAGTGTCCCAAAATCAAAAAGTGCAAGTTGTTCCATTTTCGGCCAAAACACCCGAACCGTGTACTTCGCGCGTTTTTGTCCCAGATGTCCCAAAATGCATTTGTGCGTCTTCTCCTTGTTTCGCCTGAATCGGCCGAGCCGCGTGTTTCGCGCATTCGCGTCTCACATGTCCCAAGCGAACCAAATGCCATTCATACTTAGTTTTTCCCGCTCTACCTGAATATGCTGTTTTTTTTTTTCAAACTGATAGATATGAATGTAATGCGCATTGATCACCCTTCTCTCTCCTCAACGGCTATATAACGGGCATCCTTCCTTTGCATTTTTCGCACTGCTTCCATGCTATCCTTGCTCGAACCCTTGCAACCTAATTCCCTGCGCGTGTATCCCTTTTTCTGTAATTCCTTCCTGAGTTTAGGTTGCAGCTCTGTTGCTATCAATATGAAGATCAAGTTTCAGGAACAGGAACAAATTTCCCCGCTCGAGTCTGCCATTGAAGAAGCCAAACAAAAATTATCATACCCATGTCGAGTTTGATAAAGAGATGGAGAAATGTCTTGGATTTTGGACGCAGTCTATGGCCAACACGTCAGTCCCTCGTGGCAGAGACATAGCTGAGGCGTTAGAGAAATTCAGGCAGCGGATTCTGAGTCGGTGGGTCCCTCTCAGTGACCTGGCCACCTGTCTTCTTCTCCTTGTTCTTTCTCTCTTCTTCCCTTTCTTTTTCCGTTTCTTTGTAAGAAGTTAAGGTATTGCAAATTGGCGGTCCTTAACTGTTCTTGGTTAAGAAGCGGTTACGAAGAGTAACTGATTTGTAAGTTATATAATGGCCTTTCCACGCCATTCTGAAAGGAGGAAGAACTTGGCATATTTTCTGAAAGTGTAAATAGATTACAAAGAAATCAATACAGAAGGACTTTTCCATTCTTTGTCTATCTGATCTCGGTTACTCCTAAGCTTTCATTTATTTTCTTTGTGAAGATCATTTGTCTCAAGTTCATTAGTCTTGCCGATTGCATACCCTTCGACTTTGCAAGCACGGTGATCTTGTATAACCAAGAAGGAACTTTGTGTCCTTGATTGATGAGTCTGTGTTATGTTAAGAAACTTTGTGTTCTAGAAAATGTTATTTACAGAACTTTGTGTCTTTGAATTCCATCTTATTCATACAATGCAAATGATCTTGTTTCGATTCACTGTAACTTCGCATACATAATGAATTACTCTGATTCTCTATAATTCTGCATGTTGCCTTTCTGCTCATTCTCGTCTTCTCATTCCTCTGTCCTTTTGTACTTGAACATCCTCATTGAAAACACTTTCGTAATATCTAAGTTTAACCAGAAAATAATGTTTTGTACATTTGTAAATAAGTTCGTTTCTGAATAAGGGAACCTCTCCCATTAAAGAGGAGGGACTTCTTGTCCCCTGACTATTTCTCTTCTTAAAAGTCCTATTTGACGACCAACACATGGTAACTATGTGATTATGTCTCCAAAGGAAACTTAGTTTCTTAGAGAAGTACTTCATGATCCTAATGAGGTTTAGATTTTAGAATTTGATGGAAGTTGTTCCTCGACTAGTTCTGGAGCTGGCGTAGTATCTGTGTCTCCTAAAGGAAAGGTTCATCCTTTCTCATTCAAACTAAAATTTAAAATACATATAATACAACAGAGTATGAATCTCTTATTCTTGGGCTTAATGTGGTGAAAGAAAAGGGTGTGAAGAATCTTCTAGCTCGTGGGGATGCGGAACTAGTTGTCAAGCAAGTTAGAAACCTTTTCTAGGTAAAGAATAGAAGGTTGAAGCATTATAGGAATCAGGTTTGGGACTCTATCAAATTTCTTGATGCATTCTCCATTGAAGTAGTGCCTAGAGAAAAGAACACCAGGGCTGATTCACTAGTAGTCTCAGGCTCGTTGCTGATACCTCATCCTGACTTTTCTCAAGAGAGGTTTACCATTGAAATTATCCATAGGCCTAGTGTAATTGATAACGTAAGTAACTGGCAAGTCTTCAATGATGATCAACATTTTCTTTCTTTCCTAGAGCTCAGGGATAACTTTGAATAGTTTTATTTTGAAGGAAGTGACAATTTGCCTCGTGAGAATGTGTCTTCTCATGAAGAGGATGTCAAAGAGGAAATAGATCAAGATGGGTGTATCAAGTCAAAGGTAACAAGATTCCAAAAGGATTGGCGAGTCTAGAAGAATTATTTGATAAGCATGACAGGTATGTGAAGTCTAAGGATTCCAATGGATCAAAATAATCTTTTAAGTATGAAAAAACTAATATTGGAAGTTCTGTTGACCCCAAGCTTGTGAACATTGGAAAATTTTGTACACCAGAAGAAAAGAAGAAAGTAATCAACCTTTTAAGGAAGTATAAAGATGTTATCACATATTCCTATAAGGATCTAAAAGCCTTCCAACCAAAGGAGATGCAACATTTCATCCCTCTTAAACCTGGGATTAAACCTTTCAAGAAGAAACAAAGGCAATACAATCCTAAGATAGCTGACACTATTTTTCAGGAAATACAAAATCATTTTTCCCATCCACCATTCAACATGGATTGCCAACATTGTGCCTGTTAGGAAGAAGAATGGTGAGATTTGTATCTATGTTGACTTCAGGAATCTGAATCAAGCTTCTTTGAAGGACAACTATCCTTTGCCTATGATGGATCAGGTCTTGAAAGCTATTACAGGATCTAAAATGTTGTCCATGCTTGATGGCTTCTCAGGGTATAATCAGGTAGAAGTCAATACCGCAGATCAACACAAGATGGCTTTCACTACTCCTTGGGGTACTTTTGCCTACAAAAGGATGCCTTTTGGGCTCATTAATGATGGTGCCACTTTCCAAAGAGCTATGGACTTGGCCTTTAGAAGTTTGAAAAGGAAATGTATTGTTGTATATCTAGATGACTTAACTGTGTTTTCCAAAAATAGAGCAGATCATTTTCAGCACCTGGAAATAGTTCTCTTGAAGTGCAGAGAACATGGAATCTCTTTGAATCCTAAGAAATCTATCTTTTGTGTCATAAAGGGAAAATTGCTAGGGCATGTTGTCTCTAAATATGGTATAAAAATTGATCCTGAACAAGTTCAAGCCATACAGCATATTCCTCTTCCAACCAGCAAGAAGGGAGTGCACTCTTTCTTCGGTAAGATCAACTTTCTAAGAAGATTTATCCCTGATTTTTCATAACTAACTTTGAGCATATCTCAAATGATGTAGGGAAAGAAAACGTTTGGCTGGTCTTCTGAAGGGAAAGAAGCCTTTGAAGGTATTAAAAAGGCTATTGCTAGAACTCCTATCCTAGCATGTCCATATTTTAGCAAATATTTTATTATCTATTGCTATGCCACAGATAACACCCCAGTTGTTGTTTTGAATCAGAAAGATTCTAATGATCATGAGCTCCCAATTGCATTTATGAGCTACATTCTTAAAAATCATGAGTTCAAATACACAATGATGGAGAAACATGCTTTTGCAGTGGTTAAAGTTGTCAAGTAGTTTTGTTTCTATATCCTTAACTCTCACTCCACAATACTTGTGCCTGACACAACCATCAAGTCTATTCTCACGCAACAAGAGTTTGGGTCCAAGAGAGGGCGTTGGGTGGCCAAGGTACAAGAATATGATATTGACATCATACCAACCAAACTAGTTTGTGGAAAAGGCTTGTGTGAACTCATCACTGACGGAGCTGGACACGAAGTTCCTAAGGATGAAGTTAATATTCCTACTGTTTTGTTTCTCAACTCAATTGATGAATGGTATGTTGATATCACACATTTTCTCACCTATGGGGAATTTCCCTCCCATTTGAATACCAAGGAGAGAAGAGCTATTAAGTTAAGATCAGCCCAGTATGTATTGCGGGAGAATGCTTTGTTCAAATGTGGGATGGATGGAAGATTTCTAAAATGCGTGGATAAAGAGCAACAGAGGAAGCTTCTTTCAGCTTTCCATGATCAAGCGTGTGGAGGCCATTACTCATCAACTGTTACTGCTCATAATGTTCTTCGTGTAGGATACTATTGGCTTACCTTGTTCAAAGACGCATCTAAGTGGATTGATAAATGTGAAGCTTGTCAAACCTTCATGGGTAGACCTAAGTTGGTTTCTTTGCTTCTTAAGCCAGTCATGATTGAAGAGCCTTTTCAACAATGGGGTTTAGATTTTATTAGAACACTTATTCCTTCTTCAACTGTCGGACACACCCACGTGTTGATAGCCATAGATTATTTTACAAAGTGGGTAGAAGCCATTCCAGTAAAGAGTACTACTTCTAAAGTAGTATGCCATTTTATTAAAGAAAACATCTTGGTAAGGTTTGGTGTGCCAAACAAGATTGTAACGGATAATGCTTCAAATTTTTCTTCAACTGAGATGATGGATTTTTGTTATGGATATGGCATCTCCTTGGCTCACTCTTCAGATTATTATCCTCAGGGAAATGGGCAAGCTGAATCAACAAACAAAAATTTGGTGGCCATAATAAGGAAATTGGTTAATGAATCTCAGAGGAATTGACATAAGAAGCTCTATGATGCTCTTTGGGCAGACAAGATTACACCTAAAAGAGCTATTGAGATGTCCCCTTTTCAGGTGGTATATGGAGTGGAAGCTCGATTGCCAGTAACAGTGGAACTACTAGCCTTGCATTTAATGAAGGCCATTGAAGACACTAGCTTTAATGATTCTTTAGATAAGAGGATCATGTATCTTTACAAATTTAATGAAGACAAATTGAAGGTTGCTGATAGAATATCTGCTCACCAACAGAAGGTGAAAGCCTTGTTTGACAAGAGGGCTAGGCCCAAGGATTTCAAAGTTGGAGATATCATTTTACTGTGGGATAAAAGACATGAGCCTCATGGCAGCCATGGCAAGTTTGATTCTCTTTGGCTCGGACCTTTCAAGATCGGGCACTTTGCTGGTGAGAATTCTTTCTACCTTGATTACATGGATGGTTCTTCTCTCCCACTTCCTTATAGTGGGTAGTACCTGAAATTGTTTAAGTCCTAGGTGAATAGGAAGTCCTCTGTATATTATGTATAGGTGTCTCCTTTCTTGCGTGTGTGTGTTTTCTTGATTTTTTTTGTGTTTTCCTTCTTTGTTTGGGGTTTTTTTTTCTGTATTGGTTACTTTTGACTCCGCAGCCCAATGGATAAGGCACTGGTCTGCTTCCCTTAGGTTTTTTGAGATATTTTGCCTTGTCTCATTCTTTGAATCTAGCCAAGTCATCCCCAGAAGGATCCAGCTATTGTCCTCTCAAAACTTCCCCAAGTCATCCCCAGAAGGAGCCTACTTCATTCAGTTCAGGAGGTTCTCTTACATCAAGCTAGTAGGTTATGAGAGCACCCCTCTCAAGTTCCCCATGTTTTTTAATGATAAGATGGCCCTGATTGAAGTGTGTAGAAAAATTGGAGAAATTACACAGAACTTGTAGAGAGAATAAAATCACTGGTCTACACTTCCCCATATCTTTGGGGAACTACACATGCAAGATGGCTCTAGATTCCCAAAACATAGAGAGAGCCCTGGCTGCCATCACTGTCCATTTCTTCAGGCCCAGAACCTATTTCGACTTGAATAAATTCATTGAGAAAATATCATAATCAATTACCATCATAGGGCAGGACACTTGAAGATTATTGGGCCGACTACATGCCGATGATTTTGAGGACAGAAGGAGGCATTATGGCAGGTTTCCTCTTCAGTTAGTTCAAGAACTTAACTTGTATCAAACTCCTGAAGGACTTCAGGATGACAACACAGACCTGTTGTCATATGAGTATGAAATTGTGATCAAGCATACTCCCATAGAGGACATGGATTGGTTTAAAAAAAGAAAAGGATGATTTGGCTGAAATCCTCGCCCTTGTCCTAGTAAGGACAAAAATCTGGATTGATAGAAAGGTTCGTGAGATGAGGAAGAACACAGGAGAATCCTCTTCTCAAAGGACAACTCGACACCAAGGAAGGAGGAACAAACACTCCAGTTCCAAGGTACACTTTGCAAACTCCTCCTACCTCATCAAGTAAAGGCCCTGCATCCTCCACTCCTTCCTCCTCTACTCAAGTCTATCAAAAGAAGGTGAAGGAGGTTAAGAAGGATCCCATTGAAGAAAACCCTCTACTAAAGCATTCAGAAACTTGCCTTCTGGACCAGAGAACATCATTTTTCTCAGTGAGAGTGAAGATAATGAATATCAATTCCTACATATGCCTCAGAAACCCAAATGGATAAAGATAAAGAAATTCAAAGCACTGAGCTTCCAAGCACCATTGGCTCCTCTGTTCCAGAAGCCTCAAGCTGCTCCACTCACATCTCAACTCGAGGTAACAGCTGGTACATACTCTAAGTACCATGAGTTCCATCTCTCTTGGTCCTCTTGCCCCCCCTTCTTCTTCCTCCTCCTCTTGTACTTGGGTGCAACCTTTTGTTGATAGTCGGGAAGAGGAAGCCCTCTTCTCGGTTGACAAGACCCAACTTTGATGTTGTAGCGGCCTTGTTGGGCACTACTCCTACTCCTGCCAAGAAAGCTATGACCACTTCAAGAATAGTATCTAATGCCCAAGGTCAGCAATTCCTTGAGATAGCTAAGCCCAAGGTTGATAAGCCAGAGCAAGATTTGCAGACCTCTGATCTAGAACTTTCAAGGATCTCAATGGGAGAGTCTACTCCTGAAGGTGAAATCCACAACCTTCAAGAAACAGTCACCAGGGTCATTGGGAGGGTAGAAAAGGGGCAGTAGACTATAGAGCAGCTGGAGGAGCAAGCTCAAGTACTTTCTATTTTCATCAAGTCTCTGATATCTAAAGATAAGGTTCTAGACCCTACCCCACTAACTGCACTCCCACCACCTGTGATTCTCAGTTAAGATGAAGTCCAGAGCATCAAGGATATACACAGGTACTTCATCTATGGGAGGGATATGGAGGCCATGTTGGATGACATGCTTATTGCAGGGTTGAATTTCATTGATGAAGCCTTCAAGGCAAGGTTTGCGAACAGAAGCTCTCCTCCACAATTGGAAACATGGATAAAGAGCTCAAACTTTGGAGTAGCTGCATAGTAGACCTTTGCCTCATGGGGAAGACTGATGAAAATATTTTGATGGCAAGCAAGGTCTTTGATGATGTGAAAGATAATTTGTCAAAATCATGGCTATTCAGCGTAGAATGGAAAATCAGAGTGTTGGAGGAGGCTTTGGGAGAACTAAGGAATAGTTGGCAGAAGGGAGAAGCTTTCAAAACTCTAGTGATATCTACTTTTAAGGATATCCACTGCCACCTCCATGATGAGACCTCAGGTGTACCTTTCTCCCTGCAAGAAATCAAAGCTCAATTCAGAGCTTTTGTCAAAGGAAATTTTTTCAAAGAGGACTCCATCACCAAAGAGAAGATCAAGGAAATCTACTCCCTCCAGTCTGCCATTGAGGAAGCAAATAAAGAGTACCATACTCAAATGTCGATTTTGACAAGGAGATGGAGAAATGTTTGGGATCTTGGACCCCAAGCTACTACCAACACATCGGTTCCACGTGGCAGAGACATAACAGAGGCTTTGAAAAGGTTTAGACATCGGATCCTCAAGTCAGTGGGCCCTTCCCAATCATGAGCACTTGTCTTCCTCTCCTGGCTTCTCTCTCTTCTTTCTCTCATTTTGGTTTTATTGTAAATTAGTCGGGGCTTTGCGTTAATCATCCCTTAACTAAACATTTTAGTTAAAAATAAGTAGTTACCAAGTGTAACTGATTTGTAAAATATATAATGGTCTCTCTCCACCATTTTCAGGAGCTAGAACTTGGCTTATTTTTGAAAGTGTAAAGAGTAGCAAAGCAATCAATACAAAAGAACTTTCTTTCTTTGTCCATCTGGTCCTGTTATTCATTGCTATCTGTTGAATACTTGTTGAACTATTTGTTTGTATTATGTCAAGAAGCTCTATATTCTTGTGGATGTTATTTCTGGAACTTTGTGTCTTTGCAATAGCATCTTTTTTATTCAAATGTAAATGGTTTTATTCCAATAATTTTATTCTTGGCAGGCATAAGGAATTACTTTGTTATCTATAGTTCTGGAAAATGCCTTTCAGCTCCTTTCTACTCCTTCATTCCTCTACACTTTTGTATTGATGATCCATTTTATTTTGAAACACTTTCATGATATCCAAGTTCCACATTAAAACTATACATTATACATATGTAAATATTTTTTTACTTTTGAATAAGGGAACCTCTCCCAATTAAGAGGAGGGACTTCTTGTCCCCTGACTGTTGCTCTCAATGCCGCCCTTTCTGACGACCAACAATACCAAAATACCTGATAGCAGTTTGTATTATCCATGTTAAACACAACTATTTATACATGTTAGTAATAAAAAATACGCCATGATAGTATATGATAATTCAGTTGAAAATAATAGATTGTGGTGGTTTTTAATAAGATGTTTTTTCATATGAAACCTCTAAATGTAAACTAATGAATGCAAAATTAAGTGAAAAATACTTCCATGGTTATATACTAAAAATACATGAACAATACTTGCATTGTAGCATTGACCATGGAGATCACGAGGATATTTTCATAAGTATACATGCATAATTATACTCAGCATAGCAGTCGCTAGGCTATAACTATAATAACAATGAACAGTAGGAACAATTGGGGTGAACAATAATAATTCATATTGTAATTGGTTGGTGGGTGCTAGGAAATCTTATAACTAGAAATACTAAGGCAACATTGAATCCTATCAAAAAAAATCTCTAATCAAACATAGTTTTTTCAAGGCTATCGTAATGACGAATAAGTAATAAAAACAACCTAAGGAGCAACATGATATGATAGAAACAAACCTAGTGGTCACTAGGCTATTATCCAATATCTAACAACCTAAAGACACAATATGGTGAACACAAATCATTTTTATTACATAGTTTATGATTATAACAAGCCTAAGGAGTCATTAGGCCATTACTAAAATAAAAAATAAAAACACAATATATTGAACACTGTCATTTTTTGTAGAGTAAATAAATAAAATCACAATATATTGAACAATGTCATTTTTATGTAGAGTAAATAAATAAAAAACACAATCGAAATAAAAATACAATTATTGTGGTAAAATAAATATTTTTCTGTAGAGTATGATGTAGTTTGAAATTTCTCACAATTCGTCTTAGTTTAATCAAACATATCTTTTAACATGGTGATTGAATAGGTTTGATGCAAAGTTGCCTAGTATCTTCAAGTCTTTATAGTTTTAATTGGGAAATAAAACATGGATACGAGCATGTAGTTCTTAATATTGGACATTTTAAGTTAGGCTATCAAGTTCAAGCCATTTGTTCTATGGATAGTACAGGTACAGTTCACAATAAACTAAGATACTTGAACTTAGAAATCTTAGAAAGAAGTCTTGGCACATTAGTTATTAAGGATGATATTTTGTATTCATTGTTGTGGATTTGATTTCCACAGTTAATATCTACATGTCTTTGACATGAGTCCAAGAAGCAAACACTATATCTTTTGTACACAAGGTTAAGTTGTTTGCACCAATACTTCAATGTTATGCATTTGTTTCTAGAAATTGTATATCTCTCTAAGAAAACTACAAGTGCTTCCAGTAGATGGTTCATGTCATCATGGCTCTCCTACGGGTAGGAACTAATTTTTCATAGGAAAGACTTATGACTAGTGATTGTGAAATATTTCAGTACATCTCTGCATCCAGTACTCTCCTTTGGTATCAAAGATGCTTTTCCATGAGGAACAAAGGGGAATAAAAATTTAGTCTATCATATATCGATTAACACAAAAAAAATGGAGAACCTATTGACTGCCTATAAATGATATGATATGCCTTTTATAATAGACCGAAAATTATTTCTGCATTAGTTTCATGGAATACATCTCAGACATTTTCATGCCCATTGGGAGTAGACAAACCCTTTTTGATTAATTTAGAATGCTCAATAGACCATTCTTGATTCTCATAATGTTTGGATTCTCAACTTCTTATTTCTAACTCTTAAAAATTCCAAAGTGCTAAATGAATTATTGATGATAAATGACTTAGAATGCATGTTTTTTTAAGAAGAAATCTATATACAACAATTATTTTTAATTAAATATGTATAATTATTTAATTAATACAACAATAATTAATTCTATGAGTCAAAACATGTTGAAAAGCTCTTTGTTTCCATCTTGTTGAAAAACACAGTGTGTTTTTCAACACGTTAAAAACACAATGATTTTTCACATTTTTTTACTCGAATGTAATTAAGATTTATTAATTAACACTTATATGATAATAATAGATTGTGACATAATATGTTAATAAGGTAACTTTAGTTATTTGGTAATTGACACTACTAAAATAATGCTTCTCTTTTTTTTCAACAATGTAAATACTGATTTATTATGTTAAGAAGAAATTTAAATACTCATATGCCATATTAAAGAGCATTCTTAAACTTGTTTGTCTAATAACGTATAGTAAATAAAGATCATCAATTCTGGAATATAACTATTACAAAAATCTAGCCAAAAAAATTGAATAATTTGATAACAATCAAACCCATTTAGTTGGAATAAATTCAATAGTGTTTTTCTCAAAATAATATTTAAACTTTATTTATTTTAATTATTTAAGATATGAAATTTTAAAAAAGAAAGAAGATATTATTAAATATGTTGTACTGAAGAATCATTAAATAAAAAATATGATTATGCAACTAAAATAATAAACATAAAACCCGTATAGATACGCCTATAGATACCAATATAACATGACAAAATTTATGAAATTGGTTAGAAGTCTTTTAGGCCCTTTTGTAATGTGCAATGTGTAGCGGAATTATTTTAATCGTTTTTGTTGTTTCTTTCAAATAGATGGATTTGTTTCCTTTCTATCCATCTACTTCTTGTTTCCCATCCACTTTTTTCAATCATTTTTCTCCATTGTATCATTGTTTAATCAATTGTTTGGAGACTCTTAAATTGATGTTTATGATTGTCCTTAATTTTTGAATTGCCACATCCCTTGACCTCCTAAGTGTATCTCCCATTAATTGAATAAAAGTCTACTTTGAGGTGAATTTCCCTTGAAATGATATCATTCTAACATAGGCAAAGTCTTTTTATTGTTTGGGAAAATATAGACAATATATATGAGTTAACTCATTGTGATTGATAATGTGTCTAGTCACTTTTCTTAAAGAGAACAAAAATTCTCACTTAATTTAATATATTTTTCAACACATCACCATGACTATTGATCCAAACAATTTACATTTTTACCCATTTGAGCTTATATAGAAATCAAGGGGGAATTATATAGTGATGATTGAAGTTTGATGTCTAATAAAAAGAATTATCTATAAACTTAAACTTAAATGTGTTGTGTTATTATATCATCTGGCTTTTGATCCCTTTTGTACTATAGGGTTATGGTCCCTTCAAAACCATTTACCAATAGCAATAAAAACTTTAATGTCTCGTGTTTGGATTATAAAAGAAATGAACTAATTTTTGAAGGGTTTCTATGTGTTTTTGTAAATACCATAAAACAATGACCTTCTCCTATAAAATCTATACATATAAAAATTAAAATAACCAAAAACTAAAGAAAAAATGGCAACCTATTTATTTTTTATTCGAAACTAGATGGTTACTTTTTGTAGTAAATAGAGTTAAGTTTTGTTACTTTTGAAATTATAAAAAATAAACCCCCATAAAATTCAAAGAAATCTCTGCAAAAATAGGAATATCTCAATTATATTCCAGGTGGCATATTCCCTTTCAAAAACATTGCATAAACAAAAATTTATAAATATGGAAATGACTTGTCACCCTTATGTCTTCTTCAATTGTATCCTCATCTTGTAATATATGCTCAACCCTTTCTTCTTTAATTTGTGTTTAAATTTGTTTGAAAATCAATTTATTTTTAGTGTACCGCACATAGTGTACCATAAAACTATGACATTCTCCTACAAAATCTATACAGATACAAATAAAATAACCAAAAACTAAAGAAAAAATGGCACCCTATTTATTTTTTATTCGAAACTAGATAGTTACTTTTTGTAGTAGTTAGAGTTAAGTTTTGTTACTTTTGAAATTATAAAAAATAAACCCCCATAAAATTCAAAGAAATCTTCACAAAAATAGGAATATCTCAATTATTATTCCATTTCACAAAAACATTGCATAAACAGAAATTTAAAAATATGGAAATGACTTGTCACCCTTATGTCTTCTTCAATTGTATCCTCATCTTGTAAGATATGCTCAACCCTATCATCTTTATTTTGTGTTTAGATTTGTTTGAAAATTAATTTATTTTTAGTGTACCGCACATAGTGTACCATAAAACAATGACATTCTCCTATAAAATCTATACATATACAAATAAAATAACCAAAAACTAAAGAAAAATGGCAACCCTATTTATTTTTTATTCGAAACTAGATAGTTACTTTTTGTAGTAATTAGAGTTAAGTTTTGTTACTTTTGAAATTATAAAAATAAACCCCCATAAAATTCAAAGAAATCTCCACTAAAATAGGAATATCTCAATTATATTCCATTTCAAAAAACTATTATTCCATTTCACGAAAACCGTCTCTCCCTCTCCATATAGATAAAATTCTCTATCAGCGGTTCTCCCCGGGTCAGGTGGGAAGCCCCAGATATAGATATAGAGAGAGAGATATAGATATAGATATAGAGTTCAGATATATCTATAGAGAGACATTGCATAAACAGAAATTTGAATATAGGGAATTGACTTGTCACCCTTATGTCTTCTTCAATTTTATCCTCATCTTATAAGATATGCTCAACCCTTTCATCTTTATTTTGTGTTTAGATTTGTTTGAAAATCAATTTATTTTTAGTGTACCACACACAGTGTACTATAAAACAATGACATTCTCCTATAAAATCTATACAAATACAAATAAAATAACCAAAAACTAAAGAAAAAATGACACTCTATTTATTTTTTATTTGAAACTAGATAGTTACTTTTTGTAGTAATTAGAGTTAAGTTTTGTTACTTTTGAAATGTATACAAAATAAATCCCCATAAAATTCAAAGAAATCTCCACAAAAATAGGAATATCTCAATTATATTCCATTTCACAAAAACATTGCATAAACAGAAATTTAAAAATAGGGAGAAGTGTAGAAGCTATTAAAGATGACTTGTCACCCTTATGTCTTCTTCAATTGCATCCTCATCTTGTAAGATATGCTCAACCCTTTCATCTTTATTTTGTGTTTAGATTTGTTTGAAAATCAATTTATTTTTAGTGTACCACACATTTTAATGGAAATTTAGATACATATACATCAACATCATGCAATTAGTTTAATGTGGTATACAAGCAAGGCCAATTGAATCCACAACTTACTATTGAGTGGGGCTCGATTGACCCTAATGGTAAATCAATATACATTATCACTTTAAAAACAATATCTTAAAGTATTACAATAACAAATTTTATCTTTTGTAAACAAATTAAGATAAGTATTATTAATTCTAAATTTAATATGATTAATATCTTTATTGTTTTATGTAATTGTGATGGATTGTATCTACATATAGTAGTGTAGACACTAAAATTAGGTCACACTCCCCTTTGGTCCCTCAACAAATAAGCACCTTTCATCACATTCACCTAGCCATGACCCCTTTCACCCCACAAATATTAATTTAATTAATTTAATTAATTTAATTAATTCATTATCCTCACTATATTTATTATTTAAATATATTATTTAAATAATATCCACACATACAGTTCACTTAGACACCTCACCAAGCCAACTCAACCTAAGACCTATTCTTAGCAAGTTGCCATAACTAACTAAGACTTACCCAAACCCTAAAATCAATGCCTACATTCCCTCTAACCACATTCCCGCATGCTCACAAGAAGCTCCCAGTCTAATCCATGGGATAACGACATGAGATCCAAGGAAATCAAGAGGATCTCCCTAGTTTAGTAAACCTAGGAAATCCCACCTTGACCGACGCCGGTTATCCCTAACTGTCGCCGGTTAAGCCAGAACCACCTGTCGGTTACCCTTTTAACCCCTAAACTACCTTATTCTCAAGGTTGGAAAAACATTGGGAGAAGGTTGATGAGCAAGAACACATCTCAGAGAGATAACACATCTTCAGAGAACAAATTCCAATGCAAAAACCCGCATGCAAGGAAGGAGATTGAGCATCTTCTCCTACACAGCCATCCCAACCATGATCTGATCTATCCAAGCAAAGAGGAGTGTACATGCAGCCCATGCAGAATCTTTTCTTCAGTTGGTGATCACTTGCAGCCTTCAAACCCCTCATCAGCACCTCCATCCCTCACACACAGGCATTTAGGACCGGAATCCAAGTAAGTATAACATCATACTTTCCTGGTTTATTTCATTTCATCATCATTTTATCATCCATTGCTTTACCTTACCCCCTATTGACCTTCTTTAACATTTTCACCTTCATATACCCATTAAAACCTCATCAAAGCCTACTCTAGTCACCCAATACCTCATCTTGACCAACCAAAGTCCTTTGTGCAATCACAAAGGAGACCAAAAGCTTGTTCTGTGATATTCCAGATCTTACAGTAACCGGCACCGGTTACACCTAACCGTCGTCGGTCACCCCTGACTGACACCGACTCTGTATTTTCTCATATAGTCCTAGAATAGTACCCACCAAGATTTCATCTCACCCTCATTCACCTGTGATCTACCTAGAGACCTTTCAAACCTGCAGAGACCCAGAACCAATCATTTGACCTTCGGATTCTATTCTAGCTAGCTTGTTAGATTAGATCTATTTCTTATTGTATTTTAAGTGAGATACCTAAATCATTTCAAATTACAATAGGATTTACTTTGTTTACAACATTAAATTGTTTAAAACAGTGGACTGACAGCCATCTAGGAAGTATCATACTTCCCGGATCTAGCATACGCTAGGAAGTTCACTGCCCATATTGTTTAATTCCTTCTGGTGGTCTTGTTTTTCATTACAGGTAGTTCCTCCTAGCCAAAAGGAAGCTCTCACGATCAGCTGTGGATCCAGAAGTCATACGCGCGTAAAAACCCATCAACCAACATTTGAACAGGTATTCCTCCTACGCCCGTTACCCTATCTGTTTTGTCAACACTTCAAAGAAACGATCTAAGAATCAGGTGAAACATTTTGGCACGCCCGGTGGGACCCATCTGGGGTTCCTTGCATTTCATTCATTCCTAGGAAAAAATTGTGTGTTTGTTTCCCTTCTGAAAAGCGTACACACTAATTTTCTTCCTTGGTAACCCACCTCTTCTTTCTATTTTCTCTAAAGGAAAATTTTCTTTTGGTGTAATTAAAAAGAACCATTTATTCATGTTTTCTACATTGTAGTGAAAGAGCATCCCTCTTCCTCTTCATCTTATTATGTCATCCAATTTCACATTTTGATTTGGGCTTAAAAATAAGTGCATTCCATTTTGATTTATTACATTAGCTCACATTAATTGAGGGCAACCTATACGCTGGAAGTCATGCCCAGCTGATGGTTGACAAACGAATCATAGAAAAGCACTTCTGTCCTTTTCTCTTTCTCTGAGTCTTACCAAACCTCACAAAAATTAAAAATACATACATTCTTAAACAACATCCTACCTAGAAGAAGCTGTAGGTGATCACACAATCACGACACAGTGGGCACCCAGCTCGCTACTCTATCGAGTCATACTTTAGAGTGAAGCCCTGCCCCCACCATAACATACCTAAAACCTCACCTTTTAGATCTCCTTCTTTGTAGGAAGCCATCCTCACCAAAAAATCTATTTCACAATTCATGTGTCAGTCCCTAAATAGCATAAGCTAAACAAACATAATAGAAAAGGCACTCCTAGGATCGCATTTTCTTAGTGTTTCTGCTTGGCTTGCGTTTTGAGGTGAGAGATCACGTTCGTCACTTTTTTTTTGTTCATCCTTGCATGCTCCTCATCACAGCTGGTGTATTCTGGCTTCACCTGAGTGTTCCTGGGCCATATCATCATCATTCTCAGAATTCTGGGTCTGATTCTACATCATATTTTAATTCACAACCACTTTCTTTCATCACTATTTCAATTTCATAGTAACCGTCGTCGGTTACCTCTGACCGTCATTCAGTTATACCCAACCGACGTCGGTTCCAGGTCCTTTTGTCTAACCTACTCAAAAGGACATTTTACTTCACTTTCTTCCACTTTTCACAGTCCCTGTCACTGTCATTATTCCCATTGACATTTTAAACATCTTCAATATTTGGCATACCTGTCAAATTTTACCTTCTACCTTTTTGTTTACTCACTGTCATTTTCTACAGTAACCGGCAGTGGTTACCCCTGACCGGTGTCAATTTTCCCTAACCAGGCATCAGTTAGCCTGTTTCACATTCCAACCACCATTTGGTACTTAATCCACTTTTTGTCACCAGATTCACCTATTCTGTTGTTCTCTGTGTCATTTACAGAGAAGCAACCCTACCTGATCAGTACTGGTTCACATGGTGCTGACCCGAAGACAAGCAAGTGCACTCGTATTTCACACCAGTTGTCAACCACTCCCACCTAGTCCTTCACCACCTTCCATTTTATCACCAGCCATGGATCCCATCCAGCCTATTACTATCACTACCGGAGATGAGGAGTTTGCATGACTCCTTGACCAAAACCCTGCTGCCTTGCAGTTTTACCTTTCCCACTCATCCACTTGAGACACCTCGGGTCAGTTGATATACGGCATGCCTGTATCTATCCCCCTGACTCTCACACCCACTCCCGCATCAGCCCCATCTGGCTCTGTGCTGCCCGCATCTACCTTACCCCCAGTCAGTTTCGCAGTTAGGTCCTATACCTGCTATGACTACTGCGTTTGTTACCTCCGTGGCCCCCGTTACATCCACCGTACCCTTGACAACTACCCCAAACACAACCTCATCTGCCCCTAATGTCTCACACATACCTGTAGCTACATTACCACCTCTAGTGTCGGTGACCCCTACCCCATTTCAAAATGTGGTCCTTTCTATTCCACAATCATTAGCCCCTATTGCCACTAGGGTTCACCACGACCCTTCCACCCCCATATACATATTACCAACAACCTCCTGTTTCATCCATTATTCATTCTGGGTACGTACCCCCTATTTCACTTCCCTCTTCTCCACCACCCTACATGGTAGCCCCATACACTGGAATGCCACCCCTGTTATATGCCCAAAACCAACCTCCTCATGCTACATAGAGGCATCTAATCATCACAACCCACCAACGACCTAATTAAATTGATGTTGGACAAGATGCAGACATTGGAGGGTATCGGTTTCTCGGCTCCCAGCAACACTCTCACCTATGACGAGATTTACAACGAGCCTATTCACCCATCCATTCCTATCTGTTCATACCCCGTGCATTGGGAAATGCCTAAATTCAATCGTTTCAATAGCAAAGAAGACCCACAACAACATTTGTGGTCGTTCAAACACGGGTGTTATCTTATCGCTCATGATGATGCCTTGCTTTTGAGAACCTTTCCCATGTCCCTCACTGGACCTGCTTTAGATTGGTATAGTGGGTTACCTAAACACTCTATATTCTCATTCAATTAGGTAGCCCAAGCCTTCTTGGATCATTTCTCTATCAATATCATCAAGAAGGTTACCATGACTGGATCTATATTCCACACTGTCAGTATGAGGAACGAATCTATCACAGATTTTGTCGCTCGCTGGCTGCAACCTGATCAATCAACTTACCTTCCAACTTCCACAAACTGAACTCATCGATCTCTTCACACGGGCTTGTGCTAGACATATTTCACCGACCTTGCAGGTCCAAACCTTCCGAACATTCGATGAGGCATTCACTATGGCACAAAATTTAGATATTTGGGCCATCGAAGAGAAGAAAATCCAATTACAGCAATAAGAATTTGGCATTCAAGTCGAATGATACCTCTTCTTCTTCCAAACCAAAAACCAATTATTCAAAAGCTAAGGGCACCGCTAACGCAGTGGTACTCAAGGCCGGCCCAACTCATCCATCAAATCAGGCTACCCGCTCATCTAATCTCTCACCTGTCCAGAACTTTTCAATTCAGACGAGAGCAATGAAAATATACCCCAATTGGGGAACCTTACTCTTCTATCTTAGAAAAGCTTATCAAAACCAGAAGCCATCACCCTTCCACCTATAAAACCACACACTGGTTTTGACCCTGCTCGCCCCATGCCCGCATGGTATAAAGAACATGATTTCTGTAACTATCATTGAGTAAAGGGTCATAGTGATGACAACTGCATCACTTTCAAAAATATTGTCCAAGAAATGCTCGAGAAAGGTGAGTTAACTGTGGATAATCCCAATGCCACCCCCAACCAAAATCTACAAATCTTCAAAAAACCATTTCCCAACCATGCCCCTTCATCCAATCAAATCGGTGAGACATCAACTCACAATACCCATACCCACAAGGTTCACGCTATCTTTAATGAGGTACTTGTCACCTCCCAATTACCCCATATTCCTTCCATAGAGGAGATCCTAGCCCGAAATCCTCCTTCTGCGTTGGAACCAACCTCCCTTGTTCCTTCACCAATAGAGGAACACCCTTCTCATCTCCTTCATCACCTACGGAGGGGTATTCCACTAACATTGAGCCCATCTCACCCCTGGCTTCACCACTTAGAGAAACTTTACCTACAGCAGTACCTCCTCCACCCATAGAGGAGCACCCATTATCTCCTGCCACCCACAGAGGAGCACCCATTTACCTCCTCCACCCACAGAGGAGCACCTATCTGTTCCTCCACTTATAGAGGAGCTCCCATCATCTCCTCCACCTATCATAGACCTAGTTGAGATATCTTGGCCTCTTGGCGAGCATTCTCCATCAGCTACCCAGAATCCCGCAGACCTACATTTTGGCTCTCTTACCCACGGAAGCTGAAGCTAGCCAATTCCCCATCTCTAAGACACATTTTACTAGGAATTTCCATTAGGTCCTCACCAACCCCACCTACAGACGTGTTCATTCTCATGTTTGGCCGATCATTTAGATTATGTGGATAAGGCTTTACTATGGGTGGGCGCCTCTTACTCCCTGTCTTAATACAGATGCAGAGATCCCTCACTGATACCTCCACTATCTACCCAAACACATTATCGACCAATCAAACCAATAAGTACAACCACCTCTTATCGCAACCCCTTCCACGATACCTATTAGCACTCAAACCACACACTATCCCATACTAACCTAACCTACATCTAAACCCAAATCCATACCTACAATATCTTCCTCAACTAAACGCTATTACTCACTTTAGGGGTCACCCTGATCACCAACGTTACTCATCCACCTGTTAAACTAGTTTTAGCTACATCCTCCAACATCAATACCACACCTACTTCGACACAGCTAAACCAAAAGAACCTAAACCCATCAACCTCCATACCACACCTGCACGCTTGTCCCATATGTATTAAGACCTTAGCGTCTGCCCAACATGGTCAAGCAACCTCCACCCATCTATAAACCAATAACACTAAAAACCCATTCCTTCCTCACAAACCTCTAACCTATCCAGGTACACAAACACGACTTACACCTTGCACCCGTAGTATATTTACCACCAATACCTCCAATACCCTCAGCTATTGCTTCACTACCCACTAAAATTTAGTCATTGTCCCTCACACCCCAAGCACGACCCACGTCATCTACCTTCACAGCACCCTCATTATCCCCGTGGGTAACTTGCCCTCTTCCACCATCTACTTTTCCTTCTAGACCTCATACACCTACATCACCTTTACCCAAGAAGGTGCAACCCAAAAACAAAACCCCACTACCCCACAATAAGGTAGTCAAAACAACCACACACCTTCCTACTTGTCCATCTATTGTACTCCTACCGAAACAAACACGACCGATACCTAAAACCACACTGGCACCTAATCCCCTAGCTCGACTCATTCCTACTCTTCCAAAATCAGTTCCTTGACAATCAAACACACCTACACACAAACCCACATTCACTTCCCATTGTGATCCACTAGCAGGATCCTATGCCAAAATTTTAACCAACCTCCTCAAGACCTCTATTATCACATTACCGCCACTCCAACCTTACGACCCCCTCAAACCCAAGCCAAAAGGGTTTGACGATACTAAAATTTACGCATACCATTGTGTGTCAGGGAACGATGTGGAGAAATGCAAGGCCTTGAAAACTGTCCTTATCCAATTGTGTCCGCCAGAAACCAACTTTGATGACAATGACCTTCTTGACGAGGATCCTACTTGACCGATACCCATTCCCACACTGCCCACTCAACAACCACAACCTCCACCCTCATAGCTCCTAGATACACTCCCAAGATTTGAAATTAACATGGTTCGCATCAGAGAACTGCCATGCCACCACCCCAATGTCGTTGCGCCCAGCTCACCTCACAAGGCTTTTCTCCTCTAGTAGGTTTTTGCCCTTCATGTCATTATACCACTCATCCTACACCTTCTCCATTTGCCAACTCCCCTCAAATCAACATGATAGATGTCACTACACGTGCGTAGAAGGGAAAAGAAAAGGCAACTGACCTACCAACCAATCCTATACCCAACATACCATCTGCACCCATACCTAAAATAACTATCCACGGCCCCACGTACCCCATTTCTAATGGTGTCACACATTGCACCATGCTCAAATAATTACACCAATCTCCCCTCAAAATGTCCTTATATGACCTCATCCAAACCTCAGAATCCCATTGTCAAGCCCTCATGGAGGTTCTTTAATCTATTGAGGTTTTACCCAATGACCCTACATCTGTAGCCTCCATTATCACACCCCATCATATAGCCTCTCTCACCAAATTTACACCTTCATCTTCACCCCATCTTGTTGAGAAAGTGGCCTCCCTTAGCTTCTCAGAGGAAGTGATCGCACCGCATCAAAACGATGACCCAGATCCAGCCCTCTTCATCTCCGTCCACATTGATGACATACGGGTACGTCCTGTGATCATTGATGGAGGTGCTAGCATTAACATCATTTCATCCCATGCATTTGCTCAAATGTGCATACCTGACAATTGCATGCATAAACATCTGGTCATGTTGCGTTCATTCAACGACACTATCACTGTATGATGGAAAAGTGACATGCGAGTATGGGAATCTACAAGCACCTTTTCCTCATACCTGACCTCCCGAGGTCATGTCGAGATAGCCGGTGAATGTTGAAGGTGAATGGATATGGATAAGCTAATTAGATAATCTTAAATCCTCAATACACAATAATGGAATATGTGAATCTAAGGTGAAGAAGGCCCTCCTAACCTGGATTGGTGTAATGGCTCGTTTGGATATAATGGCTGCTCGGAGGCTCCAATCGATGTCGAGCTTTGCCGAGATCCTATTTCTTGGTTGTTGGATACCTGGGAAGTGACCTGTGGGAGCTTCGTATGTATCTCCAGACAAGGTCATAAAATGGTGATGGGTGATTTAGTGGATTTATAGTTAACTATGGGTGGTTTTTTGGTCTAGCCCAGAAAATATTAGATTGATTGGCTTCTATGTTTAATACGGAAAATTATGCTATAATATCTGGCAGGAGTGGTGAAGATCTAAACACCAGCATTCGCAAGCCAGTGTCAATACTTGACTGATTTGTAGGCCCATTGGGTTGTGGGACTTGGGGATCACAACCGTGAGTTTGTGGTTGTTGTGGACCTATTATGGTCATGTGAAGAATCAATCCCTTCTCCCAATTATCCAGTAATCGTATGCCTTTTCAGCTTCTATATTTAGAACTAGAAGTTGTATGATTTTCTCGAAATACCTAACAGGTGTTCTAGCAACTTGGATACGTAATCTAGTGTCTATGTCAATGAGGAGGTCTCCTACGTTAGGCTATGGAACCAAAGGATCGCAACCAAATGCTTGTTCTTGTTCGAATCCTTGTACGGTCATTCAGATGTTTTATCAAGGCAATCTATAATTAGGATGATTTGACCAAAAGTTGTAAGCTTTTTCGTCTTCAATGTTTAATCCTCTCAGTTGTTCACTAATTGCTTGTAGGTTTGTTGTTGCTCGAAAAACCTGTATCCTAAGGTCCTGATCTATATCAGCTAATGTCGTGGGTAAATTTGGTTGAGTTATTATGGGTTCAAATATATATTCTCTAGGCTCTCTAGGTCCTGTGATTGTCATACAAAATGATTCAACTTTTAACTAACATTTAATAAACTGATTACAAAAAGAGGTATTTACACTATGCAAGCATCCTGCTATTTTTGTATTTTTCAATGACATATTTCAATGAAATTGAAGAGCAGCTACTCTAGTATATTTATAAAATGGACAATTAATCTAGAAACAAAATGAAAACAAACAAAGTAGCCTGGTATGGCTATTTGCCTGTGCAGTTGTGATTTTATCCTAAATATCTAAGCAACTAAACATATTAATTTGAAAGGCTCTTGATCCTTCCTCAGAAGTGAGGAATGAATCACAGTTTCTCAGAAACTATCAATCCCCACAGCTTCCCTAGTGATATCGAGAGTGAAACTTTTAACTGAAATGAAATAATTCACTACTCTATTTGATATGTTTTTAATTAGAACTTTGATAGCTCAAACCTGGCATTTACAGAATAGTGGTAAATCCAGTTGTGTGTGATTTCATCCCCTCAGTGTGATCTCCTCATTCCTTCATGTTCTCGTGGAATCCAGAAAGTGTGTATATGATAGTATCAACAGAAGATAGCAATCGAACAATGGCAGCTTTGGATATAGACCGAATACAATGCGAGTAGGAGAGGGATAGCGCAAGTGAACAGAGCTTGACTATGCAATTCCTAGCGGTATTTATTGCGGGAATACAACACAAGTGTACCAAGAGCTTCAGAAACTATCCTTGTGACAAAACAAAACCTGCAACTTTAATGGATTCTAGTCTAGAAATGAAGTTATTCTATGTTAAACTGATTGTTATGCTAGCAATGGAAACGAGACTTGAAACAAGAAGATTATATGACCTCCAAAATGCCAAACAATGGAAGCAAAACATGAAACTAACAGAATTCTAAGCAAGGAATTGAAATACTGAACAAGAGAATTGAGAGGATGAGGGGCCATTTGCTTGAAAACAAGCTGGCTATTTATAACCAATGCATTTACCAGAGGGTAACTCCCATTTGATCTCATTTACTATAAACAAAGGAAAAACACTATTCCCATATGGAGCAGAAAACATTAATGCAAGCCAAAGTTGGTTGAAGAAAGCATGTAAATTTGAAGATTTACGTTTGACGCAATCGTCGGAGGAATCTAGAAAATGTGAACAAAACCGCCACCCTATGTGTAGGGCAGTTATAGGACCACCGCCCTATCCTGGGCGGTGGTCACAGGACCACCGCCCAGGTAGGGCGGCGGTTCCGTCACTGAAGACAAAATGCAAGAAGAAAGGGGAGGAAAAGGGAAAAACAAAGCATGCGGAGGCTGAGCAGGGGCATGTGGGATACAAGTGTATACCTGGCGAGCCTTTCTGGATTCCGAACACCTTGCAAGGAGACCTATATCATCATTGGGGTATGTGTAACATCGTTTCGGTAGTGAAGTACCCTACAATTTCAGGTACGTACATATTTCCCCCTCAGAGAAGCATTTTAGCCATGAAGAGGTGTAAAATGATGGATCCGAGTATGGTGGTCACGAAATGGGGAGTTAGGAGCTATACCTGACACGCCCGTGTGCTGGAAAGTCATCATCCAAGATTCTGCTACCTACAAAATGAAAAAGGGGACTCAAGTGCAGATAGATAAAACAAACTGAGAAATAAGGCTTGAATTGATAAGAAAAGAGGACTTACCATCTATGCGAGGTTTAGAACTTACCTTCGTCGGTGCTCCGACCCTGCGAAAGACATTCAAAATCAAATTAAGAGGGCTATTTATATAAAACGAAGTCATTTTACTATTCATTTGCACGGATTGATTTGATAGTTTTTGAGCTCTGGGACCCACGGTGACGGTTTTTTATGAGAGTATAGTCAAAACATTTGTGGTGAGATAGCGATCATGCCTCTGAGAGTAGAACATCGACCCGCGAAGTCTTAGGTTAGTTCTTCTCGATTTATCATTTTTAGACCTAAAATGTGGAAATGATGAAATATTTTACTCGGGGGGATTATTTTTGAAAATGTTAGTTTTAAATGTGTCTTTAGGGGGGGCGCCCATAGGGTAGGTTTCTTTTTTTCGTTAAAAAGGTGTATTTGTTTGTTTTTGGGACTTTTTTTAGGGCTTACGGCT
This sequence comes from Taxus chinensis, assembly GCA_019776745.2. NCBI lineage: Eukaryota > Viridiplantae > Streptophyta > Pinopsida > Cupressales > Taxaceae > Taxus > Taxus chinensis. The sequence continues at coordinate 666,649,001 of CM034152.1, read as the reverse complement.
CATTTGGTTTTGCGGAATAGGACCGCCACCCTGTGCAGGGCAGCGGTTACGGGACCGTCGCTCTACCTTAGAAGGAGGGGTTACGGAACCGCTACTCTGTCTAGGAGTGGCAGTCTGTGACAGAGGACAAAAATAATACAAAGTTTAACTTGTTTTTGCATGTATAGAATTTTTACGTGTTTTTACTAGTTTTTTCAACTGGATTTCAGTACTAACTCACTTATTTTTTGTGTTTTTGGGTGTATGCAGAAGAAGGAGGAGTACATTAGATGGAGCTAGGAGAGGGAGTGTGATTGGCTCTCGGTAGTGTTAGAGGCACTCTCCCAGGTAGAGCGGGATACTCTCCAGAGGGCTGGTATATGGAGGATTGTATAGGTTCCTCATGTTGCACCTGTTAGTCACATACTGTGTGACTTGTTCTCATATTGGGATGCGGATCGGAACACCTTCTGATTGCCAGGAGTTAGGGGTGAGTGGTCCATCACCCTGGAGGATTTTTACCATATACTAGGGGTTTCGATCCTTGGGCAGTGGTTGTCTCTTAAGACAGTAGTATCTAGATCACAGGTGGTTCAGTGGGCCACCTATATGGGAGATGTGGTTGTATCGATGGGATCGAAATAAGGGCGTGAGGATCCACTCTATTATTGATTCAGACATTCCCTTGCTTCGCAAGGCCATCATGGGCATCCTTGCATCCAGACTGATCGAGGGACAAGGGAGGGGAGATACCCTCTTATATTGTTGGGCCCCTATTATTACACAGATTGAGGGCCATGGACGTGTCTATGCTTGGGGAGCAGATATCCTTGGGACTACCTACCATGACTTATACAGGGTAGTCCATTTACAGGGGTAGTCACTGAGCCACCTGACTCTTGTCATGAGTTGGGTGTATGAGCATATCACCCCATATGGGAGAGGTGTAGAGGTGGAGGATCCTAGGGCTTGTCAGAGCAGCGAGGTGGATGGGGATGATAGTTCTTAGAGCACCCCACCAGCCAGTGACTTCCCTGACTACTACAGACATGGAGGCCACTCCTTATCAGGCCATGGCAGGAGGTATGGGGAGAGGAGACCATCACTTTGATTGCCTGTCAGACCACCAGTCTAGTTGATAGACAGGGTGGGGAAGTTGGAGATACACCCCTTTGACAGAGTTCCACAGCAGTTTGGCCTCCCCTATAGTGACATGCTCCCTCTGGTGATGCCAGTGTATAGGTCTATCCATGAGGCTCGGGGAGGTCCTAGAGGCCGGGGTTGGACTATTATTACTCCTGGTACTCCTATTGTGGCTAGGAGGGTGGTACGTGCATGAGGGAGAGCTGGTGCTCCTCAGGCACCCTTACTTCATATTGCTGTCTGGTCCCACTCATAGCAGTGATGAGCCCATTGATGTGGACTCTGAGTCTGAGGAGTTCACTGGGGGAGAGACCGAGGAGGAGACAGAGGAGATGGAGATCAGTGAGATGGGTGGTGGGGGGGATGATAGTGATCCTGAGTGGCATGATACCCAGGAGATCCTGCAGGCTGAGAGGGTGGAGCGGAGCAGCAGAGAGGGTGACTCTGGTTTCAGAGGAGTTACTCTCTCAGGACCCAGGTGGAGATGGCAAGTCTGCTTGCAGGCCATCACATTGCCCTAGACGTGGGAGAGGGGCACTAGTCGGTGGTGGTGTCAGTGGCAGGCACGGATCCTAGAGATCCTTCTTGGAGGCCTGGTGATCCTAGTGAGTTGTCACTCTTTTCCTGACATTTGTTTTAGTTAGACTCATCTTAGTTTGTTATTTATTTTTGTTTTGTTTACTCTTGGTTCTATCGTTGATTGTTTTCCAACTTTTTTTCTCTTTTGTTTGCAGTGACTTCTGATGAGTGGCGAGACTTGATTCACCAAGTATGCACTGATACCTTACTTCTCCCCTCAGAGAAGACTCGTGCTAAGCTTTCCGTGGATGTGGGGGAGCCCTCAGCAGCTGGTAGGCACACTGATGTTTTTTCCTGTCTAGACACGCGGTGAAGATCATGACTTCTCTCCACACCGAGGTAGCTGGATATAAGATGGTCGAGTGCTTGATGAGGAGGAGCCATTCTCATAGTGAGACGGAAGCTACTAGGTGTGACCGCAAGCCCTCAGTGCATTCAGAGTGCCGGCATAGCCAGAGTCCTAGGTGTGGCCACGCACCCTCTGAGGGATCCCATAGGGATTGAGAGGCCACTTTTGTAGTATTTTGTCAGATATATGTATGAGTGATTTTGTATTTTTCATGGGCTCATTGAGCATTTTGACCATGCCTAGTGCATGATGGCATTGTATACGAAACTTGATTTACATATATATATATATATATATATATATATATATATATATATATATATATATATATATATATATATATATATATCTTTTTGGATCCAGACTCTTGGTGCCTAGAATTTTGTGACTCGTTTCCACATGTGTACTTAGATGTTTTTAGAATATTTATTTTTCATGTTTTTAGAATGTATGCAATGGATAACAAATGATAGTAAACAGAATGTTTTACTTTGTATTTTTTTTTTTGTAATGCTGATATGAGATGATACTAACATATGGTAGTACTGAACTTTTGAACTCTTTGGGTGATGTTTGTAATTTCTTCTTATGTTGGAAAAACGTGATGAATGTATAGTGATAAAGAGATGAACTTGCCCCAATCCCAAATCCACGCAACTAGTAAGACGTGAGGGCTCAACACCAAGAATTAGGAAGGGCACAAGTTGTATGAGCTTGATTGAATGGAATGATGAGAGACAGACAAACCAGTAACAAGAACCAAATTTGGACCTACACACCCACCCTACTCAGAACTACTACCATGCTTAGAAAGCCACTTACTTTCCATTTTATCTAGACTTAGATTCATGAATGGCAACCTGGTTGACAAAATTTGGTTTTGAGGATTTGATCTCTTTGGAATTTGGATATTTGGATATTTGCTTTCTCTTAATAGAGGTGAATTTGTGTTTTTAGCATACCAATATTTGTTAATTTGTGTGACTGGACCCCCCATACCTTGCCTCATGCCACTAGTAAGAAGCACGGGTTCATCACCAAAGGTAGGATATAGGCAAGTAAGGGCACTTCTTTCCTTTCCCAACCTCACACCACCAGTAAGAAATGTGGGCTTATCACCGAAGGTTGATGGGGCAAAGAAGTGTGTAAAATAAAATATTTTGTTTGCTTAGTACTTTTGATTTCATTTTATTTTGAAATTTTTGATCTATGACTTTGGGGTATCCTTTCGTTTAAACAGATTTAAGAGGGATAGATGTGACACCAAGAAGCTTCGAGAAGACCGTAGGCAAGGACAACTTTACCTAGTAGAAAGAAAGAGAAAAGCCAAGTATGCATGCCTTGGTATGGTTTTTGTCAATACTTGTCTGTCAAACTTGATGAGAAGATTTGAAAATAGTTGATGATGTTCAAAGAGATGTGATGTGAATGCTTTTGTCAATATTTTCATAAATTTGTAACAGATTGTTTAAGAGTAAGCTCCTGGACTACCATTTGTACGAAATGGACAGAATGAAGCAGCTAAACGACTAATGCAATGTAGGTAGCTACAATGTACAAGTAATTACTTTGATGTTTTAAGCGTAAAACCGCTTAAGATGCAAGGAATTAACAGTTTCACCAAATTCCTCACCTTCTAGTGTGCACAAAAGATACGCATTTTTTTCATAGTCCTTCATGACTCGGTATGGGCCCAACCATTTGGGCCGAAACTTTCTTCCTTCACCGGTTTTCTTATCGATCTGGTTGTCTAGTCTTAGAACTAGATCTCCTTCATATATTTCTCACTCATAGACTTTTTTGTTGTACTGCCGGCACATCCGGTCAGTATAGGCTCTATGCCATTGTTCGGCATTTAACCTGGCCTCATCAAGGCTTTCTAGTTGAGAGAGGCGTGCCTCCCTATAAGCTTCTTCGTCTAAAATCCCTTGTAATGAGATGCAGAGACTGGGTATTTCAACCTCAAGTGGGAGAACTACTTTTGCTCTGAATACCAACGAGAAAGGAGTTACTCATGTTGGTGTTCTTATTGAGGTTTGATGGGCCCACAAGGCCATATATAGTTTTAAATGCCAATCTCATTTGTTCTCCTTGACTGTTTTGAGGAGAATAGCTTTCAATGTTTTGTTTGTCGCTTCGGCCTGTCCATTGGCTTGAGGGTAGTAAAGAGAGGCTGTGTGATGGTTTATCTTGAATTTTCTACATAACTCAAGGAATTCCTCATTTTTAAAGGACATGCCATTATCTGAGATAATGACTTGTGGGATGCCATACCTACATATAATTTGGTTTAGAATGAATTTGGTAATTACCGAACCTGGTATTGTGGTGAGAGGCATGACCTCCACCCAGTTGGTAAAGTATTATGTGGCTGTAATTATAAAATTATGACCATCGGTTGATGAGGGAGAGAATTTCCCTATCAAGTCCATTCCCCGCGTGGAGAAGGGCCACGGGGTTGATATTAGTTGCAAGGATTATGCTGGCATGTGAATCTCGTAAGAGAATTCTTGGCATTTGTGGCACTTATGCACAAATTCCACTGCGTCATGCTCGAGAGTGGGCCAAAAATATCCCATCCGATGTATTTTGTGAGCGGTGGCGTGACCACCGAAGTGGCCTCCACATATCCCATTATGGGATTCATGAAGAATATTCTTGGATTCTTCTATGTTGATGCATCTTAGAAGCATGTCATCGAAGACTTTACGATAGAGTACTTGGTCTAAAACAACATACTTAGCGGTAATAATGCGTAACCGCCTTCTTTGTTGTGATGTGGCACCTTTCGGGTATGTATGGTCCATGATAAAATTGATGATATCAGCTATACCAGGGCATGTAGAAATGGGGGGCTTGGTTTTGACGAAGTATACACACTCATCGGGAAAGTCTAGATTTACTAGCTCGCCTCCATCTAGTGGATTGTCAGCTAACCAGTCTGCAATAATTTGTCCCTTAACAAATTTCTGGTTCATGAACGTTAACACAAATTCTCCCATTAAGGTTATGAAACGGCCAACCTTTTTAGATAAAGATATTTGTGTGAGAAATGTTTGTAAATGGTCTATCTTTACAATGACCCTTGTTTCCTAGTTTAACATGTAATGTCTCAAATGTTTTGTTGCAAAAATTATGGCAAGGCATTTTCTCTCTGCCTGTGTGTAACATGTTTCATAATCAAGGAATGTTTGGCTAATGAAATAGACCGCACATTCTTGTTTATCATTATCTTCTTGAGCCAGCGTGCAGGCTACTGAGACATGAGTGGCTCATGAATATAGGATCAAAGGGCGGTCTAGTTTGGGAGGCATTAGCGTGGGTGGAGACAACGAGAAGCGTTTAACTGCTTCGAAGGCCTCGTTGCATTCTTCAGTCCAATCGACGCTATAATATTTCTTCAGTATATTGTTGATTGGATGAATGGCAAAACTTAAGTCTGGGATGAACCTTCGGATGGATGCACCGAGTTTCCCAAGAAATGACCTGATTCCAAACTCGTCCGATGGTGGGATCATTTCGAGAATAGCCCATATTTTGGCTGGATCAACATCAATCCCTCATGAAGATATAATGTAGCCTAGAAGTTTTCCTCTGGTCACACCAAACATGCACTTCTCTGGGTTTAATGTGACACCATATTCAATTAGTCATGAGAGGACGATACAGAGCACTTCCGGATGATCACAACATTTCTTAGCTTTTGCCAACAAGTCATCCACATAGGATTCCACAATTTTATGGATAAGATCATGGAATATATAAGTCATTGCCCGCTGATATGTAGCGTCAGTGTTCTTAAGAACCAAATGGCATGACATCGTAGCAATATGTTCCCTAGGGAGTTATGAATGTGGTTTTAGCTTAATCCTGTTTAGATATTTTAATCTGATTGTACCCTAAGAACCCATCCATGAGGGATAGTAGTTCAAATCCAGTTGTTGCATCAACGATAACGTCAATGGATGGTAATGGGAAGTCATCCTTGGGACAAGCTTTGTTAATATCCTGAAAATCTATGCAAATGCGTATCTTCCCATTATTTTTGAGAACAGGGACGATATTAGATACCCATTGTGAATAGTCAACGGGTTTGATGAATCCTACTTGGAGAAGTTTTATTACTTCCTCTTTTACCATGAGAGCCACTTTTGGCTTCATTGGTCTTGACTTCTATTTGATTGGCTTCACCTCTGGTTTAGTGATAAGATTATGTATCGTGACTTGTGGTGCAATGCCTATCATTTCTTTATAAATAAATGTAAAATATCTTTGATGTTCTTTGAGGATTTGGGTATGTATTTTTATCTCCTCCAGAGTTAACGAGGATCCCAATTTCAAAATTCTTGGTTCTTCCTCTGTTCCAATGTTTATGTCAATGGTTTCTTCTATTAAAGAAGTGTTACCTTCTTCAAATTCAGGTGGGGCTGGAGGTAATTCCAAGCTCTCTCCATTTTCTACCTCATAAATATCGAGATCCTTCTGTGGAGAAGACTCTACCGTGGGATTTCCAAAATAGGAAGAGGAATGTGGTATTAGGGAAATATCAACTATACGATGAGTAAGATGTAGCTCCGCATAGGTGTTTAGATATTCAAGAGTGACTCTATCATTGTCAAAGTGATCCATAATAGAAAAATCATCCTCAACATCTCCATGAGTTAGGAGTGAGTTTGTTGGTATTTTACGCACTAATGGCTCGGTACGAAGTGATACCATGAAATTTGTGTCCTCCAACTTGCTTTTTGGGGTGAAACGGGAAGCTGAGGTTGTTATTGAGTCTACGAGAAGGTTTTGCTCTCGTGGGATTACTTCAATTGATATGAAGTTGAATCCCTTGCTTAGATCTAACACAGTTGTTTTGTATAGTTGTAAATGTTCAGCCCTAGTTTCATATACCTCGGAGACTTGGTTTGCAACTAGTTGCGAGTCTCCTAGCACTCTAATGTCATTGACACCTATTTTTTTAGCTAGGATGAGGCCAAGGAGGAGAGCTTCGTACTCATCTCTGTTCTTTGTACATTCAAAGTTTAATTTAAAGGCGAAAGGTAGGATCTTTCCCCCAGGTGAAGTAAAGATCACCCCCGCCCCAACTCCAAAGCGACATCTAGCTCCATTGAAGTGGAGAGTCCAATACTCACTTGGAAAAATGGATGTTAGGATATCTGTCGTAGCTATTTCTTTTGCTTTGGTTACCTCTACCATAAAAACTTTGTCTGATGGAAGAGAAGTGATTCTCAAGGTGTGTCCTATACCCATGGAATCAAACAGTAGGAGAATAGCTAAGTCTTTCTCCATTTTTGCGGTAGTCCCTAGTGATACTGATTTTATAGCATTGGTCTCACTTTTGAGTATTGGAATGTCCTCATCTGGATTTGAAATTTCCAACTCAGTGGTGGGTATCAACTTTTCTTTTGGTTGTGAATTATTTGGTTTGACAAGCTGGTTTGCTGGAAGTTCAAACTCAGAGTGGATACCCGGTCTTTTCTTCAAATCAGCTAGGTGTATATTGAAGGGTTTTGGGTCACCTTGTGCCATGAATATTTTCCCTAAGTGTAGAAATATTATTTCTTGGAATAGCGTGGAAGGGATTGCCTTCATGCGGTGTATCCATGGCTGACCAAGGATCATATTATAATTGGTTTCTCGATCTATAATATAAAACTCGGTGAGGACCGTCTTGGGTCCTAAAGTGACTGGTAAAACTATGGTTCCAATTAAAGTGGATTTGAGGCTATCATAACCTCTTAGCGTATTTCGCGTAGTGGAATAGTTTGTCTCTCCATATCCTAACTTTTGAAGGAAAGCAAAGGGGACTATGTTAACTGTTGCTCCATTGTCAACCATTGCACGTTTAAGATAATTATTGTAGACCCAAACTTTTAAATGTAAAGCTGGGTCACCTCTTCATGTAATTTCAGCGTCTATCGGCATTTTGCTTATATCGAATATAAACTCAGTATCCCTATCTGGCTGCCCCAGAGGATAAATATCAAAATCCACCTGGTTTACTTTCATTTCCGGGGGAGGAGTGATGTTAATTAAATGGCCAAGGCCTAACGCTTCTAAGAGGGCAGCTCTGTGGGCAGGAGAGTTTTTTAATAAATCCAAAAAGGAGATGTGAGAGAAGGTTTTAGTCAAATCATTAATTAAGTCATAGGCGCCTATGGGTTTTACCAATGTTTATTGACTATTGTCTGGCTCCAACGGATAACTTGGAGTAGGTTGGGATGAATAATCCCATGTTCTTGTTATGGTTTCTACGTTTATTTCAGTGTCTAACTCTACTAAACCAATTATCTTAGTTTGGGGTCGAGTTCCTAATTGAGGTGCAACTGGTGGATTTAATGAAGTTGAAGCTTCATGATCATTATTTCTTGTCATGACACATTTGTTTGTTCCATTAGGATCTAACCTATTATTAGAATGGTTTGGGAGCGGATCATTAAAGATTTTGAGGGATGCATTTTGAGGGGAAATTTCCCCTGTATAAGTGTTTGGCATGGGTACTACATAATTTGCTAAAAACATATATATAAAGAATTTTTTTTAATCTTCTGGCAAATGTTGCATGAATTTATTGTATTCATGACAAGTCCTAGTATCGTGGCCTTGAATCTTGTGGAAGCCACAATATAGATTGGGATTATAATTTTGAGGCTTTTGATTTAAAACATGTTGTTGCCTGAAATTCTGATAAGGTTGCTGGTTTTTAGAGTTAAAATTTTGAGGCTGCTGCCTTTAGTTTTGATTCTAATATCTAGTTGGGTTTTAATTTGGACTTTGTGTTTGAATTTTCCGTTGTTTTTATTGTTGTTGCCGTGGTGGATGATTAAAATCCACCACATTGATTGTTGTAGTAAAGTTGTTATTTCACTGATTATTAACAGGTGGCAAAATGTTTATAACATTTTCCCTTTTAACTTGGTCAGGTACTCCATCTGTTGTAACCCCGCGATTCTTGTTAAGGATCTTAGGTCCTTGATTAGCGTTCCTGGTATTAGGATAGGCCATGGTGTTTTGATTGGGAGGGGTCAATTTATCATTTGTCCCATATGTCTTACTATTGTTGCTTGGTTGATTTGGAGAGCACTCTCGAGTACTTCATCGTAAGTTCTTAGTGGGAACTTCTGAACTTTTTCCTTTATCTCTCTATTGAGTGAATTAAGGAATAAATCACATAGCTCCATTTGATCCATATTTGGAGCACTCGCTGATGAGTAGAGAATCGTATACCATCTTTGAATAAAATGAGCAGTGGACTCATTATGTTCTTGTTTGATATGTAAGAACTCCCTGATTCCCATTCTTAATAATTTGTAAATGTCGAAAGCTTTGATGAATTCTGACATGAGTTGTTTAAATGAGTGTATCAAGGCTTCAGGTATTCTGTAATACCAATCAAGGGCAATACCTTTTAAGGTTTTAGGGAATATTTTAGCGACAACCCCATCCCAAGGGAGTAACTCCTGTATGGCTGTGGCATAAGCCTTAATGTGTGCATTTTGGTCTCCTTCCCCTTTGTATTTGGGAAAATCAGGAAGAGGTCTTGGAAGCATAACGCTTTGTATGGTGAAGTATAGGAGTTATTTTAAATATTCTGAATAAGTCCCTACTGTGTAGGCCTCAACCATTGATGGGGCTTGCTGAGGGGGTTGAGGTGGAAGGGGTTGTTGATATGGCATAGCATATGCATTTTTTGGAACATAAGGGAATCCCTGTGGTTGAAAAAACATCCCAGGAGAAGAGAGCATGTCTCCTTGTGGTGATTTTGAATAAATGTTTAAATAAGGAGGAGCATTGTTGTGGTACGGGTTGTTTGGTGCCAAGCCGGGGGTGTCGTGTTTTTAACTGGAGTGGTGTTTGAAAACAGGGTCCTAGTTGGTGTTTGTTGTGGGTAACTATAAGGATTTTGAGGAGGCATGCCTAACGTGCATGTTCCTGTAAGGAGGTCGACCTAACTGGGGTGATGCAGAGGGTTAGGGATTCCTGCTTGCCCAAAATATGAATTTTGGTTTGCTTGAGCAAGCTCCAGCCCTCTAACCTTCTCAACTAAGGCTGAAATGACCTCCATCGGTGAAGACGTAATGCTTTTCCTTAAGGGTGTTTGTTGTATAGCTTGAGGTTGTAAAGGGGTATGATACCCTGCTATGAATTGATCATTACCCTGCCAAACTTCACCGAGGGTATTTCCCATAGGTGAAGTTATGGGGGTGTTTTCCTGGAATAAGGCATCAGACTGTATTTGTAGGTTCCCTATAGGTGGATACATATTTTGGAAGCGTTGTTCACTTTTAGCGAAGCGCGCTAAGTATTCCTCATCCAAAAAGGGGAGTGGGTCTGATTGTGGTCTGAATAAGACCCGAGGAGATTAATTGGATTCTCCAGTAAACGTCATATTGTTAGAGCCAAATGGATCTAGCTGTTGTGTTTGTGTAAACTGATCAAATTCCTCTATTCGGAATGAAGAACTAGAGCTAGTCCTGTGAGGGGTAGTTTGAGATGACAAGTAAGTACTCGAATAGTTATCAACCCATGCAGAAAGTGAAGGCAATGGCTGTCTGTTTGTTTGACCATAGCTTGCTTCAAGACCTGAGACAGGTCTGCCATATGCATCGTATCCCGACATATTCGAGGGGTATATGAATACCCGCAAAATAATGGGAAAGAGTGAAGGTGGATGAAAGAAATGAAAAATAAAAGAGGAAGATTTGTTTGTTCATGTCGGGTTCACCAATTTTGTACGACAGAAAAGTGATATGCGAGGATGATAATCGGTAAGTGACTTTCCCCGTACCCGACCTCTCGAGGTTGTGCCAAGATAGCCGGTGGTCTGTAATGCGGGTGACTTAGATGAAACCACAACCAGTATTATGGCCAGTTTTCAATGATAGGAAAGCTACATGCGAGGATGAGAATAGGAAAGTCACCTTCCTATAGCTAACTGTAGGAGGATCAGTGACTAAGATCTGGTAGTGTGATCTCCTTATAGCTAAATGACAAAGGGGAGATTTAGAGGCTATGAACGGGTAGCATAAATTCCCTAGTGGTTTATCCTAAGATCTAAGTGTGAATCTAGTTTTGAAGTCTCCGAATTAACTTAAACTGGAAATAACAATTTATACTACTGCTGAAAAGGAAACTACTCTAAACAAAATATATGATTGAAACGTTATAATTACAAACAGTAATTAAACTACTTTTATACTAAACAAGTGAGATAACCTGGTGTGGTTATTCACCTGTGCAGATGTGTGAATCTAGATAAAAGATAGCTAATTAACTTAATTGAAAACATTCAATCCTACCTCAAAAGTGAGGAGCGAATCAAAGTTTCTTAGATACTATCAATCCCCACAACTTCCCTGGCAATATTGAAAGTGATCTTAACTGAAATAAAATGATTCACTACTCTATTTGATATGTTTTTAATTGTAACTTTGATAGCTCAAATCTGGTGTTTAAGGAACAATGGTAAATACAGTTGTGTGTGATTTTGTCCCCTCAGTGTGATCTCCTCATTCCTTCATGTTCTCGTGAATCCAAAAAGTGTGTATATGATAGTATCAACATAAGATAGCAATCGAACAATGTCAGCTTTGGATATAGACCGAATACAATGCGAGTAGGAGAGGGATAGCGCAAGTGAACAGAGCTTGACTATGCAATTCCTAGCGAGATTTATTATGGGAATACAACACAAGTGTACTGAGAGCTTCAGAAACTATCCTTGTGACAAAACAAAACCTGCAACTTTAATGGATTCTAGTCTAGAAATGAAGCTATTCTATGTTAAACTAACTACATGCAATAGCAATGAAACGAGACTTGAAACAAGAAGATAATATGACCTCCAAAATTCTAATAATGGAAGCAAAACATGAAACTAATAGAATTCTAAGCAAGGAATTGAAAAATTGAACAAGAGAATTGAGAGGATGAGGGGCCATTTGCTTGAAAACAAGCTGGCTATTTATAACCAATGCATTTACTAGAGGGAAACTCCCATTTGATCTCTTTTACTATAAACAAAGGAAAAACACTATTCACATGGAGCATAAAACATTAATGCAAGCCAAAGTGGTTGAAGAAAGCATGTAAATTTGAAGATTTACGTTTGACGTGATCGTCAGAGGAATCTGGAAAACGTGAACAAAACCGTCGCCCTGTGTAGGGCGGCGGTTACGGGACTACCACCCTGTCCTGGGTGGCGGTCACAGGACCACCGCCTAAGCAGGGCTGTGGTTCTGTCACTGAAGACAAAACACAAGAAGAAAGGGGGGAAAATGGAAAAACAAAGCATGCGGAGGTTGAGTAGGGCATGTCGGATACAAGCGTATACCTGGCGAGCCTTTATGGATTCCAAACACCTTGCAATGAGACCTGTATCATCATTGGGGTATGTGTAACATCATTCCAATGGTGTAGTACCCTACAATTTTGGGTATGTACAATCACCTCAACACTAGGCACTGTCATCCTTCACGTTCGCGTGGGTCCCTGCACTGTTCCAGAATTGTTTTACGTTTTGGAGGGGGAATTCCAATATAACTTGTTACTTGGTAGACCCTGGATCCGTGTCATGGGTTATGTTCCTTCCACTTTGTATCATTGTGTAAAGTTTGAACACGAAGGACACACTTATACCATTCTATCTAACCAATCACCTTTAAAAACATGCAACATGCTTTACCGACCCAATGATGTGCTCATACCTGTCAATCCATCTACCTCCGCAACCAATACCACTTCACCTACACCTCCACCTACCAGTACAGCTGCTGTTTTCACCGCACATACCTCCTCCATTCCTACCACTACTATAACCTCCATGGATGACTCATTAGCTTCCCAATCCGTTAACTCCACCACCACATCGACCTCTAACACATCATCCATTCTAGCTACCTACTTACCAACCACTGATCCCTTGGAAGGTGTTTTTCAACACCTCACTCTAGGGGAATACTTCCTATATAGTGTCAACACATTCCTTAATCCTCAGGAGTATGGAAGCCTTCACCAACACCCTTCGCTATGATCACAGTATAGGAGAACACCTCCTTTATGGTCCTCCTCATCTTTGTACTAGTCTCGCCTATGGGGGACTTGATACTACCACTTACACACCTAAACCACCATCACAAACCCACCCATTTTCCACTGACTTCCAATCACTTACCAATCACCGTTTTTCCCACACCTTCCTGCACTGTTGTGCATGGAAGGGTTTTGGTTTCGGATTTTACGAGCAAGGCCACCATACCGTTACTCTATGTACTACCCGCAAACATAACAATTGTAGTGGTGTCGGTTTCCCTGAACCTCCTACCAAACAGGCCCGCATTGAACTCATTGAGGACCTTAGCCCTTCTCCACCTTCACCCGCTCCACCTTCATCACCACCTTCACTGACGGAGTCGATGGATCCCGAATCTATCCCTCCTAACTTTTTTTTTCATAAACACCATTTCATTGGGGCCTTTGACTTATCAACGCGAAGGCGAGGCCCTTTCCACTCTTCCATTCCTATATCCTAAAATGACCGATGACGACACACCTATAATTAACGCCATTCAATGTTAGGATGATGAATCCATACTCACCTACCTTGGTGCAAAATAATCATATATTCATCGGTCATTACTCTCTGAAACACAAACCATGTTGAATGAATCGACTATCAAGATCAACATTCATACTCAGGATGACCCACACATCCTAAAGATCAGACAATCTTTAGATACTTCTCAACATGAAGCCATCACTTCTTTTATCTAAGATCATAACCATGCTTTCGCTTGGTCTTAGGCAGACATGCCCGGTATTGACCCCACCATAGTGGTCCACAATATCGTAACCATTCCCAATGCCAAACCTATCAAACAAAAGTTGAGGAAAATGCACCCTCGCATTGCTCTTCTCATCAAATAAGAACTTCAGTGCCTTCTTTCCATTTCCTTCATCTTACCCATTGATTATCCTTGTTAGATTTCTAACATTGTCCCTATTACTAAAGCAATAGGGGGACTCCGCATTTGCACGGACTTCCGTGACCTCAACCTAGCCTACCCAAAAGACGACTTTCCCTTTCCCGGTATTGATCAACTGGTTGACCTCACCACTAGTCATGAGATGCTATCACTCATGGATGGCTTCTCGGGTTATAACCAAATTTTTCTTTCCCCAGAAGATCAACACAAGACCGCATTCACCACCCCTTGGGGGACCTTCTGCTATGGATTCATGCCTTTTGGCCTTAAAAATGATGGTGCCACATATCAGCGTGCTATGACTTACATCTTCCATGATACCATGCATCGCATATTAGAAGATTACGTGGATGATCTCTTGGCCAAATCTAAACGTCACTCCGAGCACCTTTCCTTCCTCCAAACCATCTTTGACCGCCTCATTAAATATTGTGTCCACCTTTATCCTAAGAAGTGTGTCTTTTCAGTTCTCTCAGGAAAGCTCCTAGGATTTATTGTTTCCCTCCATGGTATAGAAGTTGACCCTGCTAAAGTCAAGGCCATCCTCGAAATTCCTCCGCCTACTAACCTTTGCCAACTCTATAGCCTGCAAGGTAAATTACAGTCCATTCGTCATTTCATTTCACAATTATCCGATCGGTGTCAACCATTTCATCATCTGCTAAGGAAGGATGTCTCGTTTAAATGGGATGATGACTGTCACAAAGCTTTTGAGGCCCTAAAACAATACCTTCTACAACCACCTGTACTCATTCCACCTAAAGACGATTAACCTATTTACCTATACATATTTGCTACTGATCATTCCTTGGGAGCCATGCTCACTCATCGTGATGAACAACACAGGGAGCAGGCAGTTTATTACATAAGCCGTACTCTTTTGGACTATGAAACCCGATACAACCATCCAGAAAAAATTTTCTTAGCCTTAGTTTTCGTTGCCACCAAACTCCACCATTACCTACTCAACCACAAAACCTATGTTGTGACCAACACCGATCCCTTACACTTCATGTACGCCAAACCTTATCAAAATCAGCATGCCGCGTGATGGCTTATGCTTTTATCTAATCTTGACCTCGAATTCATTCATCAAAATTCCATCAAGGGCCAAGCTATTGCCGACCAACTAGCCGACGCACCTATTTTTGGGGATCAACCCTCTAATTTTGACTTTCCAGATGATTCAATTGCTACCCTTTCCCTAGATGAACCCCCTTACCAAATGACACTTTTCTTCAATGGTTCCAAGTGTCAATGTGGGAGCGGGGCTGGTATTAGCCTCATTCCTCTTGATGGAGAACCCATGCCTTTGTCTTTCAAACTAGACTTTGAATGCACCAACAATATTTTTGAGTACGAAGTGTTTGTACTAGGTCTCCAAGCCGCATATGCCCTAGATGTCAAATCAATTCACATCTTTGGTGA
The DNA here is from genome assembly GCA_019776745.2 of Taxus chinensis. Classification (NCBI taxonomy): domain Eukaryota; kingdom Viridiplantae; phylum Streptophyta; class Pinopsida; order Cupressales; family Taxaceae; genus Taxus; species Taxus chinensis. The sequence continues at coordinate 666,633,530 of CM034152.1, read as the reverse complement.
TTCATAATTGGTCGTAAACTAAGTCAATGGTATGTACCAATGTCATAACGAGATACTTCAAAAGTATAAACATCATGTAGACATACTTTTGACCACCTTTGATTGTTACACCCTTCAAACCATCCCACGTTCAACCAACAAATTTACAGATACCATGGTCTACTTAGCTTCCCAAATACCCGCTTCCCCCGTTGATTCCAAAATCTTTGTCACCGTACAACACCTCCATTCACCTTCTTATTTACCTCACGATGTTTACTTGATCGGAACTGACACCCCTGACCCGAGTGACCTTTGGTATAAACAATACTCTGACTACCTTTCTCTCTCCATCTTACCTCCTGATCTCACCCATAACGGACAACGCGACTTCCTTAAAAAGGTCTCTCATTTTGTCATTCTAGGGGGACTCCTCTATAAGCACGGATTTGATGGTATTCTCTTATGATGCCTCACAATTTCTGAAATTCCTTATACCATTAAGGAGGTTCATGATGGCATATGTGGAGGTCACTTTAGTGGCCTTGCTGTTGCTAAGCATATTCTTCACCTAGGCTATTATTGGCTGACCCTTAACCATGATTGTTGTGACTATGTCAAACATTGTGTCAAATGCCAACAAAATTCCAACCTTCATCATACACCCAGTCATGCCTTATAGGTTGCTCGTGACCTTTGGCCCTTCTCTCAATGGGGTTTGGATCTTGTTGGAGAAATCAATCCTCATTCTTCCCAACGCCATCAATGGATCATAACTACTACCGAATACTACACAAAATGGGTGGAAGCCATACCACTCATCTCCATGAAAGCCGAGAAAATATGTGAGTTCATTAACCATCACATCATTTGTCACTTTGGTGTTCCTCATCACCTCATCACTGATAATGGAAAACAATTCAAAAACAAAACATTGCAAAAACTTTACAACGCCTTTGGCATTCAGCTTAGTTTCTCATCACCTTATTACCGGCAAACCTATGGCCAAGCCAAATCCACTAACAAAACCCTCAACAAAATTCTCATGAAAGTGGTTGATGATACTGGGAAGGATTGGCATACGCACATTCCTTTTGCCCTGTGGGCATACTGCACTAGTATTCGCACTTCCACTGCAGCCACACCCTTTTTGTTGGTCTATGGTATAAAGGTTGTTCTGCCTCTCGAAGTCTAGATCCCCTCACTCCGCATTTCTCTCCATGACATGCTTACTGATGATGAATTTTGTCAGGACCACTTAGCACAGCTAGAGTTATTAGACGAACGTCGTCTTAACACTCTAGATCACCTTCAAGTTTACCAACAACGTATCAAACATGCTTATGACAAATGTGTTCATGAAAGAACCTTCCAAGTTGGTGACCTTGTCTTGAAAGAAAATAAACACGTAACCAAAGAAAAAAAAAGTAAACAGGGTAAATTTGCTCCTAATTGGCTTGGACCATACATCGTAACTCATACCTATGGATCAGGTGCCTATTGTTTATCTTCACTTGATGGTAAACCAGAACCTGAGCCCCTTAACGCATTACATCTTTGACCATTCTATTGTTGACTCGTCGTCCTACCTCACCCTTTGTCTCTTTCTAGGCTCATCCCTTGAGCTCTACCCACTCCATACACCTTCCTAATGATTAAACAAGAATCATGTGAGTACCCATCACTTGTTATCTTCTCTTGAATATGTGTACCACGGCACTGCACATAGCATGATTCTCATGGATACTTTTCATCTACCTTTAGATGAGATCCCATGGTCATTCCACCTTGCCTTTTGAACAAGAGTCCTATCCTCCACCTTGGTCTTGTCCATGACTTCACCAACCTCACATGGGACCAAACTCCTTGAGTCAAACTTCTAATAAAAAGATGACTCCCTCAAAAGGACATATTCCTCTCGACAAAATTGCTGCTATAAATAGATTGCTCCCTCGAAGGACAACTATGTGAAGCTTTTAACAAAAAAAAAGAACGAGAGAAACAGAAGCTTCTTGCATCGATCAGCTTCATGAAGACCTCAAGGAGTACCATATTATTTATCCCATATAGACTTCCCGCATCGATCAATCTATCAAAACAAAAAACCTTTTAGTCATGGACTTTCCCATTGTGACCTAGGACCCCTTGCCCAAAGGCCTTGTTACTCAAAACATATAAAATTAGCTACCTTTCACCCTCCTTACCATTTCCACTTTCATTTCCTCAATTTCCTCAAGGAACGTCTTGGAATTTAGACATTTGGTGATCATGTGACTACCTTCATCGTAGAATAGTTAATCATGCAATGTCTTTTGGGTCTTATGTTCATCACCCCCTCCACGGTATGATCTACTCAGTATGATCCTACCCAATCAGGTGGCTTTATTGCCCCCCTCTTATCTTTTAACCATCTTTGTTTACGTTTTGATTACATTATACATGACTTGGTCCTCACCGCTTACCTTTGGGGTAATCCTCCCCTTTCACCATAATCACCTTCACCTACATCATTTTACCTATAATCTACCCACACCTATTAAACCTAAACCCACAACATGCCCAAAAACCTACTAACTCATTTTCATATTCTTCCCTAGCTCATGGGAGAACAACATCGGCCTGAGGTCCCTTTTTGTCGGGACTATGTAGGCAGCACTCCAAGGGCATGGGGCCCTTGGAGGTTAGCTCAACCATTCTTTACCCTAAAACAATTCATCAACCATGCCTAACTCACCATTTACATCACATTTCACTTAGTTCCCCTTTTAAAACAAAATTGGAAATTAAGCCACATACATAACAAGTTGCTTACCACAGCATACATTTATTACACCTACCATCTCTCTATCATCACTATGCATAGATTATAGAACATTTCACATATGACCCATAGTATCATTCATTGCCAAAATAATGAATCATAACTAAACCTACTTTCAACTCGATCCATGCCTATAACCTGACTCAACCATGCCTATAAACCTGACTCAATCCATGCCTAAACCAACTTGACTCAACCATGCCTATAACCTGGATCAACCATGCCTATACTCATTTGACTCAACCATGCCTATAACCTGACTCGATCCATGCCTAAACCAACCTAACTCCATCATGCCTAACTCACCTAATTTCATTCTACATTAAAGTAACAAATCCATATCTCATCTAACACAAGCCATAAACCAATGTCTCATAAACACATCAACAAATCACGAAATACCATGTATCTCATCATATAAATCAATAAATGTGTATCTCAATATACATTCCTATCTCATCATGACCATCATCTCAAAATGTTGGCACACAAGCCGATATATAATACAAAATGTCATCGGCACGCAGGCCGGTCTCATATATATAACAAAGAATGAATCAATACAAAATCTCTTCGGCACACAGGCCAGTATATGCTCAAAATATACAAAACACTCATACATCCTCACAATATCTTCGGCATGCAGGCCAGTATGTGATCAAAAATATAACTATCTTCAACACGCAGGCCGGCATATATATCAAAAAATAACTAATATACATCAAAAATCAGGTGACTACAGATCAGGCATCTCGTCGGATGTCCTCCATCTCTGTGTCACCTACACCCTCAGCCTCCTATGTCCCTGCTAACACCTCACCTAGAGCTGGTCACCACGCGCTGGTGGTCTCTCCCTAATCAGGCCTCGGAGCTCGCTAACCTCCTGTGCTCTCCACACTATGCGTGTGGGATCTTATCCTCTCACTGGATGCCTGTTGTGCCCTGTACTCTCCATAGGATAGGAAGTCTATCCCTGGCCATCATGAGCTAGTCCTGATAATATCTTGCCTCACCTAGGGCATCCCGTAACCTGGATACAGGCACGGTCTGTGGTGGTCCCATAGGTCTCGGCCCCTGTACCTACCCTGCAGTGACCTGCCCTGTAGCAACCTGCCCTATACGCCGGCCTGTGAACTGGGACCTGCTCCCTGTGCCTATGGTGGTGCCCCTACCCTTGTGCCTGTATCTGGGCCTATAAGGCCCTAATCTGTGCCTGGGCTATGGCCAACTGGCCCTGTAAACCTGCCACCTGAGCCAGTAAGGCGGTCACCTGACCATCTCTATCTCCATCTCCTCCATCCTCTCCCTCTACCATCTGGGCCTTGTAGACTGGCCACCTGTACTCGTAGCTCTGCTACCTCTACCTCCGACCCCTCCAACTGTGTCTGTAGTATACCTATTTGGGTAATCAATGTCACTACCTACCCCTGTAGGGCATCTCTCTGCACTGTAATGGTAGTTAGGTCTGGCTGCCCCAGTCTGGGTGGTATGGCTCGTAACTAAGCCACCCACCACTGCATGTATCTGTCTGATACATCCGGTGTCATCTATCTGCCAATCCACTGGCTGCTCCTCCTCCCCTATGGGAATTGTAGGCTATGGTAGAGGTAAGGGCCTCTCCACATCATCTCACCGATACTGTGGGAAGGGTGGAGGAATGTCTTGTAAGAGCCCAAACTGCCATTGGACTTTGTCTACTAGGATCATCTCATCCTCCCGGCACATCCGACATCGATTACCCTTGACCAGCATTGGTCGCATGCCCTACCTACACCATCGTCAGTTTTCCTATACCACCATCGGTTATACATAACCGCAATCGGTCACCTTCACCTACACATTGCCCTTACTTTTCCCTTTTACCCCACCCTTTACCCCGATCCTTTACCCCACCCCACCTTTACCCACCCTATTTACCTTACCTTTCCAGACCTCCTCACTTACCTGCCTACTCTTGTCCTCCTTTGGGGACTCGTTATTTTACCCATACCTTGGCCTTACCCATGTCGTGACCTAGATATTTGGACCTAGACCATCGCTAGTGACCTTTGATCTCATGTGTTCATTATACCTTGTGGCACTGTTACCTGTGTTGATTGACCTAATGACCTTACCTAGCCTATTGTCGTGACCATTTATCCTAACCCTACCTTTGGTGTACCGAAACATACCTAAATGTTCCTGCACCTAACCTACATTGTGTTTCCTGACCATATCCTATACCTTGGATACTGGATTCACTTCAACCTTGTCTGGATAAACTTATTGACCTTAGACGATGTAGATTTTTCCTGCTCTTCAACCCGCTAGCATGATGTAGTTTATACATGTGAGTGCATTTGACTGTTGCTACCTTTGACCCTGACCCATTACCTAGAATGGCCCAAGTAGACCTTTTACCCTTTTTCCCTATGCCCACCTTCCTTTTCCTTGCATTTATCTTTTATCAAACCACTCACTGATTCTCCCTTCTGCCTCATCACTTCCTAGTTTGAAGGGGATCACCTTCACCCACACATGGGGCAACCACATCTTATTTTTTTTAGTGTCGCTTACCAATACAAGCTATGGAACAAAAAGGGGAAAAATGTAGACACTAAAATTAGGTCACACTCCCCTTTGGTCCCTCGACAAATAAGCACCATTCATCACATTCACCTAGCCATGACCCCCCCTTCACCCCAAAAATATTAATTTAATTAATTTAATTAAATTAATTCATTATCCTCACTATATTTATTATTTAAATATCTTATTTAAATAATATCCACACATACAGTTCACTTAGACACCTCATCAAACCAACTCAACCTAAGACCTATTCTTAGCAAGTTGCCATAACTAACTAAGACTTACCCAAACCCTAAAAATCAATGCCTACATTCCCTCTAACCACATTCCCACATGCTCACAAGAAGCTCCCAGTCTAATCCGTGGGATAATGACACGAGATCCAAGGAAATCAAGAGGATCTCCCTAGTTTAGTAAACCTAGGAAATCCCACCTTGACCGACGTCGGTTACCCCTAACCGTCACCGATTAAGCCAGGACCACTGTCGGTTACCCTTTTAACCCCTAAACTACCTTATTCTCAAGGTTGGAAAACATTGGGAGAAAAGTTGAATGAGAAAGAACACATCTCAGAGAGGTAACACATCTTCAGAGAGACAAATTCCAGTGAAAACTCACATGCAAGGAAGGAGATTGAGCATCTTCTCCTGCACAGCCATCCCAACCATGATATGATCTATCCAAGCAAAGAGGAGTGTACATGCATAGCCCATGCAGAAGATTTTCTTCAGTTGGTGATCACTTGCAACCTTCAAACCCCTCATCAACACCTCCATCCCTCACACACAGGCATTCAGGACCGGAATCCAAGTAAGTATAACATCATACTTTCCTGGTTTATTTCATTTCATCATCATTTTATCATCCATTGTTTACCTTGCCCCCTATTGACCTTCTCCAACATTTTCACCTCCATATACCCATTAAAACCTCACCAAAGCCTACTCCAGTCACCCAATACCTCATCTTGACCAACCAAAGTCCTTTGTGCAATCACAAAGGAGACCAAAGGCTTGTTCTGTGACATTTCCAGATCTTACAGTAACCGCACCGGTTACACCTAACCACCGTTGGTCACCCCTTACTCAACACCGGTCTCTGTATATTTCCTCATATAGCCTTGAATAGAGACCTACCCACCAAATTTCATCTCACCCTCATTCACATGTGATCTACCTGAGACCTCTATCAAACCTGCAGAGACCCAAAACCAATCATTTGACCTTTGGATTCTATTCTAGCTTAGCCTGTTAGATTAGATCTATTTCTTATTGTATTTTAAGTGAGATACCTAAATCATTTTAAATAACAATAGGATTTACTTTGTTTACAGCATTAAATTGTTTAAAACAGTGGACTGACAGCCATCTAGGAAGTATCACACTTCTCGGATCTAGCATACGCTAGGCAGTTCACTACCCATATTGTTTAATTCCTTCTAGTGGTCTTGTTTTCATTACAGGTAGTTCCTCCTAGCCAAAAGGAAGCTATCACGATCAGTTGTGGATCTGTAAGTCATACATGTGCAACAACCCATCAACCAACATTTGAACAGGCATTCCTCCTACGCCCGTTACCCTATCTGTTTCGTCAACACTTCAAAGAAACAATCTAAGAATCAGGTGAAACAAGTAGATACATCTTAAACATTGATATTAAATATTTAAAAGTAAAAAATATTTTGATATTTAATTTTTAATGAATATATTATTTGTTTGTATATAGTGTGTCTTCATGATGGAGTGTGCGGATTGTTTTTACAAATACTCTCATAAAAAAACATTGTTTTTTCTCAAAATTGATGACAAACACACAGTGCTTTTCAACAATTTTGAAAAAATCTTTGTACTTTTGAACAACAAAATTTGTGGGAAATAAAAATATATGTTGGGGCACGTCAGCCTTGTGGTAACATATGGAAATAAATTGAAGCATGCAAGTTTTAATATAAACAGAAGTTCATTGTTATCTTTAATATTTTGATAATTTTTGTATACCAATTTTTGATCAAAGGTTTGATGATATTTCTCTTACACTTAATTTAGATTGAATCTATAATGATATTTTGTAATTTTAAATGTATTTTAAAACATTGGCATGGTATAATTTATAATGATATTTAGGGATGGTATTAATATTAATTTGGCAAACTTGTGTCAATGGTTTTTTTCTATTTGAAAATTAATCTTTCAAACTTTTACTAACTTTTGTCTAGTTTTATGGATTCACCCCTTACCCATTTGAAACACACCCTTATCCCTTCAAAAATCTATCTTTTGCATTGTACCAAAAACTCTATTATATGTCTTGTAATTAGGATTTACACCTCTATTACTTACACATACAATTAATTTGTTTTCATTCCTATCGTTTATCTTAAATTCATGCTAAGACGGAAGTTTTCAATGAAATTTCCTTAGCTCTAAGAACTAAAACACTTCACGGATTATTTCTTAAGTAATTTAATACGGCTGGTAAAAAATTTTTTTGCATTATTATGTGAATATATAATAGATTTTGAAAATCTATTTAAATATATGAATATGGTTTTTGTGTGTATATTTTGTTAAATATTATGCATGTGGATGATTTGAAAAGCTAAGTGTGGATGCTCTTAATAAGCATTCCAACAATGGAAGTTGATGAGGTTCATAATTCCTCCATAATGTTGACAATTTTTGCAACGTTTCCACCACCATTCGATATTGGACCAAATAGGGAAAAATGGTTGACATTATGTATCTTAAATGGAGAATGGTCCCATTAAAATATGGAGGTGGTAGATATGGTGGTCATGTCAGGGATGGTTGTTCATTTTGTGTTTGACCCTCGGCTCACTTGGACAAACATAGTCACTAGAAGATGCATTGATGAAAAGCTCCCTGCAGTAGATTGGTGACAATACCTTGGGTAGTACCACGAGATCACACTTTTCATACACCCACCTCCTGATGGAAATTATCCTGGCTTATCAACAAATGTTCTTGATTTGTGGGATGATGTTGAGCGTCAGCTAGAAGAACTTGATGAGTATAGGTATGAACAATGGAGAGAAACACATCATGACATGGATGAGTGTGACAGTGATTGCAATGGGGATGCCTGCATTGGCTTTAGTCACATGTGTTGAGTGATTATGTATTTTGTAAAAGTGTAATGCACTTATTTTGAAAATGTTACTTCTTCCTTTGTTTTATATATCATATCGCTTTGTATTACAAACTCATGTTATGAACAAGAAAACACCTAGTATAATTGTATGAGTTTATACTTCAAAGTTCAAAGTTATTTTCATAATGTATTGTTATTGTTTTTATGCATTAATCTTATATTATCTTGAAACACACTTGCAATACAAATTTTATTTATAATTCGAAAAAACAATGTGTAAAGTTAACTTCATCACAAAAAAATTTATTGTGCATAATTCTATGAATCAAAAATAAAAATAAAACACTTCGTGCACCATTTGTTTTAGTTTATCTTGTATTACAATGCATCACTCCAGGGGTGGCTATGGAAATGCACTTGAATGAAACATAAAGAAGTTTGACATTTTCCCATCCGTGTTAAAAATATGCTCTTATGTATTAGGAGAAGACAAAAATAATGAGACGGTAATAAAATAATTTGTGAACATTAATTGTATGTGATATTAATGTACTTAATGTCATTTGTAGAGCTAATAATTATGTAAATGTCCTCTTTTCATACAGGTTACTTCACATCCCATGGCAAGTACATGTTTGACATGCTTCACAGTGGATACAACCATGTCGTCAATAAGTAGTTTACTTTGTACAAGTTATTTTATTTTTTTTCATTGTAATCTTAAACAAACATCTAATAATATGTTATATTTTAAAGTCACTAGGAGATGCTCCTCCAGGGGGTAATTTTCCTTGTGGCAATATGTCTACCTTTCCTTCCAAACCCATTGACTTGGATATCGCAAAGCATATGAGAAAGGTGAATAAGTTTAAAACTTAAGTTTATTTTTTCTTATTGATTACTATTATTCAATTTCATAAGAATTATCAAAATTTTCTAACAACATATTTCAATTAGCCACCAGTAGACTATAAAATTGAACAAGTGGGTGGTTGCATTCATTATTTTTGTCAGCATGGATCATGTGTTAGTGGGGGCATTAATTTTAGGAGCTCCCAAAACTTAACCTCCATCGCTTGGTTACACACAGTCTTCGTTTTGTGCAACCATGTAAGCATGGTCGTAAGCATATGGGCAAACGGCCACCTGTTCCTCATGATAAGAGTAGGGCATACATAGAGAGGAGAGAGGGTAATATGGATTATGTCTTGAGGAAGTGGTACATCTTGCAGTGCAAGAGGGTTGTCGATCGAGTTTGTAAAAAGGAATGTAAAAATTGATTCAAGGAGTTGAGCCCGGGAAGGAAATATTGTAGTGGATGATGAAATGCACTCTTATAGTTCAAAGGAGAGGCAAGAGGCATGACAAGATAGGTGGTTGAGAGTGAGAGAAAGAAAGCACATGTCAAACACCGACAAAGAGGTAAATTTATGATTAGTATAATATATTATGTATTACATAATGTTGGAGATTGCTAACTTAACATTATTTCATGAACGGTAAGAGAGAGAAGAGGGTGGAGAAGGTAGCAGGAATGTTGAACCCCCCAAAAAGGATCCCATAAGTATTCATTGGAATTTCATTCTTATATGGAATATAATTTTTGTTTATTTGTGTGTATACTAACTCTTTCTTTTGACGATGTGTGTAGGATGATGACATTCCCCTGAGTCAACTCCTACACCAGCAAAGAGACTCGCTGAGAAGAAGGAAACATAAAAAGGTAACAAAAACTTGACATTCATGTGACAATTATATGTTATCTTATTTAGTTTATATTTCAATTGTCATGTTGTCTCGTTTTTTGTAGGTTGAGGTTATCGATGAGATGTTCCCTTAACATTCTTCCAATATTGTTAATCTTATTAGAGAGATTGTTTCCCGAGAGGTGAGAGAGGCCGAGCTGAATATCGAAAGAGATGCAGATTCCTCACTAGTTAAGGAGAGAGAGGGTGATGAGGAGAGGCACAAGACGAGAGAGTAGGTAGTTGGACCGGTAAGTTATGTATTGTTCTCATTCACTTTTTTGTATTATTTTTTAGTAAACTTAAGATCAAATTATTAATACAGCTGAGATTGTTGTTATTCCAAATTTTCCAGTCGGGGTCAAAGTGCAACTTATGTCAAATGATATAGTCGTCGAGAGAGGATTTATATGTGATGTTAGCTCTCATGCAGTTTATCATGGCATGAGACTCCCCCCAGAGACTGTCAAATTCATCATTTCTAAGGCCATTGTTACCACTTCTCCATTTCCCTACCCTACCACATTTGCAGACACTTTGGTAGAATGTGTCAAAGGGTTTGCAATATGGGATGTTAGAGATATGATAGTAGATATAGTGGATGATTTGATTATGTGTTTAACTGTATGATTAATCTATGTTGACTTATTTACTAAATGGTCAGCTTTCACGATGATACGGTGTAGGTTATAGTTGAGAAAGTGCATTGTACTCAGACGTAGACATCCCATGCCCTCCCCATCCTTGTGATCACTCCTACTTCCATTCATAGAAACGAGAAGAGGCATTCTCTATTTTATGATTCAATTTTTTCTATTGTCTCCAATAGACAGTGGAGGAGATGATAACATTTATTGTATAACACTGTTTATGAGGACGTTGATTACTATAGATGTATATATGATGATGTTGTTACTATTTAATGTGTTTATGTACTTTTGTATGATGTTTATGGTTTAATATTACATTCATGATATATTGATTATGGTTTGTGGTTTATATTAATCAATGCAATGTTTAGTGGTTACGGATTAACATTTATGTTATATTATTTATGGTTGATGGTTTATGGGTTATATAGAGTTATCCATTTACACTTTTTTTATAATGCATACAATGGTTTTTATTCTTGGTATGTGACTATGGAATATGGATTATGGTTTATGGTTTAATAGTTGCATACTTCTTCCATGTATGTTTACTTGGGTTTTACGTGCATGCTAAACTTTCATATATATATTCCATCTATGAAATTTTTTTGTTGAGTATAAGTTCATTATTTTCTTTGTAATTATGTTTAAATGCTAACTGATATTAATCAGTTTTTTAATTGTAGGTGTAATTGGATGGCTAGAGAAAATAAGGATAGAAAGCGCGAGGCTACACATGTGGTGGAACCAAAACACTATGAATCATTTGATAGTGCCACTTTTGGGTTCAGAAATTATGTGAAGAGGCCTACACACAAACATGGGGGTGTTAGAAAATAATATGAGACTTTCCCACTATTGAGTTATGAAGCTTAATTACTTCACATTAGCATGTTTTATTAACTTGCTGGAATACACAGTAACTGGCGTCAATCAGCTGACCGGCGTTTGTCACCTAGTGATCGGTATCAGTCAAGGCAAGGAGGAACTGACATCAGTTAGCGTAACCGGCATCGGTTACCTGTGCGTGATTATTTTATTTAACTCACAGGAAATAGATCTAACCTTTGATATAAAGTTGATCTAATGGTTATAACAGCATAGCTAAGTTGCCCTAAGTTTGTATATGGTGTTATAAGCTAAAAAACTAGGGTTAGATGTGAATAAGGGAGAATTGTAAGAAGGAATTCTTGGAAGAGAAAAAGAGAAGCTTGTGAGGAAAGAAAGTATTGTACATCCAAGAGGTGTGGAAGATTGCAAATATTCATTGTATATATTCTCTACAAATCTTTAAATAATAAGATTGGTTGTTTCTTGGTGGACGTATCCCACACTAGGTAAACCACGTTATATCTTGTGTATTGTTATTCTGGTTTATTTCCATATTTATTGTTTGTATGCTTATATCTAAATAATATATTTGTACAATTGGTGTGATTAACCCCAAAAACTGGTATCATAGATTTTTTATTTGAGGGTTTTGTGTGTTGACATATTTACTCATAGAGGGATTTCTGGTTGAGTGGGAGCTACAGCAATGGCAGAAGATGGAAAATAAAGAGCTGATAAATTTGACGGCTGTAATTATCAATTATGGAAGATGTAGGTGGAAGATTATTTATATCAGAAAGATTTATATTTATTGTTAGATGAGAAGGAAAGACCTACAAAGATGACTAATGAAGAATGGAATATTCTTTAACAGAAAGGATCTGAGATCTATAAGATTGAGCCTAACAGCATATGTAGCTTTGAATATTACAAAGCAGCAACCACGATAGAGTTGATGAAATCTTTAGCTAATTTATATGAAAAACCTAGTGCTTCAAATAAATTTTATTTGATGAAGAAATTATTTAATCCTAAGATGCAAGAAGGTGAATTTGCATCAAGTCATTTGAATGATTTCCGGTCTATAGTAAAATCAATTAAAATCGGTGAAAGCGCTTTTATTTCTATGATATTTTTCAGATAGTTGGGATAACTTGGTAATGGTTGTTAGTAATACAGCATTTTCTTCTAATATTTTAAAGTTTGATGATGTGGTTAGTATAATCTTGAATGAAGAAATATGCAGGAAAAGTACAGTAGAATTATCATCTGGTAATGCTTTGAATGTAGAAAGCATAGGAAGGCAGAAGGAGATATTCAAGAGCAAGAATAATGGGAAATCAAAATCTAAGAATGGAAAATCTAAATCCAGAGTTAAAGGAATAACCTGTTGGAATTTTGGAAAGAAAGGACATGGAAAGAAGGATTGTTAGCTCAAGGAAAACAAAGAGAAAGGTAAAGAGGAAAATGTTGTTGCATCTAAGGTAATGCAAGATATCCTTATTCTCTCCTTGGATAATAAAATTAAATCATTTTTAGATTCAGATTCAGATACAAATGTTGTTGCATATGAGGTGTTGCATTTGTCTATATGTATTACAAATTCCTTTTCTGTTTTATCTATTTCAGATTTAGATGCAAGCATGTTTCATAATCGGCTAGGCCATATGAGTTAAAAAGGAATGCAGATCTTAAAGGCTAAGGGTAAGTTATCGTATTTGAAAGATGTAGATCTTGATTTCTGTGAGCATTATATATTTGGAAAGAAAAAGAGAGTGATATTTCTCAAGGTTATGGCAATAAAGAAGGAGTAAAAACTAGAGCTTGTGCACTCAGATGTGTGGGGACCAGCCTAGGTAGCTTCTTATGGAGGATCTCAATACTCTATGACTTTCATTGATGATGCCACAATAAAGGTATGGGTTTATTGTATTAAACGTAAATATAATGTTTTTGAGACTTTTAAAATATGGAAAGCCCTTGGTAGAAAAAATGAATGCGGAAAACAATGGTCCCAAAAAAAAATTAATAAACGTCTGGTCTTACAATGAGTACAAGGTGAAACAAATGGTTTGGGTGCGTACATGATAGGGGGGTACTAGTGAAAGAGAACAAAACAAAGGGAGGCTGTCGAAATATCGCACACTCAGTCATATTGAGATGTTCAACAAAAAATACGTGCAGGTGTAATGCACGATATATAGCTATGCCTCTCTCCTAGATCATCACTCTGCTTATTCTCTCAGGCGAATGGTGGCAAAAAGGAAGAAAAAGAGATCATAAGATGATGAGTACATGTATGTGAAGGATTAAGCGCGCTTTCCACTTTTTTGGTAAAGTAGTAATACGGTGGTTTAGTCATGTTACAATATTAAGCATAGGTCGCTGTCAAGTGGCTTTGTCTGGTTGGAAGTACCGGGAAAATAAGGCCTTGGGACACAGATAAAATGGTAGGATCTGTCTATTTTCTTAACGTCTTTGGGTGTCCGAGTACTTTGGTATGTTGATAAGAAAATTCGGAAGACATTGGAGTGCTAAATCCAGAGGAGTACGTTTGGCATTGGCTATGGCTCGGGTGATTTTGATTTCCTGTTATATGATTGGAAGATTCTAATGGATTGTTTAGAGAGTCGGGACATAGAATGGAAGTGAGGAAAGAGAAAGTCACCCTTGGGAATCACAGTTTGGTGGTGCCCAACAGATACACCTGTGCCCGTAGGGACGTTTATGTTTTGGTTAAAAAATGATCACATTCTCAAATAAAAGAAAGTGGACACCTACAGGTCTAACATGGAAGTACCCAGAATGTACAACCGCCTGAATCAGGAAATGGCAGTAATAAGGAGACAAATGCAGAGCGCCGGATCAATATAAGCAAATACTGGTGGTCGGTTTAGAGGGCGGGACAAGGATTGGTGTAACCAACGTGGGTGTCGGAGGGTGGTGGGTGGGCAACCAACGTCCTCACGATTTTTAGAAGGATATACAATTTGTAGAATGAATAAATTAGCTGAACATGGGCAAGCCACCAATGGTCTTAGTGAATAAAAGGTAACAAAAAGCGGGTAAAGTATAACACTCCAAGATAGATAAGTATGGTTTACTACGCTTCCTTATCTGTGCATAATTACGTGGTAGGTTGACTGATACTGTAGTGGAACCAAGATCCGTGGCTCTATATGTACTAGCAGGATATACGCGCACATGCTATGGGAACATAGGCAGTGGATGAGTGTGATGATGACTCCCTTGAGTCAAAGAGTCAACCTGAGAATTGGGGGATGTTGGTTGAAGATTTTGCAAAAGAGCCATGTGGTAAACGGGGGATGGTGGTGATTGGATCATGAAGTAATCAAAGATGGTGGGAATAAAAAATATAATGCAAGGCTTGTGTATAAACAGGATTGTACACAGATATCAATTATAAATGATATTGGTTTGTTGAGAATACAGTTATCTCCGTAGTATTGAAAAATGGGACGTATATACGTGATATGTATTGAAGTGTAATAGTTCAGTGGAAGTATTGAAAAATAGCAATTAGGCAGACAACTTGGATGCAAACGGATTTCCTTCACGTATGATTTGGGAAGGAAGGATATTTGCTCATGCAGCAAGTGTCACGTAATGTTATGAAGTCAAGAGTAGGAGAGACATATGTTACTGTGGGTGGTGACAAAGAGGCAGATTGATACGGGGCTTAATTAGGTGCGCTGTGGGCAGTGTGTCATCTACAGAATTGATAGCTTTATGCAGTGAGTCATAGGATTATCTATGGATATGGGATGACAGACAATGAGTGGTGTAATATATTCAAGGAGCTTATGAAATGGGGGGATAAGAGCTATTTATTGTGTAAAGTTCTTGTATGTCTGAGGTCAATAGCTTGTGGTGCCAAGGGTCTGGATAAGTGCAAGTGCATGACATTGTGTGGGGCTGGACGTATAAACAGGAAAGAAATGTAGCCCACGCGCATTGGTGCATGGCAAGGTATATAAAGAACAGAGCTACAAGAAATCCTTGGCTCGACATAAAAATGCTAGGATACAAGGAGAACAAAATAAGTGAAATTTTTTTTGTGCTCGGGAACATTATTCAAAACTGTTGGAAGGTTTAATATGTAAAATTCAAACCTGTAAGTACACCTAGGGCTGGACACTTCAAACTGGAGCAAAAATATCAAAATGTCCTAATAACTGAGGGAGGTCGAGTACATGGCATGATTCCGATATGTACTTAGGAAATGGAAGTTTGTAATGTATAAAAGTTATGTGTTTTTACCAGCACTAGTCAAACAAGGGGGGAGATTATTCTGCATGAACGTGGGAGTTGTGATACAAAGATTTGATGTAAAGCGCAAATCTAGGTTAAGAGAAGTTGTGTAGAAATATACCTGCAGAACAATGGATTCTCGGGTACTGATGAGAATAGGACATCTGTGATGGCTCTATGACTACTGTGAGGTTCGACTGTAGATAATAGGGTCTATTATGCAAAACCTAGGATGGTGATAGTGCAAATACACAAGGTGTGTTCAGAGAAGGAGGATCGAATGGTCGAAAGCACCCTGGATATGTTTGCAAAGCTTAGGTGTGGTTGAACATAGATTAGAGTGTGGCATATTCAGAATTGGTGAGACAAGGAGATAATGTGGTACCTTGGATACTAACGGGATGGAGTTTAAAAAGGTCGATAGCGTGATATTATTCATACGCATGGTCTCAGTCAACGGGCGTGTCAAGAAAATCGAAGATTGATTGGATGAGCAGGTTAATGGAAAGATTTGGGGAAGAAGTAGAATGATACATATTATATAGTGATAACCAAAGTATGATTCTCTGTACACTGGTAAGAAGCATCTCAGAATGACTTGACGGACTAATCAAGATACAAGCTATAACACTAGAACAGCTATGTCAGGGATAAAGATAGAATATTAGTGCTTCAAATACAATTATTATGCAAGGTGTAAGATTGCGACTAGGGTTTGGGTGTCAGCTGAAATTACAGTATAATTTACGGATCTAAACAAAGTATGCATCAGATCAAATTCCATCGCAGATAATGCTAATCAACGAATACCTATGCTGTGCAAGTGCGACGTAGCTTGTGATGGACTATTCTACAGCACTAATCGTCTGGTTCCATGCCTCAGAGGTCTTGAGTACTGATCGTACATGAGGTATCGAAATAGCGCACAAGCGAAAGGTATCCAGAGATGGGCAGTTGTACTGGGGTGGATGAGTGAGGGGGAAGGGGGTGCGGGTTACGTGGTGCAACATCGATGACGGAAACCAAGGTGGTGGGACCGATTTTTGATTATGGAGCAGTTCATTCATTTTCTAACAATTCTTAGCATCATAATACGGTATGCTGTTATTAACTAGGTAACTTGCAATGACACATGATAATCCCAACATCCTGATCATCCGGGCGCATCGGTTGACCGAGGTCAGTCACCTAATGACTGGTATTAGTCAAGGCAAGGAGGAACCGAGATCAGTTAGGGTAACCGGCATTGGTTACCTGTGCGTGATTGTTTTATTTAACTTGTGGGAATTAGATCAACCTTTGATATAAATTTGATCTAATGGTTGTAACAACATAGCTAAGTTTCCCTAAGTTTGTATATGGTTATATAAGCTAGAAAACTAGGGTTAGATGTGAATAAGGGAGAATTGTAAGAAAGAATTCTTGGAGAGATAAAAATAGAAGCTTGTGAGGAAAGAAAGTATTGTACATCCAGGAGGTGGATTGCATATCTTCATTGTATATTATTCTCTACAAATATTTGAATAATAAGATCGGTTGTTTCTTGGTGGACGTAGCCCACACTGGGTGAACCACGATATATCTTGTGTATTGTTCTTTTGGATTATTTTCGTATTTATTGTTTGTATGCTTAGATCTGAATAATATATCTATACAACTAGTTTGACTAACCCCAACACCCACCATTGTGTATGCAATTAGAAATATAACTTTTGACGAAGAAGGTAGAATTCTATAAAACCGAGTGTGAGAGACTTACCATGCAAACTTTACTTTTATTGGAAGAGAGTAAGGAATTGTTGGACTAGGTAGGATAAATTTCCTCGAGGAAGATGGAGTTAGAGGTTGATGTTGAAGAGTTGGAGCTAGAAATTAAAAATTGGGAGATAATGCGTGAATTGAACAAGAAAATTGCTGAAAATTAGGTAGCAAGCTTTAATTATGTTCTTAAAATCCATGAACGTCACAAGGAAGAATGGAAGAAGCTGTATAGGGAGGCCAAGGTATCAACTGTTGAAAATGTACCAGTCACTCCCACTAAAGGCACAACCTGATAAATGAATAAAAAGTGAATTTTCATGTATTTGTTATTTTAGAATAAAAAGTGAAATATGTACTTTTTCTTCGACCTTTAGTGAATATTAAATTATATATTTCACATTACATTACACACACATTAAATTTGTGGGGAGAATCTTCTTCACAACTTTGAATGTTGACAATATAGAATAAATCTATTACTAATAATTTAGAATATATGTATGATTAAATCAAACCGTTGTTTAGTGTAATTATTTGAAATTGTGCAATTTATTCCATTTATAAATTTATATGGAAATAAGTTATTAATTTAATTAAATATGTAATAAATACTTTAAATAATACACATTTTATACAGTAAAATAGATATCTCATAATATTTATACATTTATAAATATCTCACAGTATTTAATAAATATCTCACACTATTTATACATTAAAAGATATATTAAAAATTTGTGAATAATTTACTCCTATTTAATTCATCATAGTTACCACATAGAGAAAAGTCAGATAGTCCCAGTCTGGCTAAGACCAAAAAACATATCATTTAAATATGCTTATAATCATCAAAAGGAATGTATTTATATGGGTTGAAACCAACCCCTAGTGCATTGTATGAAAAAATATTCCACATCCTCATATACATGAATTTTAAAAGTTTTGAGTTCTAAGATACAAATTATCTGTCAAAATAGTTAACAACTTCACAACATGACAACATACTTAATTGTCTTCCACAAACAAATATGTTCTCACGTATATATGTAATAATAGGCCTACTCTACATTCCATACATTTTCTTTCCTTTAAGACTTAAATGAATTTCATACATTTACTTTCCAAACCTCAACCTCCTATTTCCTATTATACATCTCTCTCCATATTCTCTGCATCTACAACACATAACATTACGGATTAGACAAAATATTCATGGCTTTGTAGCATACATATAATAAAAGAATGTACTATAATTAAGGACATTCAACACTTACTTCACGCAGACACTAAGTTGATAAAAGACAAATGACAATGTGGATATGTTTCATTCATATCCTGGCCACCTGGAAAATAAATTATTATTATGTTAGTCTTTGCCTCACATATCTAAGTTTTTTGCGAAGTTACATTCACGTCAATGATTCAATGTTTTACCTATAGGTTCCCCTTCTTGTGTTTCTCTCCTCTTTGCACGATTGGTGTCAGGAAATTTAAAGCCTTCATAGTCTTCATCGTGATTGTTCAAATCTTCTATAATGGCTAGCCTCTTAGTCACACCAATGTGATGTATTTTACTCACACTAAACCAAGGACGCATGCAGGAGATGGATGTCTCATTGATATATCCTTTGAAAGTAAAATCTAGTGCATTTGATTCTTTTAGGTATCTCCTAAACCTCTTAACACATTCAAAGTATGCTTTGATTTGTCCATCTGTGCTCGATGGTGTGTCCAACACTGAATTCAATAAGTTTTTGCATGTGTTTAGCATAAACTTTAAATTGTTTTCTAGCATCAACCCAATAGCCCCTGCAGTTCTAGGAGTACCTGTGACATATAACACACTATAGAAAGTTATTTATTTATATACTGGGTTTTTCAACCTCATTATATAATTGAAAACCAACCTCATACCATGCATGCATGTCAACCATTATTTTGTGGATGGGGGAATATTTTAACTACTACACTCATTTGTAGCATTCGATTGTGAATACACATTATTACCTACACATGAATGTAATATAAATTTAGTCTTCTTTTTCACACAAGAAACATCATTGTAAATACAAACACCGTTTAATATGCATGTTGAAAAATAACGTATGAATTAAAATAAGTGCATTACCATCATGCCATGTTGGCTGCTCTTACCTAGACACTACAAAAACTTTGCTACCGCCCTCATTTGTAGCAGTTAACCGTGAAAAGGCATTACCACCTACACATATATGTAACATAAATTCATTCTTCTCTTTTGCGCAAGAAACAACATTGTAAATACAAACACCATTAAATATGCATGTTGATAAATATCATATGAATTAAAATAAGTTCTTTACCATCAAGGCTTGTTGGTTGCTCTTTCCTAGACACTACAAAAACTTCTCTACTGCCCTCAGTCATAGAAGTTTCCTATGAAAAGGAATTACCATCAAGTGTCAATGACTATTGATGTGGCTAGGAGGGGCCATCCAGGAATGTGTCTTCATTTACAGTTCTTGTCTCTACATATGCGTTGGCTCCTGCACATGAGTGGAACACAATTACAAAATGATGCTTATATCATTATGACCTATTCTTAGTAATTGACATAGCTACTTGACACATACGATCATATTGAATTACCTGCCACTTTTGGTGCTTGAAAATATGACATCGACAAACATCACATATTAAATTCCAATGTCTTCAACACGTTTTTACATGTGTTTCCTCTGGTATCCCATGCACATCACATGCGTCTAAGGCACCACATTTCCTTAAATACCAAGTGTTTCTAGTTGTTTGGCTCCTCACCCACAATTCATGGCCATCAGGATGAAGTGCAATGCAATCTGTATCGGGAATACTTTTTTCCCTCTCAACCAATGTCAATAGTTGTCTTTCTTTTTTGAAGTTGGTCAAGAAGCCGGATTGTTGCAACTTCCTCTTGTGTTTGTAAAATGGATACACCCTGTACATAAATGTGTAGAACAAATGGTCCATCTGGCGAGTACATTTTTTTCTATCACACAAGTATGTGGTCTTCAGATAACAATGGTAGGCCTCGATGGATGCATTTGTTTCCTAATTTGCATGGGTAAAGTTTCTAAAAAAAAATTCCACATGGATATCAAGTCACACAGATTGAATATGAATGACACTATAAACCACATGTAATTATTTAAGCTGAAAATTAATAAAGAAACATGTGAATTCTTGTACTGACCAATACATCATTTTCTCTCGCACTAATTCTTCTTGAAGTACTCAATGAATTGAATTTCCTCTTTGAATTCGTTGAGGAATTCTTGAATCATTCGAAAGGTGTGAACTTCATGCATTCCCATACCATACATGATGGTAACTAATCTCTCGAAAATATTCTGCCTCAACCCTTTTCTAGAATACTTGTATACATTTTTCATCCATGCCTTGCGCACATGTCATAGGCATAGTAGTATGCGACAACCAAAAACCCCTACTGACTTGGGATTTCATGTCAATGTAGCAATCATATAAATGCAATTGATACTGGCCAATCGCGCACGGAGATTTTTCCTCTTTCTTTACTTCCGCCACCACCTGTAAAGTGTTTAATTTTATCCCTCACTGAACAGCCTATGCTACAGCACCCCAGCCGTCTTTGCTCATCAAAAACAAGCAAGGTGTAATAATTGGTGCGACAAGGAAATACATCAAAGGTTAGCTGGAGATTCTGTTACAGAAAGGGAAATTTATAATGGAATACGGACATAATGAAACATTTCAAAATCATTTGGGATTCAAATTACACCAATTATTGTGTGGAAATTTCAAATCCATGGAGCTTATTGAATTTTGTGAATGTTGTATAGATTCTCTCACACATCCATAGTAGGATTTGGGACAAAACCCCATAATGAATTGGAATGGGTGGTTCCATTTGGCGTTGAAGTAGAACAAAAAGGTCCCTTTCTCCTCATGTGCTAAAGTTCCCGCTCATGGAATCATTAATGTTCTTATTGAGACCTGTTTAGATAAGATCTCTTAATTCCATGCAAAATCATCACATCCTGTGGGTCGGTCTGTTGGCAAGAATTGTCCCTAAAAAGGGGGGAAACATTGCTAAACAACATAGGCTCGTCAAAGAATGGGGTCGCTCTAGGTATTGGTTGTACATACACCATGTACACAAGAAACACCCATCAACAAAATATTCTCAATGTAACTTGAATCATTCGTTGTGTAAAATTGATGGGGGAAATACAAACATAAGGGTCAATAATTGGTAATGTCATTTTTGCATGACAACTCGCTCACCCATTTCATTACAGTGCAACCAATTAGATTGTGATATTATTATCACCGAGCATCGGTCCTCCCAATACATCAGGCTTCACATTTAAAGTGACTTGGCAACCCCTTTTCAGTTGATGCGCTGCCTCACTCATTGGCCCCTATATTGTTGTCTTCTTTATTTGTCTCCAGAGACCAATATGGGAAGCCCATGTCGCTACAATTTAAAAAATTGAACGACAATACATGGCAAGATGGTTTGAGGACAATCACGGGAGAGGGGGGAAAACAGGGGAAAAAGAGGGAGGGGGGAAAAAAAAGGGAGAAGAGGGAGAGGAAGGGGGGGGGGGGGGGGGGGGGGAGGGGGGGGGGGGAAGAAGAACCAGAAAGCTGGTGTGACATTCCTTTGGGATAGAGGGGACAGCACTGTAGCTGAAAACCAAACGCGATGGTTAATGGGAATTGGAATTGCCACTTAGGGTAAATATGGAAAAAGGTATAGTTTCATCTGGCTTTCAAGGGACTTTTTGCAAATGAGTTGTATCGTTAATCTCAATTTTTTTGATAGACATCTAGCTATATCAGCATAGAAGACATGACTAGAGAAAATAACCACAAGCCTGATGTGTTTGGGTTCGCTATCATGGCAAGGGTTCCCGGTCAGACATATGGGTGGACGAATGTTGGGTGTTGACGATCATTTTGCAGGAGAATAACAGTGTAGATGGGGGAATCGGTAGTGGTATAAGCGGTGTATGAATAAAAGGAAAAGAGTTTGGCGCTTTTGTTTTTGCATACGGAATTTGGGGGAATGTTGAGGTGAGGTGTATTTTTGGTTCGTCTATACGGAAAGGCCCCTTGGTACTTGATCAGGAATTTTTATAGTAAGGTAAATTAATGGGGACATAGGTTTACCTTACAGAATGCTATAGGGGAGGCTCTACGTTGCTTGTATAAGATTATACATTGTTAGGTAGGAATGGATGGCTCTATCCTTACATTCTGGGTGTTTTAAGTGGTATTATCATGCAGAATCCGTTTACTATATAGAAGGTGTCTATCGACATTAGTTGTCAAGGTTCTTCCAAACTGAGAGAAAGGTATTAGGGGTTAGGTTGCCCCGATAACGTGAACATATTAGGTTATGTGGTTCATGGTGTTACTAAACATGCGAGATCCTTGTTTCGAGTTGGGACTCTTAGGCGCCCCGGTAATGAAAAACGGCGAAGACGAAGGCATGTGGAGGAAGGAAAAGGGAGATGGGACCGGGGCAGGGGAAAGGGGGCGAGCGGCCTCGAGGCGGCGGGTGGGGGGGAGGGGGGGGGGGGGTGATTGGGAAAGAGGGGGAGGAGGCGGGTAAAAGGGGGGGAGGGGCAGGGGGGGGAGGGGAGGGTGGATGGGAAGGGAGCGGGGGGGGGTGGGATGGAGGGGAGGGGACGGGGGGGAGGAGGTTCGGGAGAAGGTAAAGGGTAAGGGGTGTCGGGGGGGGTGGGAAAGAGAGGATAAAGGAGGGGTGAGACAAACGGAGAAAGAGCTGGTAGGCCAGGGTGTTAGCAGAATGACGCGTACACGGGAAGGAAGGAAGGTGGAAGAAAAGAGGGGGGGTCCAGGGAGTTGGGAAAGTATGTAGTTGGGGGACGTGGGCGGGGTGGGGTGAAGAATGGGTGAAGGGGAAGGAAAAAGATGGGGAAACGAGGAAGAGTATGCGAATACGCAAAAGAAAGTGAAGATCGAGGATAAGAGATGCAGTAAGGGGAGAGCCAGGTTCAAAATAATATTGTTAGAAAAAGGTTGAACCAAAAGTGTCTTTGTTTTAGGGTTTAGGGTCAACTATATTGTATAGGTTATGATGTGTGTGGTAATGAATTATGTCTCAAAACTTTCTATGAACCTTCTCCCTTTACAACTGCCTCGGTCTTCCAAGCGGGATGGCTTGGCACAAAGTCAATGTTAGGCTCATCCCGATTATGGTCCATTCCAAGTCTTCATTCAAGAATTGACTTTTTTCCTATGTTATCTCTTGGACAGGAAGACATACATCTTTCCCATTTGGGCCTTCTTCCCATCAACAATTATGCATGATTTGACATCGTTAATGAAACAATGGATTTCATACTTTCCAATCATTTTTTTGTAGTTGATGAGTGATCACATCAGCATTTGAATACCATCTAAAATACATTGGAAGCATCTGACATTTTTTGTGGCTAATTAACATATATCCCTATACTATTAAAATCTCTAAAACTGACACCATACTTTCGCAATACATAATATTTTTTCATTATTTATAAACTAATTATTTTCAATAGTTTTTACAAGCTACAATAGTGTTTTGTCCATACTTATAAGAAATTTTAACATTTTTTCCTTTAAATAGAAAATAGCTCTCCAAGTGTAATGAAAGTTGGCCATAGGAGAATGTTAAATGAAAAACACTTGTAGAAAAAAGGGTATTCAAATGGCATCAGCTATATAAGGTGGCCGAAAATACTGGTTCCTAACTAATTTTTTAGTGCACCACAGCACTATCACAAAAGGATCATCTATTAAGACGTGATTTTCAATTCCTACACTCTAACTTGTAAATAAATAATGTGTTTTCTTATAAAATAAGGCAATACTCAACGTACAATAATTCTGTATGAAGCTCCTTTTATCTCCAATGTTTTATTTTAATGATTGGAGAATTTATGGTCTTCTATTTAGAGTTATGATCTCAATCCCTACTAGCTTCTAGTCCCTTACAACCCTATAATTAATATATTTTAATTCAAACAAAAATATACTTGGACAAATTACCTTTTTGTATGTTAATTTGTGATAAATAATAAGAATAGTTTCAGGTTGTATGCGTACTAAATGTAATGGCAAAAGTCCATGACCAGCTCACATTCCCCTAAGGGTGGAATGTCTATTATTCTAACTATATCTATAGACAATGTATATTCATACCAAAACATAAGTGCAAATTATGCTTAGATGCGAATTCTATCCACTTCTAAAAAGAATTTCCACAGGCTATAAGTCAAACAGATTGAAATATGAATGACCATATAACCAGACGTAAGTATGTAAGTAAAATACTTAACGAAACATGTGAATTCTGGTATGACCAATAATCATTTTTCTCTCGCACCTAATTCTTCTGAAGTACTCAATGATTGAATTTCCTCTTTGACTTCCGTTGAGGAATCTTGAATCATTCCGAAAGGTGTGAACTTTCTGCATTCCCATACCATACATGATGGTAATAATCTCTCGAAATATTCGCCTCAACTCTTTTCTAGAATACTTGTACACATTTTTCATCCATGCCTTGCGCACATGTCATAGGCATAGTAGTATGCGACAACCAAAAACACACTTAATGACTTGGATTTCAGTCAATGTAGCATCCATAATAAATGCATTGATCTGCCAATCGCCACGAAGATTTTTTCCTCATTTCTTTACTTCCGCCAACCACCTGTAAATGTGTTAAATTTTATCCCTCAATGAAACAGCCTATGCTACAGGCACCCCAGCCTCTTGCTCATCAAAAACAAGCAAGGTGTATAATTGGTGCTACAAGGAAAATGACATCAAAGGTTAGCATGGAGATTAATATAACAGAAAGGGAATATTATTAATGATACGGAAATAATGAAACATTTCAAAAATCATTTGGATTACTTACACCATATTTATTTGTGGAAAATTTCAAATCCATGGAGATTATGGAATTTTGTGAATGTTGTACTATTCTCTCACACATCCATAGTGTTTGCAACCCCATAATGAATGGAATGGTGGTTCCATTTGGCCGTTGATAGTAGACAAAAAGGTCCCTTTCCTCCGCATGGCATAAGTTCACGCTCATGGAATCATTAATGTTCTTTTGAGACCTTTTAGATCAAACTCTTTTCCATGCATTCATCACATCCTTTCTTGTCAAGAATTGGTCCCTCTTGCTCAACATACTCGTCAAGAATGGGTCCTCTATATGTTTTTCATACACCATGTACACAAGAACACCCATCAACAAAATATTCTCAATGTAACTTTTGCATTCGTTTGAAAATTATGGGGAAATAGCAACATAAGGGTCAATAATGGTAGTGTCATTTTTGTCATGACAACACTCACCATTTACATTACAGTGAAACAAATTATTGTATATTATTATCACCACCATCGGTCTCCCATACATCACCTTCACATTGAAGTGACATTGGCAACCCCTTTTCATTTGATGCCTCCTCACTCATTCACCTTTTGTTGTCTTATTTATTTTGTCTCCAAGACCATATGAACACCAGTAGCTACAATTAAAAACATTAACATCAAATACTATACAAATGTTTACGAAAATCACGTACAAAAAATAATTGTTAGAAAAGGTTTGAACCAAGAATTTGTCTTTGTTTTATGTGGTTTAGGGTCAACTATATTGTATATGTTATGATGTGTGTGGATGAAATTAGTCTCAAAAACTTTCTATAGAACATTCTCCCTCCCTTACAAAACATGCCTCAGTCTTCAAGCGGGATGGCTGCACAAAGGTCATGAGGCTCATCCGGATTATGTCCATTTCCAAGTCTTCATTCAAGAATTCGACTTTTTCCTATGTTAGCTCTTGGAAGGAAGAATACATGCTTCATTTGGGCCTTCTTCCCAGCCCTAACAATATGGCATGAATTTTGACATCGTTAATGAAACAATTATTTCATACTTCCAATAAATCTTGAGTTGGGAGTGATCATCATCAGCATGAAACCATCTAAAATCATTGGAAGCATCTAATTTTTGGCTAATAACATATAATCTAACTATTAAAATATTCCAAAATTGCACAATACTTTCCCAGGACATAATATTTTTCATTATTTATAAAACAATTACTTTTCAAAGTTTTTACAAGCTACAAATGTGTTTGTCTACAAGTATAAGAAAAAAATTAACATTTTCCTGAAATAGAAAATAGCTCTCCAAAGTGTAATGATAAATTTGGCATAGGGAATGTATGTAATGAAAAAAACACTTAGTAGAAAAAAAGGGTATTCAAATGACCCAAGGAAAACAAAAAAATTACGGGACTAACTAATGCTTTTATGCACAAGCATGGCATCACAATATGATCGCTAGAAGGACAGTGATTTTCATTTCCTACATATAAACTTGTAAATAATAATGTTTTTCTATAAAATAAGGCAATACTCAAGTACATTTATGGTATGAAGCTCACTTTATCTCCAATGTTTTATTGTCCTGAGGTGGAGAATTTGAGATGTATGGTCTTCTAGTTAGATGTTATGATCTCATCCCTACAGCCTTCTGCCTTTACAAGCCTATAATTATATCTTTTATATTTCAATACAAAAATATACGTGACAAATTATGTTTTGTTGTAGAACTGTGTGATAAATAATAAGAATATTCTCAGGTTATGGCTACTAAATTGTAATTGCAAAAGTCATGACCAAGCTTCAAATTCCCCCATATGGTTGGAATGTCTATTATTCTAACTTATATCTCTATAGACAATGTATATTCAATACAAAACAACATAAGTGAACAAAATTATGCTTAGATGCGAATTCTATCCACTTATAAAAAGATTTAGGGAGCACTCGAGATTACAAAATGTAAGCCATTTTTTATGTTAACGTGGCCAACCTTAATTGCCTCATTATTAGTTTTTACATTATAGATGACATGTACTAATTAAAACGATTGCTTCATTGATATTCATGGCATTATGAACAAGAGTGTGAATAATGACATATTCACTTAGTTCTTTGTTTATTCTTCATAAGAGTCGAGTGGGTGTGACGAGGATATTAGTGATATTAGAGTCTTTGAATGAAATTTGTGATAAGACATTCTTAATTTTATTTCATTTATATGATGATTTTCTAAGTGATTGACTCTTTGGACGGTATTTTAAACGAATGTACTACCAAGTAGGGTGTTGCATTCCCCAAAAAAAAAAATAGGTTGTACAAAATATGTAAAACCTTAAAATTTAAACTATTTAATATGGCATTTCCCACAATAACTATATTTTTATATTGGTTTTTATAAAATATGTCGAATACGTGTGTAATTCAAAATATAGAAAAGATAAACTATATTATTCTTAATTTAGCAAACAACTTTGAGTTGCTACCTTGTCGCATATCTTTTTTGCACAATTTTTTGGATTTTGGTAGGTTTCAAATTTTGGGAACCACCCATTTTCTTTAATTTATGAGGGAGGGTTTGTATTTTGTGCATCTTTGATGATTCATACACAACCATATCTCAAGAATGGATCCAATCGGTGTGGAATTGAGAGGTAGAGAAATAATTTTCAGGTAACCTGAGTTGGTCCTTCACCATTGCTATAATTCTGGTTTTGATGGTCAACTATGCATGTAAGTAATAC
>CM034152.1:666561669-666604620 GCA_019776745.2 Taxus chinensis | reverse complement strand
TTTTACACAGTGGTTGTTGTTGTACGTAAGTTGAAGGGACACAACCCTGAATGAATCCAATGGTGTGCCGAGTACAGTAATAGGTTCTCTTAGAAACTTCCCTCCAAACATTGAATATTTTGGGACAGTATGAAAGCCCCCCACGAACATTGGAGAATAATGGTGCCATGGGTGGAAGGTGGGTGTGATGGGGGGGGGTGGCGTCATTGAAGGCGTGTTTTCCAGCATAACTAGGTTTTATGCATAAAATTGGAGGGAGTGGCTATTGATCGTATGAGTGGAGGAGTGATGTTAATGTAGAACCACCATCAATCAGGATGTGGCGTATGGACGTTTCAATATAACATTAATGAAAAGGCAAGATCATGGTCATTGATGGAGAGGTACAATCCTCTTTAAGTAGGAAGTTGAGGGCAATGACTGAGATGGGTATGGGGGTAGAAGAAGGAGAAGGAGATATTTAGGGGCAAGGACACGTGGTGAGGGGTGATAATGGAGGCCACTTTTGTGGGGGTCATTAGGTAAAACTTCCAATGGATGCAAAATATCCATAAGGCTTGTTCTATGAGATTCAAAGTTGGAGGAGATCGTACAAAGACAGTCTTCACAAGGAGATTTATGGAATTGTTTTATCTATTATACGATGGGGGACCCATCAAAGAAGGGTATATAATGTAGGTTCCAGCTTTTGTCTTAGAATGGTGATTTTGGGCATGAGTGCTAGTGGGGGATATTGGGCACGAGGTTGGTTGATGGTGATAGTGTTTGTTTCTTTTCATTGCTTTCTGGGTGTGGGTGGCAATTTGGAACCATGTTAATATGACGGAGGTGATAAATGGAGGAGGTTTGTAGGTATGAGTAGGTAATGACGTTTGATGGGAAAACACATAAGGGGGGACTCTTGTGAAGTACGTATGGCAAAACGACATTTTGGGTGGTTTATTTGGTAACTCTTGAATACACACCATGTGATCTCAAATTTTGGAGATGGAGAAAAAGGGATGTGGGGGTGGAGGATGCGCTGGTGGTCATAAGAATCAAGGGATGATATGTGGGTGATGATGAGTGAAGGGGAACACTGGTCCTCATCAGGAGGTCATCTCGTCAAAGTTTGTTAACAAGAAAAATAGTTGGAGAAGGAACGGTTTTTAGAACATTAAAATTTCTACATCTGTCCTAGCACATGATGGTAAGCAAAAATTTAGTTCTTCAACCTGTTTGGTTGGTTGTGGGGTGTAAGTCCAACGTGGCCATGGTAAGTGATGATCTAAAAAATCTACGAGATTGGTTAAAATTGAGTGTAAGATACCTGCTAAATGGATCACCATGGGAGTGAGTGTGGGTTTGGATATAAAGGTGTTGGATTATGATAGAGGAAGAGGATTATAGGAAGGGGAATGCGGGTTGTTCATTAGTGGTACGTGGTATTTTATTCGTTTGATGGATCTGATTAGGAAGGTGTTGGTTCGAAGAGCTAGTGATGGAGGTTTTTGTGGTTTAACCACCTTATGGAGGTTAGGGGTTTGATCTTTGGTTACACCTTCTTTGGTTGCATTTTGTTTTTGTGTATTTTTGTGTGTTGTTGTGTATGCTGTTAGTTTTTGTGTGCGGTATGAGATGTAAAAAAAGGAAAGAAAATGGTGGAAGGGAGGCGTTACCATGGGGACAACCGAGTTGGGGAGAATGGGAAGTGGTTGGTAGAGTTGGGTGGATGCATGTTGAAGTCGGATAAGAAAGTTGGGGGTTATCACTTCTTATAACGGACTGGGGGGTATAGGTGGTAAGAAGCTGCATGGGAGGGTGAGGGTGTTTGATTTTCAAGTGAATGAGGTAATGAAGTCTGATTGAATCCATAGGTTGCCTAGCTTTGACGAGGCTAGTGTAGGAGTGTTTTGGCAGGGTTGATGACGTGGCCTAGGATGGACGGAAGGGGGAAGGTGATGAAAAATGTGTGGTAGATGAGGACCGGTTTATGCGACCTAGAAGGTTGGGTCTTCCTTTTAGGAGAGGATAATGTGGTTATAGGGGGGAAGATGAGCTAAGTCCCAATTGTTGATAGGGTTGAGTAAGGCTTGATATCATCATGACACCAAGGTAGTGAGAGCCTAGATACTGGGTGAAGACATAAGTGTGGGTAAATTTTTAGGTGTTGGAATGGTTTTAGTCATGGGTAGAGGTTTGGATGTAGGTAGAAATGTTGAAGAAGAATCCATTTCGATAGGCATGGTTAGTTTTGATCTAGTTGCTGGAAATACCTTTGGGTAGATTGTGGAAGTATCCTCAGGCAACATTTACATTTGGGTCGAAAAGGGATGTTGAAGACGTCCATAGAGCATGGAATTATCAACATAATCTAAGCAATCAACCAGCCATGAAAATGGAACTATTGTAGAATAAGATGGAGTTGGTTTGGTGGAAATCCATGTAAAATATGTCTGCGAGACAAGGAATTGGCTAGCCTCAGAGTTTTTGGGTAACAAAGCAGAGATCATGTCAATGGGGTCCTGGGCTGCTGAGGGATAATTGTCCCCAACAGGTAGTGGTATATCTGAAGAGGCTCCCATGGGTAGGAGAGATAATAGGTGGGCTGAGGTAGACTTCTCCCTCGGTGGAGGAGAAGATGATGATGATTCCCCTGTGGATGGGAGAATTAAAAGCATTGATTTTTTTGGGTAGGTTATGAGGTATATGGTGAAATGGCATTGGTAGAAAGTGTGTGCTCCTCCATGATAGAAGGGGGACATGAAGGGGATTCCTCTGTGGGTGAAAAGAGTAGAAGAGGTCATGCTTAATCTCAAAAACTCATTATGCCAGAATTTCCTCATTAGATTAAATCAGGTGGGATATTAACAAATGTACCATTTTTATATTAAACCAAACAGTCGTGGAATTCATGATATACATTACTATTGTGCTTCAGTGCTTGAGATAGATTCACTATTTTTATTAGTACGATGGATCTATTGTTAGGTAATGAATTTTTAAAGATGAGACAGCCTTAATTTTCTGAAATGCGTTTGGGCTGTCACAAGGATGTGGGAGCAATTATCTATCATCTCTTGGACATTTGTATTCTTTAAGAGGCACTATGTAAAGAATAACCGTCACTACTGGCCATTAACCTCAATAGTAACCCCAGAAATCATGTACCTTAATACCAATTTAGGCACTTCCCTGAGCGGGATCTGAAGAACTGTATGAGATTTGATGTGAGGAACCTCTTTCTCTGTAGACTCAAGCTTTACTAAGATTTTCCAAGTCTGAAGTTACTATTGACGTAAATGTCATGATCAATGGGTGCCAAGAAGTTAATTGGAATTACAAGGATTTGAGTTAGCCACATAGTGATGTTCATGTGATTAAGGTGTGAATCAAAATCAAACCAAATATGCATCAACTGGGATCATTACCCCCAAGATGTTATAGTTAATGGAAGGGGTTTAAATATTGCATGGGGGAAAATATTACAATTA
Source organism: Taxus chinensis (assembly GCA_019776745.2). NCBI lineage: Eukaryota > Viridiplantae > Streptophyta > Pinopsida > Cupressales > Taxaceae > Taxus > Taxus chinensis. Next base: position 666,601,147 of record CM034152.1, on the reverse strand, counting down.
TTTTTTTCAAATAGGATGGTGATTAAACGTTTGTACCTAGATGTGGCATATTTTAAGAGGGACAATGTCACATTCCTTTCTATAATTATCCTCAAACTACAAGAGAAGAACCTTGTCACTAAATTTCAGATCTAGAGTGAAATTATTCAATGCATGTTGTTTCAAAATCACTAGTCAGTCCAATCAATCCTGATGAGGTTCATCAGGTAGCTGGAACGTTAATAATGGTTCAAAATAGGGTTGGTACCAGGAAGGCAACATGTAAATCTGAGATAGATATCATATTGAGTAATGGTTGTGTTGAATCCAAATCGGTCACCTAATTAAAAAACTTCTTGAAGGACATTGATCAACACACGTGGTTTATGAATTAAAGAGCACACTTTCATTAAATTCAGTACATGGACATGTACTATGTAAAATGTTGTACCCACATAAGCAGACTATGTAAACCCACATTAGTAGGACATGGGAAATAAAACTTCGTAAAAAAAATAGCATTGCTGAATTGGCAAGAAAGGGAAAACCCATATGTGAATGACCACAAGTGCAGGTTTACAAAAAATCTGTACAAAAAACAATAATTGACATTTAGACAATTAAAAGAAAATCATACAAGATATTTTTAAAATAGGAATGGATGGATGAATAGGCATGAATATACAGATCCGTCTTCATTGGTCATGGAGTGGTACGAACTCATTCCTCAGAAGAAGATGCTTCTAATGTCTACATTATTTAAAAATGGATGGAATGGAATCTTAGAATGAATTGATTGGAAAAATGGAGATTACATTCTTTGGTGTGGGATGGTTGCATCCCACATTAAATCCATGATTTCAACAACCTGGTTGTATGATGTAGATGGAATACATCTTTATCAACTAATATTTCAGAATCCATGAAAAGTATTAAGGGGGTATCGACCAAATATGGAAAAATATTATCCCTAACTATGTAACTAATGAATTCAGGGGTGTCTTATTTTACGTTTGAGAATCAAAATGGGGTATTCACATTGAATCTCGTGGTATTCGGTGGTAAATAATAATTTTTTTTCAGAAATATACCATTTTTATATGGAATTCAAAAAATAGATGGGCTTTGCCACCCCTGGATTTATGATCACTCCGACAGTGATCTGCAAATACATATGAAGTGTTCAAGGGGGAAGACTTCAAAGCCATGCTAAAACCTATTTTTTTACAGGAATGGTTGACACTATGTTGTACAATAGATGTCGTTTGAGGTAGGTTGTTATGGATTAGAGGTCCAACATTATACTAAGTCTACTACATGGGGTAATGTGGATGATGGCATTGTCATCCATACTATTTATCCCACCTTCTAGACGCAGACAGTGCATGTTAGGGTAGGAATAATAGAGTACAGGCATTTTATAAATAAACTGTCTTTTGATCTATGAATAATAAACGTAAGAAATCGAGTGTCAAAAAGTGATAGTAGTATTCCTAGGGTCGTGCAATTTTGATAAAGGATTCTTGCAAACTCCATGTCTCCAGTAGTCCTTGTGGATAAGCTAAGTTGGATCTTCATAGGTGACCACCATTTATGACGGTGACCTGGACTAGGTGTCTCTGACTAATTTCTCTTCCAGCATGAAATCCATATGGGTCCTAGATAAATGTGACTTCTGTGTCTCCAAAATCATTCACCATTTTGTGAAGCTACAACCAAAGATTCTTGATAGAAAATCTTTATTCTGTAGATCCCTGACATAGATTACTGATGTTGTCCTAGCTTCAAGAGTAAGTTTAGATGATAGGTCCATTTTGAGATTAAATGCGTTTTCTAATGGTTTTGATTAAACATCAACCTTCGGCCACTAAGGACAGATTTTGTGTGGGCCGATGGTGGTTTTAGGGGAACCAATGATGAGGTTTGATACCTCAAAAATTACCGTTTATTATGGATTCAATCCATGTATTGTAACAAATGAACCAAGCCCTAATCTGGGTTCACATTCCTGTCCTCCATGTGAAACTGTATTGGCATGCTGAAGTCATTAAATATTATTTCTTTATCTGATAGTGTACTCTTAGTGCTATCGATCAAGCCAGTACATAACAGGTTATGATAGGTTATTCACACAAGATTGTGTTAACCACTAATATCCAACATTCGACACTAGTTAGGTCCCAAATCAACGATGATCAGATGTAAACCGACGATGGTCGCTGGTACTGACGTCGGTGTATTGCCAAATTAGAATGCGAATTACATACTTGAGGCTTTATTATGTTGCAATTAGTATAGGTCACAAGGCCCCAGCATGGCCATCAGAAGCCATCTGAGAATGATCCAAGGAATAAGGTCATGTACACCCTCAAGATAATAATTTAAAATTCATTCCTAAGATTTGATAGGGAGTGTTACCAGGATCTAGACCCCTTTGTTTCTCTGTTACTCACACCTGGCGAAACGCATTTCATAGATGCTTGGTTAATCAAAAACCTCCAATCCTCAAAGTGAACCCTATGTTTACCATTTTAGCAGTATAACTATTAATTACCAAATCCTCCTCCTGGATTCTGTGATACCTAAATCTCTGAGTCCCTTGGAAAGGATGTCCTTTAATGTTAGGAACTATCAACCTATTTAGAGGATTCATACTTCTGTTACCACCAATCGAGGCGGTCCATTCTCTGAGTTCACCACTGGACCCAACCTCCCCCTAGCTTTAGATGTTTCCAACTATCAATTTTTTAATCGTGTGATCATCCCCATGTCTACTTCTGGGTGGAATTTATTTCTTCCGTCCCTATCCTCTAAATTCTATATTTTTGTCCCTTTCTAAAGGAGATAGAAGAAACAAATGTGCTCCTTCATGGTTCAATGTGTGTCAACCATCATCTGGGCATCCCATCTCAGCAAACTAGAAGCATTGCCTGTAATTTTTCCATGTGAGCTAATAATGTAATAGAAAAGGTCCTGAAATGCAACAATACCTCTCAATCCAAGATTCAACAAATTATATTCTATGAGAGAAATATTGCATAGAGGAACCCAGAATGTACTCTCACCAATGTAGTGTGGGGGGAAATACAGAAGTGTTCTTTTTAATCCAAACTACAAGATGTCATCTGATGGACATATTAGGGGACTAAAGAATCTCCCCCCAAGGGAGAAGATTTCCTGTGAAATATATTTCAGAATAGAACACTCTCCAAAAATCATGATGTCCCTATAGGATAAACTAATGCAAAGAACCCAAAGGGGTCCCACCAATTTCTACCTAGGATATTTCACCGAATAGTTTCCTTTTCTTCTCATATTTCTACTTAAGGTAACTGGTGAGGAGACATATACATTTGAGTGGAGGTGGATCCTAGAGTATGCACATTCTCATTTCCCAATCCAATGCATCGATTGCAAGAACTCCACACTTTTCTAGGAGTAATTTTTCTTTCAAGAAATCGAATCAAGTCCACGGTTGCATTGTTATGAAAAATCTACGCTCTTAAATTTTAAATTGCATGGAGCAAATATCTATAAAGTGAAAGAGGGTTTAAAACCCACAAGCGAGGATCATGAGGGATGATGTGCACATCAATAGATGTGCGAACGACAACATGAAGAGATCTCGGGAGGTGTGAGCATCAACTGAATATGCATGCAAAGATTCGACAAATGGGCAGAACCTAGTTAAGCCATAAAACTGTCCTCTATCTCATAGATCAAAAGATGTGTACATATAGGAGGTGCTGAGTAACCCCTATTGCTGCAATCATGATAACTCAAGTAGAGAGGGGGTGTTACATTCCCAGAATAGAAGTGTAACTCCCAATGATGAATATGACGCATTGACGCATAAGGGAATCTCATAATGACACCTAAATGACACATGGACCTATGATCTCACCTAAGTGAGATAACTCACCTAATGATGTGGAAAATACCCACACCAACACCCCCCCTTCACCATAACTTAGGATGAGGTGGTAAGTAAGAAATGAGAAATGGGTCCCGGCACAAAGCCTGATGAGATACCCAAGTACAAGAAAAAGATCCCATGCAGTGAAGGAAAACCCAGTGGTAAAAACATCCACCATAAGATAAAAACACACTCTCTAATCTAAGAAAGATGCCAAATATGGGTCCCAGCTCTAGACGAGCCTAAAATGGTACCCATGTATAAAGAGGAAATCTCTGGGAAAGAAGAAGAAGAGAGAAGAAGAGGGAGATGAGAGGAATGCAGAAGATGCCATGGACGTCTAAGCTTTAGGCTAGATTATGGTTGTTTGGATCTGAAAGGTCATGACATTGTAAATAACAGGTAGGTTTTCCAGATACAGGTTAGGGTGACAAGTCTTTAGGTGTATGATTGGGTTGTCAGTTGAGATGAAACCGATGATGGTTCAGGTTAACAACGGTTGTTACAGGTAGGTTTGGGCCAGACACAGAGACTGACGTATTGAAGGTAGGGTATGATTGATGTCAGATTCTCGAGAGGATTTCCCAGATGAATGGATTCAGGTAGTGGGGAGGCACTGGTGACAGTTCTAGGGCTAGTAAGAGGTTCCTGGAGTCAAGTGAAGGTGGGTTCCAGACACGATTGGTGATGTCTCGGAGGTTGTAGGTGGTTCCCAGAGAATGGGGATAGATGGGGAGATGGGGAGGTGATGGGATGACAAAGGACATTAAAACTCCCAAACAGAGGGTAGTAAGAAGGTAATCCTGGAGTCAAGTATGGGATGTTGGTGTAGGTACAAATGTAGGTGGTAATGGGTAAAGTCAAAAATTTACATTGATTTGGTAGTTGAGATGAGAGGTGATGGGATACAAAGGACATCTAAAACTCCCAAACAGAGGTGAAGAAGCTAATCTAAATCAAATATGCGGAAGGTGTGCTATACATAATGTTACTGTACTAATGCTTTACAAATTTAGATCAGTGAGTTGGATGTTGAGATTCATGGCTGATCTATGGAACTGTGTGGTCAAGTACTTGCTGGTTGTGCTTCCCATACATGTTACTGTGAATGCTTTCCTTCTCTAGAAACTCGAGTGTTTGGTTGTTGGTTCCAACCTGTCAGGATGTGTGGGAGCTACCAATCTGGTGTGTTCCCAGAATGTTACATGCAATATATGGTAATCGGTGATGGTCTAGCAAACTCGAATAATTCTTCCAACCTCTCAAACAAGGCTACCAAAATAATATATGGTAATCGGTGATGGTTTAGCATGATCGGCGTCAGTTTAGGGTTGACTGATGTCAGTTAAGGAGGGAAATTCTAGGTTTACTAAAAATGACAGATCTTGGTAATCCTTTGGGCCAGCTCTGTCCATTCTCTTGGATCAAAATGGAATGTTGTGCTTAGATAAGTAGGAATGTGGTTAGAGGAAGAATAGGCATGTAATTTGAGGGTTGAACTAAGTCTTAGTTGGTTATGGTGAGTGCATATTGAGTCTTAGTAAAAAGGAAACATGTTAAGAATAGTTTTATGTTGAGGTGTCTAGGTGATGTGGTGGGGTGAGGTGGAAATTAGTTTAATTAAGGTAATTAGATAATGAATATTGTGAGAATGTGCATTAATTTAATTATACATAATTAAAATAATACACATGTGGGGTAAAAGGGGGAGTGTGACCCAAATTTGGTGTCTACACCATGTGTATGTTTTAGAAATTGAAGATTTGAAGATGGCCCCAATGTTAGATGGGAATATACAAAGGTGAACCCTTCAAATATATACAAGAGAAGAATCAGCCAAATCAAGGCAAAAGGGGATAGGTCCAACTGAAACTCAAACATAGGAAAAAACTAACTTAGGATAAAGAAAATTTTCCTTATAGAAATGTGAATGCTTGTGGAAAATGAATCATCCCAAGGCATTGGAAACCATTTTCACCTAGGGACCTGTTCAAAGTGCCATGATTGTATTGTTTTCACATTTTGGACGACTTATACTCAAGCATATAACCGTTTGATATGTATTGTGTTCATGGGTTCCTTTAGTTTTCTCTTTACTTTTTTCTCTATTTTTTTTTGCTTTTTTTCTTGATTTCTGAGGAACTCCATACTCAAGCATATAACTGTTTGATATGTATTGTGTTCATGGGTTACTTTAGTTCCTCACCATCTGAATGAGCAAGTTTGTAGGCCTCTGAACCAGGCTTATCCATCTTACTTGTCGACCACAACATATGGTCCTAACCACTTTGGCTCAAACTTGCCTTTATTTTCCCAGTCTTTGGTGGTGTTGAATTGATTTTCCTTCAGCACCAAGTATCCCACCTCAAATTGATGAGGTATGATATGGCTCAAACTTATATGTTTTTATAGCCACATGACACTCGATTTTGATACACTTCTAAGTTATTTATTACATGGAAGAATCTTTCATCTAGCAGTTCTAGATCTGCCACTCTAGCCACACGATAGTTTTTGTCTTTCTCCATATAGTATCTGAGAGATATTCTTATGGAGGTAAGCTCAATTTTCAAGTGGATGATTACCTCAGTGATAAAAAATAGTTAGTAGGGTGTTGCACCAGTAGGAGTGCAAAAGTAATTTCTATAGACCCAGAGGGTGGGATGGATCTATAAGTGCCAGTTTTGACCTGTTTTGCTTACCATATTTTCCATAATACGAACAAGGGTTTTGTTAGTGGCATATTTTTGTCTATTACCTTGAGGGTAATAGGGAGTGGACCACTTTAGATGTATTTGGAAGTGTTGGCATAACTCTTTGACTTTCTTGTTCATAAAAGATTTACCATTGTCAGTTACAATGGTAGAAGGGATGTCACAACGACAGATAAGGTGATTCATATTGAACTTAGAAATTTGTGCATCGGTAACATACGTGAGAGGCACAACCTCTACCCATTTATTAAAATACTCGATGGAAGTGATGATATAGGTATGGCCATCTAAGGAAGTTGGAGTGAGCTTCCCTATGAGATCTAATCCCCATTTTGAAAATGACCATGGTGTTGTTATTGGATGCAAGGTTTTTGTTGGCGCATGAATAATATTTCCATACTTATGATATAGTGCACAATTCTTAACATAGTTAAAACAATCTAATTCCATGTTAGGCCAATAGTAATCTACTCATTAAAATTTATTAGCGAGCACCATTCCGCTTGTCTGAGCCCCACAAACACCTTTGTTTACCTCTTTAATCACTTGAATTGACTCAGCCAAATTAAGACAACGCAACAAATTCATATCATAGCCACGATAATAGAGGGTGCATCCTATGAGGGTATAACAAGCTATGCGCCAGATAATGTTTATTTTCTCAAGGTGGGAAATGTCTGGGGGAAAGGTATCATCTTGTAGGTAATTGTAAATAGGCTCGTACCAGGGGGAAAAGGGACCAAAAACTTCACATATCAGACACAATTCCAACATGTCATATGCAGGCACTCACAAATGTTCTACAAAAAAGGCATTTTACTTGCCCCCAGTGGAATGCAAAGAAAGGATCCGATTGTGGCCATGGCATCTACCAATCAATTTTGTGCCCTTGGTATCTATTCAAAATTAACATGCATAAAATACTCCTTTAGATTATCAACCATCTTCTTGTATGGGATGAGCTTGTCATCCTTAACTTTATACTTGTCATTGACTTATTTAAAGATCAATTAGGAATCCCCATTGATTGTTAGTTGTTTGATATTCCATCTGATAGTAAGTTTCAACCTAGAAATGAGTGTCTCATACTCTGTTATGTTATTGGTACATGGGAAACTCAAACAAAAATCTTGCAAAATGAAGTCTCTTGTTGGGGTGATAAGTACCACACCGGCTTGTGAACCGTGGAAAGTGAATGACCCATTGAAGTGTAATTTCCATACAACATATTCCTCAATATACATTAGGGAGGCATCTGGTAGACCCAGACATAACTATTCTATTCATAGTAGGGGAGCTTCATCTAGTTGATCGGCAAGTACCTATCCTTTGAGTGACTTTTAGTTGAAAAATTCAACATCGAACACACTTATCAGGATGATCTAATTAGCCATCCTCCTAGTAAGCATACGTTTAGACAAAAGGTACTTTAATGGATCCACTTTAGAGATAAGCTTGGTCTTGTTATTCAATAGCTAATGACAAATTTTTTGAAAGGAAAAAACCACAACTTAGCAAGCCTTTTCAATTTGGGGATAATTCAACTCATAAGAAATTAAAGTGTGGATAAGGTAATAAAATCCTCTTTATTTTTGGCTTAGATCATATTAGGCTAGCAATGCATCAATAACACATTGGGTGGCTGAGATGTATAATAAAAAAGGCTCTCTTGGAGTAGGCAACATGAGGACCGAAGGACTAGTCAGATATTGCTTGAGTAACTCAAAGGCCTATTGGCATTCAGGGCCCTAATGGAATGTAACATTTTTATTGAGTATATGGGTAAAAGGATGGCATTTATCCACGAGTTGAGAGATGAAACGACAAAATTCCTGAATTTTTCCTTGTAATCTATGTAGTTGCCTAAGGTTATTTGGTGGAGGTATTTTAGTAATAGTTGTAACCTTAGTTGGATCTACTTCAATCCCTCTTCTCGAGATAATTAATCCCAATAATTTTCCCTATTACACACTGAACACACACTTCTTTGGATTTAGTTTAACTTTGTAGTCTTGAAGGCGTTGAAAGATATGCCTCAACACTTTTGGGTTTTCTTTTCTAGTCCTAGAATTTCCTAGGATATTTTCAACATAGTCTTCCATGATGTTTTTCATCATGTCATGAAATATTACTATCATTTGATAGGTTACCCCAGCATTTTTGAGAACGAAAGGCATTACTTGGTAGCAAAACATTCCCCAAGGTGTTGTAAAGGAATTTTTGTGTTGATCCTCCACTACAATCTTGATTTGGTTATAACTAGAAAAGCCATCTATAAGGGACAACATTTCGTAACTTGTAGTTGAATTGACAATCATGTCGATGTTAGGTAAGGGAAAATTATTCCATAGGACATGCCTTATTGATATCTCTAAAATTAGTGCACATCCTAATACCAAATGGTTTCTTTTATACCAATACTATGCTGGATATCCATTCTAAATAATCAATAGGTCTGATAAAACCTACCGCCAATAACTTCTCCAGCTCTTCTTTGACTAAAAGTGCTATAAGTGGGTGCATATTCCTTAGCTTCAGTTTGATAGGTTTTACATCTGGATGCACCACAAGGTTTTGCACAACTAAATATGGGTTCAAACCTGGCATATATACATATGACCATAAAAATATGTCTACAAATTCTCACAGTAATATCACAAAAGTTTTCTTTTCCTACGCTGAGAGTGAAGCTCCCATCTTTACCATTCTAGGGTTATCTTTTGTCCCGATATTGACCTCTATGGTCTCCTCTACCAAAATTTTAGATATGTCCTCCATATACGTAGGATTAGGAAGGATATTGAGGTATTCTTCCAAGGGTGGTTTAATGATATTTTCACCCTAGGTTGATCACTTTTTATCTCCTCTGATTTTTCCATTTGGTTTTCCACGAGCGCCTCAAAGAGGTTTACACTATGTGTTTTGGAATTTTGTTTTTTTCCAAGGATTTTTGGAAGAACTTTTTCCCTCAATTTCATTTATGTTTTTCTGACCACACATGTCAACCTCCTCCCCAAAGTATGTATGCATCTGAATTGATGGAGAAACCCATTTTTTGGTCGTCAATTGGAATGTTCTCATGAATACCCATGAATTATGTGATTGCCTCATCATTTTCAAAGAGATCGATTGGTACATGAAGTTGTTGGTCCTAGTCAATTATATTGAGATATAAAAAATTTATTTGGGAATCAGAAGGGGATAAGGTTAAGATGGTTATATCCAGAAAAATTTTTGTGGAGGCAAGATCTTCGTATAGGCTACAACAGGAATCTACATTGCTATCTAAATGAGATGACTTAGCCTCACATTATGAAGAGGTAGCGTCAATTGCTGACGGTGGAATTCCGTAAGGCCTAATACTACAGTTTTTTAATCTAGTTTGTAATGGGGAATTGGGACAAGCTCTAATATTCCTTATCCATTTGTGTCATACTTGTATCCTTTATAACCCATCGCATACATCATCCTGTGAGCTTTGGTATATTTTGAAGCTTGGTGACATGAAGGTTTTATACCTTCAGGGATCCATTTTTTAGGTGAATCCAACATTTTCTCATATGATAATATGTCACGAGGAACAAATATCTCAAAAGGACTAACACAGCTATCCCAAGAGCTCTTGAATTGGAAACTTAGTTTTCCCCACATTTTTGGTGATAATGAAAGGTTGGAAATTAGAAGGGCCTATTGGAGGTTATAATCTTCAATTGGGATATTTGATAGGAATTTCATCTCCCACGTAAAAAGGGAGAAACAGAAGCGGGAGTTCTTTTATCACTAGCACTTAACATGTCTTGATCAACATGAACTTTTAGAGGTTCAGTTTGTAGTGGTACAAATATATCCATAGAAGGACATTCATATGCCGCATGAGAAAAACTACGTAAGGCTCTGCAATGAGAAAATGGTTTTGGATCTCCAGTAATAGTTATTGTTTTCCTATTATGATATAACTTGATGCACTAATGAAATGTCAAGGGTACATCCTGCAAGGCATGTATCCACGAGCGGCCTAGGAGAATATTGTGAGGAAGATTAAAGTCTAGGACATAGAACTTAGTATCGTGACATGTCAACCCTAATTCCTTAGGCAATACTATTGTACTGATTGATTCACATTTTGCATTTTCATATGTTCTGATGGTGATGTAGTGAGAATCTAAATATTCCTATGTTCATCCCAGTTTTCTAACCAACTTCAAGGTGTAAATGTTCAAACTAGACGTGTTGTCCACAAGCACTATCTTTATCTTTCTTCGAGTAAAAAATACCTCTATGCATAGAGGTAGGTTATACATCTATTTATCATGTGGAATTTCACTTTGGTTAAAGGAAAAATGTTCCATACGAGCAAGGTTCATGACCACCACTTAGAGGTGTGAAGGATTGATATCGATTGACACTCCTGACCCCTAAAGTGTTTTGTAAAGGATGTCTTTATAAACGTTTGATATCTTGAGAAGATATAAGATCAAAATATTAGCAGTGGTATTCTCAAGTTATTCTAAAAGGTCAAATTGATTGTCCTGAAGGGTAGGAAGAGGAAGTTTCAGAATTGTGATACGAGTGCGTTGTGTTACCACAACACAATCTCTACTCTTGGTTCTTATAGAATTCACATGCTCATTTGAAGAATGAAGACAATTGATAAGTGAATCGAATGGGTTACTAGTTTGACCATAAACTTAATTAATGGCTCTATAATCATTGGAATATTGGCCTTGATCTGAATTTTTTGTTTCCTATTTGTTATGTTTAGGAAACGGTTCTTTGAATATTCCCATATTCTAATTGGGTGGTTGATGATGCTCAAGTGAATCAACTTCAACCTCTCCACTTTCAATAAGGTCTTGGACAAAGTGTCTTAGCTTGAGTCACTTGTCTATTTTGTGTTCCTTGACAGGATGATACTCACAATATTCATGGTCTTTATACCATGACAGTTTAGGTGCATCATCAGCATATGGTACTATCATGGGGTACTGTACAAAGTTAACTATGTCCAAATGTTTCAGAATTGTGGACAATGAGTCTATGAGAGGATTGAACACTTTGTTGGTACCTAAATTTATTCTCCCTTTAACATTCAAGCAACATCAACAGGTTGAGAAAGATTCTTAGAGATAGATAAATCAGAGTTCAAGTCGTTTTGTAGCCATGGATGGATTTGAATGACTCTTTGTCACTCAAACTTGGAGAAATTAGGCATCACCGTGCTGAGGTTTGACCTACCCTCACTACTTTAGGTTGTGCCTTCAACCAAGGTGAGAGGACCCCTTTTGTAACCTCTATTTGTGAAGGATATGAATGGATCAACAATATTTGACTGTCCTTCTATGATATTTAAAACAAACCTTAAGGAAACATGGTCAATGCAACACAGTCTAACTCTCATGAGTTGTCACTTTAAAAAGTGAAGATATCTCCTAAAAAGGTTCTGGTTACTAAAGACAACATACAAAACCTGATTTTTCCTGTTTATATTTTAAGTAAAGGATGGGTAAATTCAGAAAATATCCTTTGCATTTATGGACAAAAAGTGCAAGTAGGGGTAATTCTTGTAGGATTTATCACTTTTAGATGAATTTTCATTGGGGAATTAAACAAGATAAAGTTGATTATACCAAATTCCTAAGAAATTTCAACAAAGGTTAGGAAATCTACCAAGAAAGATGAAAAAAACACCTCAGATAGTAATAATGAACCTTCAACCAGAAGATGTATATCAATGGAGGCCCAAAGATACACTGGTTTCACACATTCTTTGAGAATTTCACATAAAATATCATGTCAAAAAATCAATTAAACATTATAAATCCCTGGTCCATCATGTCTAAGATACACTCATAGACTAACAAATGATATGTATCAATAAAATGGAAATAAAGTGAGTTTAAATTGTTTATTGCATGATGAAATGAGAACTCTTTTCATAGCACAATTGAAAATACCACAATACTACCATAGGATAAGATATTGTGTGATTCAGAGGAATTCTTGACATAAGATTGCAACAGGAACATGAATAACTACTTGAAACATCATCAAAATGAAAGGAGACACCACGATGTTCATGATTAACATAACTAATTCAAGGTTCATCAAATTTATCAGCAAGGGAAAGTTTTATTAATAGTCTCAAAGCTTGTCAATGGTTGAACACTTGCAACCATCTTGACATGATTAAATTTGAAAAACACAAAGGAATTAATAGGTTTCTCAGATAAACTCTTGGAGAAATGGTTTTTACTCAGCTCTCTCTTTTCTTTGAACAATTCTCTGAAAATTTTAACCCCCTTTTTTTGTGATTATCTCTTTACTTTTATATCACTCCATTCACTTGCTAACCTTTGAAGTTTCCCCCCCCGCAAAGCACGAATATTCCAGGGAATATTCCTTTTACAATACTTGTTCTTTAGAACATGACATTTAAAAGATTTACCTTAAACTTCCAGGTGTACAAAGTGCAAGTATTTTCAAGTGGTTCCACTTGTGCTCGACTGGGATATCAGGTCATTATTTCTGGTAAATTATTTTAATCATTATTTCCTCATATTGATTAGATAATCACTTCAAATGACCTCTGAGCACTTCCAGATGACTCTGATATGACATATATCCTCATCTACCTTTCAAGAATCCATCTTGGGTGTTACACACTCTATTTCATGTCTTATTGGATTAATTTCCATACATGGTTCCTATCAAATCATATTGATTCACCAGTTTCTGCTTATTCCTAATCCCTTCCAACTCTTAAATCCTTCTTGTGCAAACTAAGAAAAATCTCCCTCATCTCATGGGAAATATTTCTCTAAATCAGAACCATATGCACCCCTTTCACTATAAAACTTGGTTCTACTTCATTACCATTATGTATTTCCCTTCTTATTCTAAATATAAAGAATTTTATCAGAAAAATGGTGAAGGTACTTGTAGCACACAGTCTGAAAGAAATTTCCTCAGAAGATTTAAATCAAATCTTTGACTTGAGTGGTCCTGATGAAGCCTTTGTTAGGGCCATGTTTGACATAGAGTGTGTAGGTGATACCAGAGGACCTTTGACATATCAGTAGGTCTGATTAGCACTTCTTACAAGGTTGATTAGGATTAATCCTGATATTTGCATCCTTTCAAGTTATGTACTTTCATCTCTTCAGATGGGAACATCTGAAATCTCCTGAAGATTTAAAGAGATATTGGGTTGAGAGAAGACCCCAAGTATCTAGGAAAACTAATTTTCAATGTTCCATTTTTATGTGATGAAGGATTTGTATCGAAGGATATTCCCAAGGAATCATATGTGCTATATGAAAAATCCTCCATTATACACTGTGCCTATCATTTCTCACAAAGTGGATGAGTTAGAGTAGAGGATCAAATCTCTAGAGAAAAAACAAGTAGAGACTGTGTCCTCACAACCAGGTTTAGTACCAACATCATCTTTGGGTAAGAGAAAGGGTGAACCACATCCTCAACTTCCAATCATTATCTCAGATGGAGAAGAATATCAATCATTATCTTGCTCACCATTCAAGATCAGTAATCTCCTCTGCTCAGGAAAATAGGGGAATATTTACAATTCAGTCATCCACCTATTTAATGCATCATGCTCCTCAGTCTGAGCATGAGTTTTTGGGACCTCAACCCATTCCTTCTCCGAGAGATAATCCACCCCTCACAAGGAAGTGGGAGACTGGGTCAAGCTCAAGACCTCACAATCTTCCCTATCAACAAAGTGTAGTACTTTCCTTCCAATCACCCCAGATGTCCCCTCTCAAACCACTCCTAGTAAGTTGACCTTTCACAAGGGGAAAGGGAAAATGACATTCTTCACAGGTGGTTTGGATCTTCTAGATTGGGTATCGTCACAACAGAAGAAAATCAAGCTCAAACAGATCATGAGTCATCCTAGAATGACTCTGGAATCATTGATGGACATGGGAATGTCCTGGACTTAGCAGGGTCAATCATATTTGTTTAGACAACACAAGGTTCAAGAGAATTCATGCTGAGAAAGAATAAGCTTTTGAACAAGCTTCCCCTACTGGGAGGAAATTTTGAAACAGGACTGAAAAATGTCTGAATATTGCTTTCCTTTTATTGTCCCTACTTTTGGCATGTATATATATTTCTTTATCATGGGTAGGGCCCCTATAGAACCCCATTTTGTTCCTTTTTCAAAATTCAAGAAGCAAAAAAATATCAATAGTTTACATGCTTATCCAAATGTATGTAAAATTTTATCTAAGTCAATATGAAACTACTGCATTCTTCCACTTTATAATTGATATAAGGAAACAATAAAGTTCATAATAACAATTATATCCAATGTAACAGAAATATCAGTTTAAAGCATCAGTTTAGAGAAGAAGTATGAAAATAAAATACAACTTAAGGAACAACATGGTTAAGCTTGTTCATCATCTTTTATATCTGCATTCTTTTCCTCCTCATCTTCCATTTCTGCATCTTGTTCCTCTGGCAACCTTGCCATGTATGCATCATACCTTTGGAACAACTCATTTATCTCATCCTCATCTAGTCTAGTGTGGTGCTGGAAGATTAGTGTTTGTCTAGCTATTACATCTATGCAATGACCCATCTTCTATTTGTACTCCAATGGCCTGGCCTTTAATTTGGCAATTTTGTTCTCAACTTTTCTCATTGTTTTAATGATTTCATAGGAGAAATCATCCTTCTGAATATTCTTTTCAAAAGAGTTAAGAAAAAAATCAATTTTCAGATCACCATAACTCTTTTTAAATTTATCAGACACCATATCTTCTAATTTCAAATCAATGGCATCAAGAGTGTCATCAACCCAATTTATTTTGATTTCAAGCTTTTCCTTGATACCATTCAAGGTTTCCACTCTGATTTTTTATAACTCTTCTATGGCATGCTGACTTCCTTTGAATTCCACTAGCACAATGCTTTCCTGCTCAACCAATTCATCACTGAGCTGAGTTATGTGGTCCAGTTTGGGAAAAATTCCCTCAAAGTAGAAGATCTCATTGTCACATTGTTCAATTATCTCATCGATCTCATTGATTCTATTCTTGAGCTCTTCATACTTTGATCTAGCTTCTTCAATTTATTCTTTTCCCTTTTTGGTTAATTTTTCAATCCATGTATCCACCGCCTGGACCTTCTTGACATCTTTGTTAATCTTTTCCATTCCCTTAGGGGTATCTATAGAGGCACTTTCTTGAGTATGACTAGGCTACCCAATCAACTGCTACAAACTAGAACTCAAGGCTTTAACATGTTCTTTTAACTACTTTTTCGTCACCCTATCTTTGTCCACCTTTTGCAAAAGGCCATTCACTACCTCAGATACTCCTTTTTTTAGTTGGTCTCTTGAGGGATTCCCTAAAGGAATTATCTAAACATTATAATCATTAGTTGTCACATCTTCTCTAGTTTTTTACCTCAAAAGGGATTGTTATTTCTAGAGTTTTGGCTCCTAATGAATCAGTGTGAGTTTTGGTGATAATCCTAGCCCTTTTTTAGGCTCTTACCACCTTTGAAAAAGACAAAGTAGTAAGGTCAATGGCTTGAATAGGGAGGACCTCCTTTTCCTCATTCAAAATTAATTCACCAATCCAACCTTTTGCCAAAATTGTTCCATCCTTTTCTTCTTGTGATTCCTATTGGGGTTTCTCATGGACAACCACCAATTTCTTGAACACCCTTTGTTCATCTTGAGCCAGTGATTTTTCCTACTCTTCATCATTTATTTCAATAGCCACTTTTCTACTCTCACCCTGTGCTGAAAATTCTTTCAATTGTCCTTCTCCTTGGTCTAGAACCTGGGATTGATCATTATTTTCTTGATTTATATTAGTAATTAAGGGATATTCCTTCCTTATTTCTCCAATTGATGCCACATTAGACTCAATTTCTCCCCCAACATTTTCTTGTACCAATGATTGGCTTGCAGGCTCTTCCTTCCCCAAAATCTGCTTGAGTTGACATCCTACTATCCTCATGTTATGATGATACATCAGGTAATGTCATGGTGGATTGTTCTTCTGATTCCAACTTCATATTCCCATCTAGACAGTTATATATCCATATCATAAATTGTTTTCTCTCTAGTAGTTGCATCTTGTGCCACTTCTATTTTCTCTTCAAAGATAGATTTTCCTACTTGACAAAGCTCATCAACTTTAGTAACTTTAACAGAATGGGAAACAATCTCTTCCACTGATATCTCTGCATTAATTTCCTCTCCACCGAGAAACTCTGGTTTTTCTGATTCTGAAACCACCTGTTCTATAGAAGAAGATTTTGTTTCTTGGATTTTCTCTTCACTGGTTAGTACATGAGTATTCCTTTCCAATTCCTTATTTGTTTGAAGGCCATCTACTGGTGTCATTATTGGTTCACTCATAGATAAATAAAGTGCATCTAATATATAAAATTCTTCACTAATATCAACATCAATCACATCAGTTTGAGTCTTTGCAGATTCGTGCAATGTTTCAACCGAAGGCATATTTACATCCTTAGTAGGAAGGGTCTCAGATGTTTTCATACCTAGACTTAAAAATTGGCTACCTACTGGATTAGCTGCAACATTTTCTTGGGTTACTTGATCCTGAGTGCTCCTCATTGTTATTTCCTCCAAAGACAAAGGTGGGAATAGAGGCTCTAATTGTTCCACTTGTGGTAGTGATGCAACATGTTGTGCCTGAAAAACATCATTCCTTTCAAACTCAGGAGGATCAATTACCACATCTCTATGTTTGTGTTTTTTGGGTGTGTGGGCACCCACCCTTACCAAAATTGGCTCATGAGAAACCTTGTGTCTCTTGTGTGCTCTTTCAAAAAAATTCAAGTCAGGTGTTACCTTTTTCTCTTCTTTATGTAGCTTAGACTAAGAATGACCACTTGCTATAGCTCCACTCATTAATTTTTCAGCACTGTGTGGTTTTGGCAAAACACCTGAGTGAACCACATGAGATGCCAAACCTTTCCCCTTTTCTTGAATTGACATTGAAAAAGTAATGGGGCAATTCTCCATAGATTTCAAGAGCATTTCTTCATTATTTTGTCTAAGAGCTGACATAGAAGTACCAGTCCCACTAGTGGCTGAAGTCCACTCATCTATGAGTTCAGAAGTGGGCCTCTTTTAGGGAAACTGAGGATATTTTCCTCCCAAAGGATATCAATTCTATCTGCACCTTCCCTCAGGGGAAGAATATCATCACTTAAGTTTCCTAAACTCCTGAAAGTTGTTTAAGATTCTTATATTTTTGATTGACAAATCAATGTTCTTTTGGGCTAACCAATTTACAGTCCTCCTCATCACATCAGTTATCCATATATAAGAATCATCTGATTCTACTTCATTCTAGTTTAGAGGGATATAGGCTATCCTTCCACCTTCTGATCAAGGTAATATTTACTTACTGTATGTGGATCATCCACAATTCCCTCTAGGATAACTGCAATTTTGAAATCTATGATTTGTGCAAGGGTCATTTTGGAGAAATATCTTAGCCTAACCTCTTCTTCATCCCTATAATTCATCCAATAATATTCAAAATGAGGCTCATGCTTAAAATTATTTGTCAATGTTATTGAATACCCATCTAATATCATAATTGGCTCTTGCCTCAAAATTTTCCATATCAAACTTCTTTATTTCATCAATCAATCAGTCTAGATTTTATGATTGAAGGGCATGAATACCTTCCAATTCTAATGGGGAACTTAATATTTATCTTATGTCTTCCGGAAATTAGTTTGTGAACAGGTGTTAGCTTTTTCCAATTCACATAAAACTAATTTATCATCTAAATATCTAGGCAATTTATAGGGTTTACCTTCAAAACCACTAGCCCTTATGTATGTTAATTTCTTGTATTGAATGAAGTAACACCCATATTCCAAAATTACTTTCCTGGCCTGATAAAAAATCCTATATTTCCCCCATTCTAGTTTGAAAAGGAAAATAATTGGTGTGAAGAAAGCATCATTGACCAACCTCACATTTCCACTCCAATTGACCAGCTGCAGTTGAGGAAAAATCTCATGTGCATTTGACATTGTTTGAAATCAGCATGTGGTAACAGGTCCTGAGAAATGTCTATGCCCCGCAACATTGTAAATTAGGTAGGTCATCATGTAGAATTATAGCTCTGAAGTGTCACCCATCTCAATTTTTGCTACTAAAGTAACCATGTGGCTATGGAGTGCTTTTGCAATAAAAGTAGCCCAATAGATGCTCCCTTTTCTTTCCAAAATGATCCACATGTAGGTACACATCCATTCCTTGAATTCATTTGAAGTTTCCAACCCTGCCATTTGAATTAATAACACAATAATATCTTCAACCTCTTCAACAAATTGTTCCCTAACTAGCCTTTTAGGGATTCTAGTTGTTTCCTTTTTCTCCGTGAAGGAGCCATTTTGTATTTATGATCTTAGCATAGTCTTTTTTCTTCTTTTCATAATCCCATAAAGCTAATTTGATACCAATGGTGATTAGATTTGTGATTACAAAAATTTAAGCATTATTCTAATAGCCATAGGTGTCAATGTCAACACTACATCACCACTCCCATCTAGCACTTCCCTTTTTTTGGGTCATAGTTCATAGCACAATGTCATACCAATTATGGGAAATGAACCGATGGTGGGATAACACCAACTAAAGTAATGTGAATATCTTGAATTGTTTTTAAAGACTCACTCCTATGAGGGCTATTCAATCTCTGAAAAAAATCCTTTAAATCAAGAATTCATTAGGTCTGTGTCTGTAATTTTTCTAAATCACTCATGACCCCTGACGCAACCGAGAATGAAGATGGCATGGTCTTCATCTTCAAAAACTAACTTTACTTCAAACTGACTTGCCAATAAAATAGAAACACATGAGTTTCTTATTTCTTACCAATTCTCCTGTGAGTGCCTGAGTATTTCAAACTCAAATCGATAGCCTTTTCGATCCTCTAGTTCCCAATTCAAGCTCCACAATTAAACTCATAATATTTCTCAATGAAAATCAGTGATAATAGAAAAAAATTCCAACAAATTGATAATAAAAAGATGAAGGCATTCGTAGAATTTAAAATGTCCTTGATTTGCATAGAAGCATTGATGGCAACAAAAATTAATGTGTTGTATCATAGTCATTCATTTTGCCTTTCTCAATTTTAAAAGTGATCCGTCCACGTGGAAAAGTATTTTGTTAATACGGGCTTGGGGAGAATTTTTGTATTTTTTCCATGTTTTAAAACTCATACACTTTTGGCCATTTGACCCACCCATCCACTTTTGACTTTCAACACGGGCTTGGCACATGGTCACATTTAAGTGATAGTGGAACTGCGGGCCCTTTCTGTAATTTTATTCCCTTTCCAATTTAAAACCAAAAGTGTCAAAGTTCTCCAATGACTTGTTTCCCCACTCCTTGCATAAAAAAGAGCCACGTGTCCTTTTTGGGTCTCGAGGAACCTTTTTACACTTTTATAATTTTTCTCCTTAGTTGCAAAAAAATACAATTATGGAATCGTTTCCCTGCATCCACTCAGGTTTAGGACAAGTGTACACCTATGGAGTGGAATTGAAAATTTGTTTGTGCCACTTTATGATTTTGAATATTCAAAGAATATTCATTGATTCATAGGACTGACATTAAATTTTGTGAATGCAATAGAAAGTTATAATTTTGAAAGTTAAACCCATGCCATATTGCACAATTAATTGGGAACTACCACATACCAATGTGTGATGGAACAAAAAATAGAAAGTAGAGTCATGACCAAGGAACATTTTACACAGGTGATCCTTCAGATTTCAGAATTAACTCAAGATTTATTTCCCGTAAGAATTTCCAAGAAATAGAAAATACCCAAACATGATCCTCTACCAAAAAGAGGAAAGATAAATCCACATATAAGAGAACCAAAAGATCAACTCGTACCCCCACGGGAAAACATAGAAACACAACAGACAATTGAAGGAAAAGCTCAAACAAATACTTTTGCAATCAACAAATTTTCGATTTGGATACCCTTTTCTATGAATTCTTTGAATTTACTAACACAATGCATTTGTAAATGGAAATCAATGTCTAGGTTTAGATTGGGTAAGAAAATTTTAACTAACTACTTTTCTAGGATCGAAAAAGGGAAGCGGTTTGCTAACCCTCACCACCATTGTAAGAAACTAGAAATTTTCTCATTAGGTCTTTTTTTTCCACTACATAATTGCAACATGGTGACATAAATTTCTACATTGAATGAGAAATGATGCACAAATTTCTCTGCTAATGCAAGCCATGTGAAAACAAACCCCTTAGGTATGTGGAGAAACCACTCAAAAGCTTAACCCTATAGACTTCATGGATTAAGCGTATGAGGTAGTTATCGCTATAAGCTACTTCTTAGCACACCATGTAGAACTCCTTGACATGATCTCATGGGCCACCCTTCCCTTTGTATTTATCAAATTTTGGACAATCAAAATTCTTAGGGAATGACATGTGTAGCATAGCCTTGTCAAAGGTATAAGGACATAGTTCTTCGAATTGATACTTTTTGCTATGTCTAACATTACTCTCCTGAAGGTTTGTGAGTATGGTTTTCATGGATTGTAACTCCTGTGTGAGGAGTTGATCTTTGGTATGGAAATCTGGCATGTACAGCTTGATATACTTCAATGTTTCTCCCTCTTCTTTTTCTTTGGTATGATTTTCACTATCCTTAACCTTAGGTTTCTCTCGATGTGCACTTTTATCTGTATCTTTTTACATGTGGGAAGCCAAACTAGCTATTTGTCTACTAAGGGTTAGTACCTTTTTTGTATAGTGACTTCATCCTCTTTAGGTCCATCTTGTTTTTCACACATAGGAGGAGGTTGTTTTCACTCACGTTGCATCCTAACTTTGTGAGGTATCTTAAGAGGTGGTAATTCATAACCACTCATGTGTTTAGGTACCTCATTTTCGGTGTTATTTTTTTTGTGATATGAAGTAGAGGCATGTCCTTCTCTTCATTCATCATCAAATTTAATAAGATGAAGTTGTGCTTCTTCTTCTTCTTCTTAGGTGATATAGGAAGGTGGAACAAATTCATATTCGGGTGTCATCTTAGCAGCTAACTCTATCACTTGTGTCAGTACCCTATCCTTATTAAGATAAATGAATTCATCTAAGTGTGTAGAATTAAAATCAAAATCATCTCAAGGTGAGTCTTCCTCATCACCACTATGATCAATTAAGTCGTTTATTTCTTTTACCATAGAAAATATGGGTCCTAAATCATGACCAATGAAAGGATTAGACCCCAATCTCTTAGATGTCATCCTTGTGATATGGGACATAAAGTAAAATTTTCTATAAATGTTTTGTTTAATGTCATCAAGGATATGATAAACCTAGGTAAGAACCTGTAGCGTGACAACTGTGAATGTCTCAAAATAATGTCAAAAATGGTTAAAGAATAACGAATGTTAATGAACCAAATAATCAAGTAGGATTGTTATAGGAAACAAGTTTTCAATATGAAATATTACAAGGAAAAAACATGCAAACCAATCAAGAAAGTACTCCCTATGTAAAGTGTATCTCATTAGTAGTTTGATGTCAAATGATCAACACAATGTTAATACTTAAGTTGAGTTCAAGATGAACAAGGTGTAAGTACTAGCAAGGGATTGATGTGATTTCCAATCAAAGGATACTATAACAAGTTTAGAGACAAAAAATTCCTAAATCTCAAAAGGTGGAGGTTACGAATGTGAGCCGTGTGTAACAATACCACTTAGATATGTTAACCAAGTTTTGTGAAAAAGTGAGATATTAGTATTGTATTAATATTGATACGATGCAAATAAGGTAACAACACTCTTTGAGGTTGAGTTAATGTTTGAAATAAAAAAATGCCAAAGTATACCAAGGAATTGTTAGAATATGAGCAACAGATCATTACAATCTAGACACTTAGATCATGTTTGTGAGAAACGATATGTAAGTATCAAAATTTTGTCGAGCTGATACAAGCAGCGTAACACTTCAAAGGAAGATCAATGATGAATAAAGTATAGATACAATGAAAAATATTGACTTTGGTATCAAGATCAAATGGCTATCAAGATGAAAAGACGTACCAACACACTTTCAATGTTTACCATCTAGTCTCAAGAAAGGACTAAAGTAAATGGGGTGCAAAAGTGGTGGACACAATCAATTAATAGAACACATATTTTTCCCCTCTTTTGATCAAAAATATCAAAAACATAGCAAAAGAGTAAACCAAGTGGGGGTGGGAAAATACTTGGTGTTACTTTGGAAAAGTTTCACCTCGTCTTATGGTGAGTGAAAAACTAAGACAAAGTATCACCTTGAAAATTTTGTGATGAATGATGCTTAGTTCAAAATTTTGATAGACTCTCCCCTTGTTTTGATCAATAAGGTTTCAAATTTGAAAATTTCTTACTTCGCAAGAGCTATTTGAGAACATGATTGGCTTTGAGTCAGTCAAGTTGGCCTCAATAAGAAATGGATTCTTATTTCTTTCTCTTAACTAGGTGTCACAAACTATCTCTACGAGCTTGGTTTTCTAAGGAAGTCACAATGACTAAACCTTGGAGTATCCCGACTTTAATTTAACCCCTTTGATATAATGAGAAATAAATGCTTTCAATTGTATTTTCATTGGGTTCGTGTGAAGATAATTTTGACTATATTCTTGCAAGTGCATACTAAAAAACTATGTAAGTGAGGCATTTCCCATTTCATCCACAAGGTTCCCTCTTGCATGGAATACTTTGGGGTTCCTGGGAGAATCCCTTTTGTGATTTTAAGGCTTATTCCAAGGGCAACCAAAACCTGCATATATAGTGTTCTAAATAGGAGTGTTGTGTTTTTTTATCTTTTGGATTATGAAATGAGGTTTTACAAACCATTGGTAACTTACAAAAAATATGTTAGTGTTTGTTTATATCTTGATTCTTTTGCAAGAATATTCTTGGTCCTTCATGTAAATATTATTAGCTCTCTAAATGATCAAAAAATCATAAAAATGGGATAAAAACGTTGTTTCTAATTCTCAAGATCATCCTAATACGCAAGAGAAGAGCATATGCAATGAGAAATCCAACTAGTTAGTAAATAATGGAAAAACTTAACTTAAATAATCAAACCATTCATTTTAACCAAATTAAATTTCATTCCCTTAACAAGAAGCTTAATGAAATGTCTTGAAAGCATGAAAAAGGTGTAGAATTATTTTTGATTCCCAAGATCACCTAAAAGGTGTGAGGGAAGAGCATACATGATCCTAGCCTCATAAATGAAAAATGCAAGATTCATTAACTTAACCAAACAAATTAACATGAAGAATGATCAAATATACCATGTAAATCAATAGTTATCCTATAGTAAAACCCTGCAAGTTCTTAGAAAATCAAAGGGATCAAAATTTTTCAAAGCATTTAGACATGTTAGAAAATGAATAATTTTATAATAAATTAGACCATAAATTTAATGTAAGTAAAGCTCCTAATATTAAATTTCCATTGCATATTTCATTTTAATACCTTTCTAACATAAAAAATGGATTCGTTTCGAGTTCCAGAGTAAAAGTTATGGCCTTCGGAAGATAGGTTATGCACACAGTTCAACATATTTGCACCCCTAACAGCATATGCGGGCCCCTTTGTAACATATGTGCACCCCTAAAAAAACACAGAAAACTTAGCATATGCGCATTCAAAGAGGCGTATGTGTGCTCTTTATAGCATATGCGTGCCCTTTCTTGTAGGTGACTAAAAACATGAGAATTTTCAAGGAAAATCTCAAAAAGCTTAAAATTTTAGCAATTTGGACAAAATGTGGCAATGCCTCCCTTCCTTTATTCTTGTAAAGAGCATAAAAATGAAACAATCCTAACTAAACAAGTTAGGAAAACCTCATGTTTATCTAAATTTGCAAAAAAAGGTTAACATGTCAAAAACTTGAGACAAATATACAAATCTTGAAATGAAAGCAAAAGACTAAGGATTCATCGCACCGGGCGTGCCAAATGTATGCATTTTAAATTTTTACTATACCTTATGAATTGAAACTAACACCTAATAGTTCCAAAACAAAGTCCACTAAACAAGAACATCAAGATAAGATCTTAACAAAACTAACTTCTTCAAATGCATGGAACTTTGAATAAATCAAAATAACACACTAAGTTATTCTTTACTGTTTAGATTATTAACTAATCATTAACCTTTAATTAGATCATATAATAATAATAAATAAAAAAAATCTTCAATATGGTGAAGAGGTCTCTCCAAAATGAATACAAGGCCATGTTAAGATCTTCTCTTACTAACCAAGCGTGAAGGAATGGATGTAAGGTGGAGAAGTTATTTTCCAATAAGGGGGAATGGATCAAGCTCAAATGTTCTATAGCTTTATCTAATGCAAATGAGGTGTGGTATAAGGTGTAAAGTTGAAAGGGATGCCTTAGTCTTGTATTTATAGGTTTGCATTTGGGAAATTTTAGAATC
This sequence comes from Taxus chinensis, assembly GCA_019776745.2. NCBI lineage: Eukaryota > Viridiplantae > Streptophyta > Pinopsida > Cupressales > Taxaceae > Taxus > Taxus chinensis. The sequence goes on along the minus strand of CM034152.1, from coordinate 666,576,013 downwards.
CTAGTGCATGTGGGACAAAAGGTAAGCCCAAAATAGACTTTTACAAGTCAATGCACTTTTTTATTAGATTAGGAGCTAATTAATCATTTAGGATTAATTAATGATCTTAAGTAGGCTTAGGAATCTTTCTAAGAGCATCTGAAATGGATTTGGATATATTTTGGAAGTTCTAGAAGCAAGATTTAGCCAATAAGAAGGTTTATTAGTTAAATGTAAGATTAGAGGATTAATTAACATATAATTAGCTAATTAAGAGGACTATCACTAATCAAAATTTCATTAATTGGCATCTTGAGTGAATTAGAAGCATAGCTAGATATCGAAGTGTCATTATTTGACCAAAGTGAGAGAAGTGAAGATCATTAGTGCAATTTAAGTATTAAAATTTCTTTGCTCAAAATCTACGTGTTTTACAATAATACATTTATGAGTGTCTCTACATCTCATCAACATAATTTTCATGCTCTCTCTATGCATAACCATCTGTTACATACCTAAGAACCACAAATCCTCTTCATGAATGTTGAATAGGCCTAAAAAATAAACAACTTGAACATTTTTGTGCCATTAATGTTGACCTCATGGTATTGTCCATTGTTTTCCCACATATAAGATCCTTCAACACATTTTATGACATCACCAAAACATCACCACAACACTACACTATTTTTATAAGTCACTACAAACCTCCATACCTACTCAAGACACCTTAAAACACCATGTTACATCATCAATGAGATAAAACAACTCAACACATGACATCAATGAATGAAACTCCAAATCAACCTTCACATGACATCATACTCCTTTTGACATCAATGACACCTATGGAAATAAATGACAACACTCCTAGCCAACAATATCCCCCTATATCATTGATGGAAATACCATTTATGGAAAACACCTGAAGCTCACTCTCTTAAGCCATTAGCTCATTCTCCCCCTTTTGACATTAATGAAAAAGTATCATAACTGCAATAACTTATCTCCTCCTCTAACATTATACTGGCTCACCATATGGTTGGGAACATCAACCTAACAAGGTCCATTTTGACCCTTTTATTTTTTTAACTCTTTAGAGTAACGTAACCTCCCCTTAGTAGATGCATATGGAAATATTACAAGACCATGTTCCCCCTTTACTCATGCATATTTTTTTTCAACTGAACTCAAAGTAGAAAAGACTCTCATCTTGAATTAAACTTGTGACAAACTCAACTCATCAATGGACCAAAATCAGCTTACCTATCTTCAAACTAATTTGACACCTTGTATACCTACTTGACACAACATTCTGCTATGATGTGCTCATGGAATTGGAGATACACCTTCTCAACTCCCCCTAACTTCTAGACACCTCAAAGGAAACACTCAAAAATCCTTCTTGACATTACAAATCCTACATTTGTATTGTTCCTTTGACTTCTTGAAATTTCTATCATGATTTCTAGAATCCAAGGTAAATCATCTTTATCTTACCCTTGAAGCACCTTGTCCAGGACTATCAAACATTCTCAAAATTAAACACTTAGACCATATATACAAGGAATTGATTACTCAAACAACATTTTGTACCTTATTACTTTGAATCACAAGGCCATTAATCTCCCCTTGAATTCAATTTCTCCTCTGAGTCTGCAAAGGAATTAAGAACTTCCTGACTTACTCTACCTTCTTCATGTAGATACCGAAAACACTTCAACCCAACAATCTCTAGCACAAAACCATATTTGGTCGTACAAACCAATCCTTTGCTTCACATGTGGCATAGACCTAAATTAGGTCTCAAAAACACTCATGTATCCACACTTTTTGAATCCTTCTCATACCTATCTACTAAGCCTTCTTACATAGTTGTACCAAGTCCATACATAATTATTCAAGCCAAAAAATTCTTCTAACTGACTCTTTACCTATTAAGCCTTCTTAGACCAACTTTAATTTTATCATATTACACCATAACTCCATGAATAAATACAAACATACCTATGTTTTCTCACAACCCTACTAGGCCATCAAATATCTTGTAGAAACTCTATGTGACTATTAACTAATTGAAACAACACTCATATGGATCCACATTTGTATTTATTCCATTTACAAGCATATAGGCTATATAGTTCAAATATTCATACCTACAAACCTTCTTAGAGAACATCTTCATAATAATAAATTTTCATATCTTCATAGGCCTTGCTTCTCAACATATTTTCAATTGGGTCTCTTCTTCATGTTCCATTATGACATATCTTTGTCATGTTTGTTTTCAATCTCACATTCCTGATCACAGTCTGATAGTTGGAAGCACATTCCAAGTGCAAGCAACACTCAACTCTTCCAACACTCAATGAGAAACCTTCAAATGTATATTTCAATAATATTCTACTCTAATTAATTTCACATTTCTTGAAATGTAAGAAAAATAACCTCTTCATAAGGATACCTCAATTCACACCCATATCTAACAGTTTCTCCCAGAACTCTAACCTTTAATTATTCTTCCTTGTGTCATCCTCCTGATCATAATCTAACAACACACCTATGGTATCATCTTGATCTCCATATCTCCTATAAATATTACTAGACCATATTAGTCAATAACTAGTGTCTTAAGTGTATTAAAAAATCTAAGTTAGGCCTTTAGAAACAACCTTATGCTAAGAAACATGCTTCATACAATCTACACACCTGTTAGGTCTTCACACACCATATTGGCATAACTTCACATTGCAACATACCTTCATGAATGTGGAATAACAAATCAAGTCTCCAATATGAGAAAAATACCTTGTAATCATGTCAAAATTCAAGAACATAGTCCTCTTTAGACTGTGCCAAAAACTTTGTTCTTCTCAACTCATATTTCTCTTTTTTCATGTAATCTTTCTTCTAGGATAGTCAAATAATTCATAGGAATTCCTCATATAACTATCCAAATACCTTCTTGATGATACATAACTCTAATAATTATTTAATGACCAAAAAAACCTAAATTATGGCTTGAACACATTCCTAATCAAAAATAGGATCATTTCCTTGAGATGTTGAAGAACAACTTACAGTATTTGGAGACAATGGTTCAGGTCATGGAAGAGACTAACTCAGTGGTGAGGAATGGCATGATTGATAGTATTGAAGCCACTAAACAAATCCACATGGCCCAAAAGAGTATTAGAGGGGACTTCAAGTAGTTGGACAAACTGGTTCGAGAATTGGGTGTTCATTTAGAAGTAGTAGAAAAAGAGAAGCCGAAAAGGAGGTATTCTAGCTTTGATGAAGAGGAGGAGGGCGATACTAAGGAGTATTCTGAGGAAGATGACGCTAAAGAGCCACCCTAGAATAAGACGAAAACTGAGCCCAGTAGGAAGGTTGAGACCAAGGACGTTAAATCCCCCAACAATTGTAAGGAAATCTAAAGGAACTTTGTTTGAACTATCTGCGGACTTTCAGGGAAGTGCCTTTGTTCCATTTTGTTAATGGTTTAGGTCTCTATAATTAGTTTCTTTTCTGTACCTGCTTTGTTTTCTAGAGTTAATCATGTTTAACTCCATGGGTCGTATTCCTCTTTTTTTCTCTCTCTTTTGTTGTCACAATGTGTTCTTTTTGTATCTAGCCTTTAAGAGGCCTATCCCTGATTTTACCCTATCTAATAAAAAACAAATAGGATCATGCCTACACACTTCATAGTTCAAGGACCTTGTAACTAGGCTCATTTTCATAGTATTCCTTTATTCACCTTCTAGATTCTCATAAGATGCTTACCACAGACTTGAGCTAGGTCACTAATCATAATATTCTGCCATCAACTAATATTTTTACCCTTCAAGGCCTTCAAATATCTTCTTATAACCTCTCACAATAGTCTTGTATCTTCCATAAAATTGCAAACCTTTTCATAGTAGTATCATACAAATCCTAGACCAGATCAACTAACTTGTCTTTATGGTGTTACACACTTTCCTTAATATCATGTACCTTCTCTAGAAACCAAGATATATTCCCTCTCTATCCTCATAGCATGGACTCACCACGTGAGTCATGAGGACTTTTTCCAACCTTACCTTCTTCTACCAGCTATTAGAAGCAAGGAAAAAATTACATACCTCTCATTATTTTGAGTTCAGTCCACAATATTCACCATGTCTTCTTAGTTATTATACACCTATTCTAGGGAACTTGGTAGGCTCCTCCTAACATCATGCAAACATCCCTTAAAACCAACTGCTACTTTATAACAATATTATCTCAACATTTGCCAACATATACCACTTTGACTGATGTACTTGATACAAAGAGATGGATCATGGCATCTTACTACATGCACTCCAAACCATTTATTTTTCATGGAATGATCAATGCTCACCTTAACCTGAAATCTTGTCTTGCACACAACACATACCTTGAATCACCTACAAAACCATATGACATATATACCCATACATAATTCATTCCTACCTCACATAAAAAATGAAACCCAAACATCTTCATTGCTTCTACTAACTGAAGAATTTCTCTGTGAATCCTAATGAAGACACCTCTACTTCTTAGGGCTCTAGAAAAACATAAACTCGGGAGAATCCCAAATCTCCATATTTTTCTCCTCCAATTTTCAACCATGAGACTAATTTACAATCTTTAGGATCCATTTTTTATTTCTTGTCTTTACAAGCTTGATGATAACCTTATCTTTCTCCAGCTTCTTTTTATGTATAGTTGTTAGATACATATGTATTTCTTGGAATACTTTAACCTCTAGTTGATTATCAATCATGGAAAGCACTCCATTGTTACTTGTATGTAGATCAAAAATGGGCTTGACTTTATTAATTTCATCCTTTTTTATTCTTGTTTACAGTGTGTGGATTCTTAAGTTTCTTTGGTGAATTCATCAATTCATTAATATATTCAAACATCTTGATGTGCGCCTTCTTGTCTTGTCTTCCTTTTTGAACACTCTTATCTTGTCTAGGTGCTTCAAACTTCTTTCTTTATCTGCATGAATCATGATGAAATAACCTAGCAATATGACCCTTCTTATGATAGTTATAATAGGTAACATTATATAAACCTCTTGACTAATGATTCCATCCATAGTCACATGCATACCCATTCTTATAGGACCACCTACAATCCTTTTCTCTATGACCATATTAATTACAATTATAACAGTAACCATTGAAATATTTTTCAGACCTCATTGCATTAGGTTGTCCTAATAGGGTTAAATATTTTGTTTCTCTTGAACACCATCCTTCATGGTCTCCTTATGATATTCATGGATGTACTAGGACAATAATTGAAATTCTCATAAATCTCATTTTGATCTCCAACGAAACCAAGACTCTGTCTTGTCACAAGAATACTTTTACCTACTCAAAATACCATCTAGAGTAATAGTAATTTTGTCAAACTTCTCATAGGTCTTCAATTTACTTGTTTCTAAGATCCATACTCTTCCTTCAAGGTCCTTCATATCATTAGCCATGAAATCAAATTGTTTCCTCATAGGTATTTGATATACTAACCTCAATTTTATAGGTTCTTTATTCTTTGAAGCACTAACTATACTTATAGATCATACCTCAACCTCTCAACTGACATCATCATCATAAATAGTGCTATCAATAACTTCACGATCTTTCTCCATTTTTCTTATTTTGTGCTTTAAGGATCACCTCAATCTTGATAATATTAATTCATAGGTCATACTCTAATACCAATTTTTGGAAGCAGAACCACTGAGAGGGGGAGGGGTGAGTCATTGGGTAATAAAAGTTTCAATCACTTTAAATAGTTACATCCATTAACCATTCAATTCAATTTAACCATTAAGTATACATGCATTAAGATATATAGCCACATAAATGAGAAATTGAGAACATAATCAACACACAAACACAAGATTTAAGTGGGAAACCCTCATGGGAATAAAAACCACTTAAACAAATATTTATTACATTGATTCAAATTTAGTTGAACACCAACTCGACAAGGAGCACCAACCCCTAGGTTTAGTAGAGCATCAACCCTACAAGGAGGCACAAACCCCCTATATGACTTAACACGAGTTGAAGCCACCTAATTTAATTTTCACCTCTGTAATTTTTCTTCAACAACCAACAATGACACCATTTAGCTTTCTTTTCCTTTATTTTCTTCAAATATTCTCTCTACCCTTAACTCACTTAAGAACTTCCTCTCCAAGATGATTAGGTCCAATAACCTATCTTTTCTATAGAAACACACACTCTATTATTTAATAACATATTATATTCCCTCTCTCGATGGCCACACAAACCTTCTACACCTCTGGATACGCCCCTCTATCTCACAATTTATCATACTCACCCAACTACATAAATACGACTCTAAAACATGTTTATATACTTGACTCATGATCATAACACACCTAGGTCATCTATTATAGGGAAAATAACCGTTAAAAACTTAATATTAGCCTATAAACATCATATAGACAAATCATGTCGGAAATATCATTTTCATACCCAAATCCTTCATTAGGACATCAGAAGCCATAAAGCACTAAATCAACCAATTCGCCAAAACCAAGTCACTTGGAACAACATAAACTTCACCAATAAAAAAATACCACTTATAAATGTTGTATAATCCGTCAATAAATCTCCAAAAATATTCTATACCTCCTCATCATCATCACATGCAATGAAAGCACCTTTTAGAGCAGTTCATCTCACTAGGTCTATGACTTACAAAATTAGCCTTCAAAGATTGAAGCCAAACCAACACCAAAACACCTTAGACATGCAAGTGTAAAACATTAATGGAAATATAATGACCTTATGGTCACCAAAAAATGACCTAAGAAACCATAAATAAGATTGAAACACCACCAAAATACCTCTGCAGCCGGGTCACTTAACACTACCGAAAACTGCCCTAAAACTAGTCTTGCAAGATAAGACTCCACATACTTCCAAATAGTTATTCCTTGTTCTAACACCACCATGAAAATGTAGAATATATTTATAAATTTATAAAAAAATCAATTTAGTCAATAGTTCTAGTGCACAACTTGAGAAAAAATATAATTTCAGAAACTTACTATTTTGCGTGGGGACCACATATAACCATGACACCTAAATTACACCTAGAGAAACCGAAGAGATTAATATACAACCTAAAATAGTATTATAATACAAATAAATCCATTATGGGAATGTATAATCATCATCTTCTCCCTCACTTTGCCTAGCTAGGGTTTAAGAAGGGCTTTAGACCTCCGTAGCTTCTTAACAATTGTTCATAAAGCTCTGCCCCTTAATCCACAAAATAATGCCTAAAAATTTGAGCTAGGACCCATACCTAACTACCATGAATATATTATCCTCCCATGTATAATTCACACATGCCAACGAGCATGAAAATGGCCTTCTCAAGCTTTGATTCTCAATTCATTGAGCTCGGTAGAGCTAAAAAAAGATATATATTTCTTTCTCCTCCAACCTGAGACCTGAAACTTCACTCACACATTATAACTAGCACTCATCACCCTCTTTCTATGCTCATATTTCCATATTTATTCTTAAATATACATAACTCACCTCATTAAGTCACCTAAGGCTTAAGACAAGGTCTAGATATAAACCTAGAATGAAGTCTTACCCATATAATTGCACTCTAAGACACTTTTTAGTGTCTCTACATCTCATCCACATATTTACCATGCTCTCTCTATGCATAACCAATTACTACATACCTGAAAATCACCATTTCTCTTCATGAATGTTGACTAGACCTCCAAAAAGCAACTTGAACATGCTTGCACCATCAATATTGGCCTCCTCATGACATTTACACTCTTTCCCACCTGTAAGATACTTCAATACACTTCATGACATCACCACAACATCACCAAAACACTACACTACCTCTATAAGTCACTACAAGCCTCCATACCTACTCAAGACACCTCAAAACACCACGCTACATCATCAATGAGACCAAATAAACTCAAAACATGACATCAATGCATGAAATTACCAATCAACCTTCACATGAAATAATACTCATGTTGACATTAATGACACCTATTAACATCAATGACAACACTACTAGCCAACAAGATAAATTTAATATCCATGATAAAATATTGAATGATATATTTTTAAAATTTTAAGGATCTCCATATGTGGTTAGTTTTTGGAAGTGTTACGTGACACATATTAAATAAAAAAATGGAAGGATTCATCACTTATGCAAGTAGTAAGCTTCTCTAGCTCTTCCATAGTGTAGATACTCAAATTTAAAAATTTAACCTTTTGAAACTGCTAGTTGTGAATGCTCTCCTTTGCTAAGATAAACACCCACATCATATCCAAATTCATTACATCTTGTTATCTCTATCCCAATTTTTTTATCTCCACACACTGATGTGTTGTGACATTCTAAATATAAATACATAAATTCAGTACCTAACCTCTACTTATCATGATACAAATTTCATATTCCACTTACTGCCTCCCTTTCCAAAATTGTATAATAATGTCATAATTTGATTTATAGTCTTGAATGACTTGTGTGGTCTTGGACCAACACATCTTGCAACTTGTATTTAAATTGTATCATATTTATTGGGTCCATTTATACCCCTTGGTCATCCTTTACATGAAAAATTACCTTCAAAGCCCTATATAAGCAATTTTATATCACCTCATTTACTAACATCACAACAAATTGGAAACCACTTTTCTCTCTCATGAGCTCTAATTGAAAATACTAGCACAAAAGACACCCAAGACTCTCTAGATCTTCATAAACCTAATGAATATTTAATAGGGAAACTACTAATATAGTTGTTAAGGACTAAACTAGGTCAACTAATTTATCTTCCCTCATTTCCAAACACTCAAATATCCCAATTTAATGTCTTAGAAAAATCAAAATCATCTCAAGCATGGTCAAAGTGGTTCAATTTTCCAACTAGTTTCATTCATATAAATATTACATGATAGGTGGAGAACTACTTGTGGTTTGAGGCCTCTTCTGAGTACCGCCAATGTAGGCAATGCATAAATTCCACTTCAACCCAAAAAACTAACCTTCTTGTATAGTCTCCCACCCATGATTAGGGTTTGATTTTTATTTAGCTGATTTCATATGGTTTTGGGATTGTAAGGACACTTAGGGTTTGACAACCACTCATATTTCTAAACCACTGAAGGGCAAAAAATGTTACACAATCCCACTCCCTACAGGTCCTAGATACTATACAAGAGGTCCATGAACATACAGGAGATCCTAGCATAGTTATATGGTTCCATACCAGGGTAGTTTCCAATTACATTCTCATGAATGAAGCATCTCCATGTTTAATATTCCCATTTCCCCAAATAATTACACCCCAGATATCTCTGGGAGTCAGTTTGTATAGCTAATTACATCTCTCCTCTTGTGTATTTTATCATGTACCATATTGTAATAATTAGTTGCAAGTATTAATGGACTATTATAATATTACATGGTTAATTCCTTTTTAATCAGCTAAAGATGTTTTTTTAGAAGCAAACTCCTATCTGAGCAAATAATTTCATGTATAAGTAATGTATTCATTTCATGTACTTTAGGCCTTATATCGCTATGTCACACAATGCTACCAATGCCCTCTTTATTATTCCACATTCTTCTATATTTGAGGCATACTTAGATGTTATAACAAGCATTCAGGTATAAGCTTCTCTAGAGATACTTTTATCTTTTCTAGAAGAGAGTTTATTTTTCCAAATAGGTCTTTCTCCTTAGCAACAATTGAGCAATATCTTGAATATCAAACCCTTTTGAAACCCTACCACTTTAAAATAATTTTCTAATCATGGAAAACTCTTACAAAGACATTAAAAGGATTTTTTCATGAATTTTTCTTGGCACTAATGTGTTACATAGTGGATCATCCTACTTCCAATGTAGACACTGATTTTTAACCCCTAGGTGACTCGACACACATTAATCACATTATCATAGTTATGATTATTTCCCCTATCCTAAGTACCTTATGAACTACCACCGTAAATCCTCATTTAACTTCTTAAATACCATCTACCCTACCATAACCACTTAAAACCAACCTATCCTAATGTACTCTTTCCATCTCAACCCCATAACCTCTTCCTACTTGAATCCCTAACCTCCCACCATTCATAAAAAAAACCATACAACTTCAGATGGAAAGTAGTTTGAACCATTTTTCCATATTTCCTTTTTTGGTTTGTAACCTCTGTGGATAAATTGACAGTGATATATGATCGCCGATGATCATGGTGGATGTCATAGATTCTATTTAGCCAACCTCTTCCTACATTTCCCAGTTAGTCAGAATATGGATGTGAGGATGAATTGTTTCACCTACAAATAACATGATTACACTCATAATCACCCAACCTCCTACTGCCCAAGCCTTAGAAAACATCATCAGATCACCCTCTAACATTTTAGGATCTCTACCATCTTCACAAACATTACCAAGGTTAGTACATCCTTCTTTACCTTTATCTAGCCTATTTTTGTACTTATTATAATCTCTTATCATTCATCTACTCCAATCTGCCTATCCTTCTCAAGATATATCTCTCATTTTGATAATTTATCCCCACTTTACATTAACTACAATTTCCATAGTGATCGTCATCGATCCCCGATCATAGTAGATTGGTCCCCCCCCCCCCCCCCCCCCCCCCCCCCCTAGATCTATTTCCTTCTCATTAACATCCTAAATCTTTGTTTTCATATTTTCATAGGTTTTTAGAATCTTTATAGTCTATCTTAGTATTGTCATTTTCTATATGGCATTCATCATCATCTAATTTATCAACCTTTTGTCAAAACTAGCATTTAATATCTTTGATTTCCGTCGATCCCTATATTTTCTAATCATTTTTGGCATACATCATATTTTCTGCGATCCATTTTTGGTCTAAAAGTTGTTTGCAAGATGTATGTCTTGTAGATGACTGTTCTATGTCCTTCACACCCAATCACTAGTATATATGACCTCCCAATTGTCCAACATCCATTCGTGTGGGAAAAATTTGACATTTTACATGAGCTCATCTTACACGCCATCGCACTCACACCAGAGATCGAAGATATTGAAGATCGGCTAGAGATCATTCAAGAATAGTGAGAAGTCACTGAAGAGTTAGGGTACAGTTACTTCGAGGACTTCAAGCTTGCTACCCGCCCCCCTAACCTAGGCCACTTACAACACTAAACAAGATATTTCTATCCCCCTGTAGTTATAAATCATTATTATCTTTTTATCTTATCATTATCAAATCACCTAATTGTATCAAACGAGTTGACACCCTTTAAGGAAGTCCTTCGAGATTCCTGGGATTGGAATTTACCAAGTAACTTGTTATCATTTTATCTAATACCTTTTTGTTTAGTTTTCTTTGCACACAATGGTCTTCTCACTTGGTGATAAGAGGATCCCCTTTCATTTCTCACCTATTCAATCATCCTGAAATTGTGATTATCAATGTAGGTATCAGTAAACCCTACCCCATCAAATTTTTTGGTACTTTTAGCATTATTAGTACCTAACCAAAAAACACAAAAAAAATCTAGTACCACTTCATCCTTCCTAAATTATTGCAAGAGAGACAATATAACACTCATTCATAGCCAAGGATGGATTGGGGAATAGTTTAGGTCAAATGTTCCCTTATATTCCATGTAATTTGTGTCTCTAAAAGAACATAACATAATGTTTTTTTTTATTTGAGGATCAATTGAATTAAAACCAATTTAAAAAATGAACCATTTAATGGAAACATTCATGTATATTATAGAGAAAAAATACATGAATTTATCTAATATTTGTATATTTAGCCAATTATTACCAATTCCTTAAAAGGTTGTTCCATGTTATTGTATGATATAATGTGTTACTATCCCTCTCCTTAAAAGTGATTATAATTAGATTACTTTTAAATACATAGTTGTACTAATTTTAACTAAGCATAATCACATATAAATTAATAATATATATTTAATTTAAAATATGATTTATTCAGGTCAGGTGTGAGGAAAATTTCTATTAACAAGAAATCTAATTATTGTGCCCATTTCATATAGCAGTGGTTTATGATTTGGGCACTAGGTTGAGCATCATATACCACACCCTCCTTTTGCATCCTCTTTATTTGTGTGAATGTGGTAACTTCCTAACAAGGCATGGAAAAACAAATATGCATAGTTTATTATAAGTAGGGGATTTGGTTTCTTGATATTTTACTAACCGATTTCACTCAACCTATGCATTGTTCAACTAAATACTTGAGAAACATTGTTTTTGGTAACCATTTTATAAAAATCCTAGAATAAATGTAGATACATGGGTTGCATTGGTTGTGAGATATGCATAAAATAGTGACAACAAGCCATTTGTGCATACCCCATAGACACTACAGTTCCTACACATGCTTTCATGCTTAGTCTTTCATAAATTAGTTCATCCAACCCATCATTCCTAGCCAACCAATACCTATTTTGGAGATCTTATTTTACTACAGTCCATATTGGTATTCAACCGACCAGTTTGTAGGCCACATATCTAATGAGAGTTCATCCCTTAGTTTGCATCCCCCACTTTGACATTGACTAGGTGGATTCTAATGAGGGTATGGGTGGTGTTTTATTTATAGGCATGCTTGTTGGACATGTTAAACAATATAAAATGAATTTTGGAAAGGGACTATCCTTCAAAATATCCCTTGGATAATTACAATATCCAATGACTATTTAGAGGGAATGGGTCCTTTAAATAACCCTTGGATAATTTTGCACACAATGCACCTAACATACAACTTTAGTTCTAAGGAAAATTTTTGGTAACAAGAAATCCAATTTATTGTGCACATTTTGTATAACTCGTATGTTCATAAATTGGGCACCAAGCTCAGCATCATATATAACACCCCTCCTTTTACATCATTTCTCTCTCTCTCTTTGTGAATGTGGGAATCACACAACAAGGCATGATAACAAATTTACACAGTTTATTGCAAGTAGGGGGTTTGGATGATTTTTATTTTACTACATATTTCACAAGCCTATGCATTGTTTAACTAAATAATTAGGAAACATTAATTCTAGTAATGGTTTTATTAAACTCCTGGAAGAAAGATAGGTACATGGGTTGCATTGGTTTTAGGAAATGCATAGAACAAAGACAATAACTCGACTATGTATACTCAGTAGGCACTCTAATTATTGCACATGATTTTACTCCTATCCCTTCATGAACTAGTTCACCCACATCTTCATTCTCATCCAATCATTCCCTATTTTCGGGTCTCTTTTTTATTTCAGTCCCCCTTAGCATTCAACTAACCAGTTCATAGGCCACATATCGTATGGGAGTGTGTGCCCTATTTTACATCCCCCACATTGGAACTAGTTATGTGTATTTTAACGAGGGTAGAGGTGATGTACATTTACATGCATTCCTATTGGATGTGTTGATCAATATCAAATTCCTTTTCCAAAGGCACTTAAACAAAAATTGGATACTTATGAGATACAATGACAATTTAAAGGGTGTGGTTTCTTTGAACAATCCTTGAATATTTTTTCTCACGTGTACCTATCATACATTTCCATGTGTGTCATCCCCCTCCCCCGCGTAAACATATACCCAACACATCCCAAAGTGTATTCATTTCCTTCCACTTATTTGACATATTTCCAACATTTTTATTATATTTCATATACATCATTCGTATGGATATATTTCACTTTTTTGTATTTATTAAAATTTACATACTTACTTTAGTATAATTTTCTTTCCTAATATTGACTAGACCTAATTCCTCTATTGTACTTGTGTTTAGGAAAATCATTTTTGTATTCCAGTTTCCATTGTTAAGAACCTTATTGAACTTTTAAATCATTATCTTCACTTGATAATATCTAGTCTTTCCCTAGAACAATTTAGTTTTTTTTTCATACCTCACATCAAATAAGTTTTCTTCACTCACTACTCCAACAATATTACTTTGGCTTAGGATCTTGGGAATGCATTTGTTTTTTACTATGATAGATTTATATAATGTGACCGAAGTCTAAGATTTTGGACTAGTTGCTACCATCTTACATGTCCTATAGTGTCCCTTTTGAAATACATAAAAAAATGTTAAATTATGATCTTCCAATGGTAGTATGCATTCAATTTCACTAATTTGATTACTATATGTTGTTTTTACTTGTAATGGTGATGTCATGTTCCACACATTTAGTATATCACAAAACATCCTCTTCCTCATGATTTTTTTCATGGGTTCAATATACCTCCTTATCACTTTGG
>CM034152.1:666441063-666561169 GCA_019776745.2 Taxus chinensis | reverse complement strand
TTGTTAGTTTTTATTGATTCAAAAGTTCCATTGCATTGAAGAAGTTAGTTTGTTAAGCTCTTATCTTGATTTTATTGTTAGTGGATTTGTTTTGGAACTATTAGGTGTAGTTCCAATTCACCAAGGATGGTAAAACTTTACAATTGATTTACACTTATGTGTAGGTATAGGGGTTAAGACTCATGATAGTTATGTATATGGACTTGTATTAAGCCCTATGGCCTAGGGGACTCTTAATGAGATGAATGGAATCTTTCCCATGAAGATGGAAAGAGAGCAGGGAATAAGTGAGGCATGTTAGTTCAAGTGTGTGAGTGAATTTTTAGGTGTCAGGTTGGAGGAGAAAGTAAGATATAATATTTTAGCTCTACCTAGCTAAAGGAAGTGAGAATAAAATCTCAAAAAGGTCAGTTTAATGATCCTTTGGCATGTGCGAAGTCTACATGGGAGGCTAAAATATTTATGTTGGTTTTGGAAGGGTCCTATCTCAATTTTACTGGAATTAGTTTTTAGATTAAGGTGTAGATATTTATGAGCAATCGTTAAGAAGATAAAGAGGTCTAAAACCCGTCATAAACCCTAGTTAGGTAATGATGGAGAATAAATTGTTCTATCAAGCCCACAATGAGTTTTTAAAACTTGGTTAGTTATTTTAGGTTGTATAGGACTCCTCCAACTTTCTCTAGGTGGCATTTAGGTGTCATGACAATGTGTGGACCCCATAGCAATTTGCAAGTTTATCAAGAATCTATGTTTACTCTTAAGTTTTACTCTAGAACTATTGAATAAATTAGTGTTTGAGGAATATGGGAAGTCATTATACATGTATATGGTGGTTTCAGATAATTCTTGAGCCCTTTGGAGGTTTTTGGGGTGATAATGGTAGTTTTTAGTGACCTGGTTACAGAGATGTTTTGATGGTGTTTCAGTCTGAGTGATGGTTCCTTATGAATTTGGTGATGATACCTGGGCCATGATATTTCAATCCATGTTTCATACTTGCATGTTTTAGGTGTTTTGGTGATGGTTTTTCTTCATTCTCTGAGGACTGGTTTTGTAGGTCATAGACCTAGTGAGCAGAGTTGTTCTTGAAGGTGGATTCATAACATGTTTTGATGGTGTAAAGGTGTACACTATTGTTGGATTTTGTTTGAAGAATTATAAAACATTTATAAGTGGTTTATAAGGTTTGTAGAAGGTCATGTTGGCTCAATAAGGGTAAGTTTGGCTAGAAGGTAGTTCTAGTGTACTAGGCATAGTTAGGTGTTAATGGAGTATTCGAAGTTTCTAGATGCTATTTCTGACGTAAGTGGCCTTATGAATGATATTTTTATGATTTTATTAACTTTTTATATGATATTTTACCTATTATGGCCGACCTAGGTGTGTTATGATCATGATTCATGTGTATAAACATGTTTTAGAGGCTTATTTGTGGTGTTGAGAGAGGATGAAAAAGTGCGAGTAAGAGGAGAGCTTGTGAAGGTGTAGAAGGTCATTGCAACCATAAAGAGAGAGAAGATATTTTTCATGATGTTATATAGAGTGTACTTCTATTGGAGATATAAGTCATTAAATCTAATCAACTTGGAGGATAAGTTCTTGAGTGAGTTAGAAAGGAAGGAAAATTCGAGGAAGATAGAGTAAAGCAGAGATAAACAAGTGTCATTATCAGTTTTACCTTGATTACAATGATCAATACACTTGGTTATAAATCATTTACCTTGATTCCAATGATCAATGATTTCTTATTTTCCTCTACCTTTTAGTTGATTACAAATATTCCAAGATATCACAACCATACCTTGAATTCCTTGCCATTTGGCCCAAAAATCATCTCATTTTTAAAATCAATTTGAGATAATAATGTTTGGGAAAAATCCAATAGGATGAATAATAAACAAAAATAGCAAGGAAATTTTTGCTAAGAATTTGAACATGTATTGCTAATGAAAAATCATTTACTTCTCAGATGTCATTTATTTTTTGAACTTGTGAAGAAACTAATTCTGCACATGAGAGTGAGAAACTCCAACGCCAAAAGGGATATCCCAGTATCTCATGATCTCTTTATGTTTTAGTTGTTTTCAATCCTTACATATCCATTAAGGTGGATTCCCAAGGATAATAAGAATCAATTAAATTTTATGCATTCATAACTTGGTTCCTTAGGCCATACAATAAATATTATGGAATTCCATATCTTTCTTACTTTGTGTTTTTCATTTTGTAAGAAGAGTATGCTATCATTAACAAAACAAGAATAGATAACAAATTTTTGTTGAGACAAAGCAATTCATTTGATTTTCCCCATTGAGTGTCATTTCTCTTGAGAAAGTATGAAATTGCATTGGTAGCTAGCATATATAGGAAAGGGGAAAGAGGAAAACCTTTTTGAATGGATATTTGAATACAAATACACTAGCGAGAGACTAATTCATAACGATTTGTGTTGAGGCATGTTAGGAAAAGTATTGATAGTGCTCACATATATCATATTTATATGGGTTGTAATAGTTTTGTATAGTTGTGATATTATTATTAAGATGAGTTATAAACTCATTTAATAATAATATAATATTTAGTTTAGAATAATATAGTGAGTATAGAATAGTAGTAGTGAGTTTGTTGAATAAACAACTCACGTATCTATTGTGGAATGAGTTGAGATATCTTAGGGATTGGGAGAGTCTATAAGGAGTAGTTAAGAGATATGTGTGATATGGATTAGTGTTGACTCCTATTAAGGAATTCATACACCTATATTATTGTACTTGTATATATGGATTATGATCCCATATGAATAAAATTTGAAGATTGTTATTAATTTTTATGTTTATTGATGTGATTTGTTTATCAAATAAAACCATAATTAACATATGGTATCATAACATATGATCCTATTATGGAAGCATAGTGGGTTTTTAAGGGGCGGTTGTATTATTGTTTTGAACAAACGCTTATTTGAAAATATTTAGTAATTGTTTGTAAGTTGGATTTTATCTTCAATGGAAAGGATATTCTAATATGCATGTCAGTCTTTTTTCCATTCAATACCGTCACTAGGGTATTAAAAGTGTATAATATAGGATTTTCCTTCTGATCTGCATTGTATTGGATAATATTCAGATCATAATTTTTGTGCATTTGGACATGCCTTATCATCCTTCATATGATCTCAACTTGCATTTTATGTTGTTAAGAGTATTTCTTTGGATAAAAAAGTTTGTTAGATTTGTATATGTTTTCCCAAGCTTATTGCTCTATCACATCCAAAAGAATTCTCCACATCTAGATCATTGTTGCAATAAGTCAACATCTGGTCACATTGTAACATGTATTTCCACCTCGAGCATTTCAATTTCATTTTGTTCCTTGAATTATATTCGGCATAGTAAGAAAAATAGGGACACGGAAACAAAAGAAAAAGAGGAAAAAATATTCAAAATAAAAGCACATTCATGGCCACGTTTGCTTTATAATTACAGGAAATTATGCCCCAAGGATAAATTTATTGAAAGGTTTCTGGTTCGTGGAATAGGCGGATATCAGTGAAATACAAGAAGTGTGTATTTATGACAGATACATGCTTCTCAAGCTATCCATGTAGAAAATCCAAAGATCATGAAATTTTTTTGGGCTATGTTTTTGGTCATAGTTTATAACATTTAAGTAATTGTTTAAATTGAATCTCCCTTTTATAATTAGTTTTAGTGTTTTAGAGTTTGTTGTTTATTTTAGGTTGAAAATTTAATTTGTTAAACCCTTGTCAAAGTCAAAATCAAATTTAAATTTTTGTGTCATTTTCCATTGTTATAAAAAGTAATGAAATAATATTTTTTTCTTTTTTATTTCCTTCATTAATCAAAATTGTGTGATTTCATAACAATTAAATATTGGGTGACAAGTAAAATTTTGTCTTTTCATCGTTAGTCAATAGAGAAATTTCTTTAGTCGCCTTTTTCATCCAAAAGTGTATTCAAGTAATTTTTATTGTTGTCAAGTTTAATTTGTAAGTCACTGTAAAACTATTGTAAAAATAAAAATCATTTCCTCGCTTTTAGCCAGATGTATTTTTAGTATAACCTAACATTTAATTTGAAATTAAGCTCCATGATTAAATCTAGATGAGTTAGTAGCATCATGATGGAGGATGGAGGAAATGGAGGAAGGAGTACTTTCATCTTCCTCTCGATAGCCGCAAACGATGGGGCCACATAATGAAGTTATTGCATTTTTTAGTTGTGTGTTTATTTTCTGTCGTGTGAGAATAAGAACATAAGTAAATTCTTGTTCAATATTTTAATGTGTGAGAAATTTCTCATATTTTCTCCTAAATGTAAGAAGGTGATGAGAATTATTGTCCATTTTTTCCCTTGGAGAAAATAGAACAACATGAAAAAATTGGACTTGGTTACGTTACTTCATGGAGCTACAATGGTGAATCTAGAGTTTTAGGAAAATTCCCATGTTTTTTAGACACTTGCAATTGATTTGGGGGCATTGGGATGTACTTGGTGCAATTCCCTCTTCCGGGCTCACACTTAGTCATTTTGGGCTTAATTGGATAAAAGGGGAAAAAATGGTTTTAGGGAACTTCCTTATATTTTTCTAACCCCCTTGGTCAAGGAAAAAATTCAAGGAGTTAGGAAAATTATCAAGGAGTTCACACAGAACAAACCAGTAAAAAAAATTGGGTACTAGAGGTCTAGCGGGAAAAAGTTGCTCAGGGGAAGGAGTTTCCTGATTGAGGTCAGGTTCCACATTGTATAGATAGAGGAAACATGGTTGTGGACATTTCAGGGACTGAAAAAAACAAATGGGTCATGAGGGGATAATTTCCCTGATTGAGTGGTCAACCCGCAATCAAAGAACAGGGACAAGTGGATGTGGGTTACAGAGGGATCGATGAAATTTGGAACCAAAGACCCTCAAGGAACATGCCACAGGAGGAGTTGATGCCCGTGAAAGGCCGAGTTGTTGAATTGAAGGTGGCGAGTTAGGAAAGGAGTTTGGCATGATCACCAAGCTCACTAGGGTGTTTGAAGATGAATCGGAGGTGGAGTGTGGGCCGAAAAGGCCCATAGATAACCAAGGTACATGGGGAACTTGTTCCCCGCTGGAACAAGTTCCTTGCAGACTTAAAACACCTGAACCAAAGGATATGTGGCCAAAAACATGATTGAGTTGTGGAGGATGCAAATATTTGCGACCTAGATGACCCTGCACCCCATGTTCCACATGGGCCTAATTTACCCAGCATACCCATAAAATAATCCAAAGGTAATGATAAAGGGTAATGCGAAAGGAAGTTGTTGTGGATGAACAAAGAGTTGAAATCCTAGTTCCCCAGGTTCCTCAATCACCTGAATATTCTATTTTCAAAGGATATGGGGTTGAAAATATTAAAATAAAAAAGGGATAAAGTGCTAAGGTTTAAAAAGGGAAATATTTGGTGATTATAATGTGTATTTTTGCCTTAGATCCTGAGTTTTCTTCAAATGTGCAAAACAACTCCCTTGGATCCGTAGGATCATAAATTTTGCCTTAATTATCCATTTTTCAAGAAATTGATATCACTGAAAAGGTATTTTCGAGCTCTATAACCTGGGATCATCATATTATGATTTTTATGGAGATTGATGATGGAAAATGATAAAAATAGTCTTTCTCATAAAAATACATACCTAGATTCCCAGCTGTAAAATTTCAATGTTGTGTGTGGTATTTAATCCTTCCATGAGATGCAGAGATTTGGGAAGTGAAGTTGGAGGGCGCACATGGATATTTTGTAGGAGAATAATTACTAGTCAGGTAGAATCTTGGGTTTCTCTCCTCTCTCTCTCTCTCTCACTTTCTACTATATGTTGTAGAAAATGAATCATTTGTAACATTGGCCATTGTTGTAATACATGTGTCTTCTCTCCCAAGGAGCTTCATTTGTATTACTGATCTCAGATCTCATTTTTGAATGTATTCATGATGAATCTTTCCTGATATCTTAGATATAATGTACTGTGCATTCATCTAAGCAATAAAATGTTGGTTTTGTGACTTTATATCTGTCTAAACTTGTATTTTATTGCAATATTCTTACCTCTCATTATTCTTGTAGGTATTTGTGCATATTGTCTTCATTGTGCAAGATTCAGATTTGTTGTGTTACAAGGAATTGAAGGTTAGAGGTTGTATTGGACTATGACATTCATATTTGATCTTTCCTTTCTATTTTTCCTTCATTTTTTAGATTCATAGTGTCTCTCTACCCTCTTTTTGGTGCATCACCTCTGTAGTATAGGATTTATTTTATGGAATTCCTTCTATCCTTGGTCCCTTGGAGAGTTAGTTTAGGATTTGATAATTTCATTTCCATTAGTAGGAGTAGTGTAGCATTAGAAATAAGAAGAGGAAGTTGTAATTCTCTAGAGGCCTGTCTCATTTCGTAAGTCTAACAACTTAGAGAAAATCCCATGTTTCCTCGTAATTCATGATCCTGATTGATCATATATATTGTGTAATTTTGAGTTCCAAACAGTTTTGGCATGCCCATTAGGACAAGAACTCAAAGATATTCCTTTGATAGGTGTGTGATTTGGTTTATATTTCTATTTCACCAAGTTTGGTATGCTCTTGATGAGATCTCAACCTTTGGAGGCATTTTCTAGCATATCTCACGACTCCACTAGTTCAAACATCCCATTTTCTCAATTGTAGACCTTTCCCTTTCTTTCCATTCATTTTCATTCCATTTTCTTCCCATGAAGTCATGTAATCATGACTTCATTCCCTTCACAGAATTATCATTTTCAGTAGTAGTATCATTAATCTCTAACTATTTACTTTGAGAATCCTCCTTCAAATTATTTTCATCATCCTTATCATGAGGAGTTTGTATATCAATCAAACCATGTTGATATTTATAATCAGCCTATTAACTAAGGTGATTTTCAAGTACAGGGATATGGTGATATTCAAATACAGATTCAAGATATGTAGGAAAAATTACTATAAGGGGAGGAGGCATACAATATCATGGAAGCTAAACTACCTGGTTTCAGTGAACCCTATCCATGGGGTCATTATTTGCCAAGTTGGTACATCACTCAAAAGAAAATAGAGGTATTAACAGGAACTCTCGATGTAATGGCTGAAACTTTGAGCATTTTATTCCAGTCAATTGAGAATGGGAAGGTTAATATACCTAACGGTGAATAACCTTATCAATAAGTTAATCCTTCACCATCATGAAGCAACCCTCTCTTTTACTCTTCCCAACCTGTAAGATATCAATGTGGGTTATATACTTCTAGTTTTTTTTCCTATTGCTCCCATTGAGAGTTTCCCTTCTCCATCTTATTCCCTCCCACCTCACCTCAATTTTTATACCATTATCCCTCCAAAATTTTCATCTCTTCCACAAAAATGTATTCCACCTCCTCCATTATTTGAACCTTTGCAAGCTCAGGAAAGGGCTCGACCCTTTCCCCAATTTTTAAAATTAGATTTACATGTGCATGAGCCTCTAAAAAAATCAATTGAAAATCATGATATAAGGGAGCTTAACCAACATACTAAGGACCCAATCTATTATTTTGCTGAGGGTAATTTCCTCGCTAAACAAGATCTTGAAGACTTTGTGGCCGCGACGGTTGAACTCCGTTCTTCTGGACAATAGGAGGCACATGCAGATTTAGAAGACCAGAATGAGAAGGAGAAGAACTGAGTAAATGAGATTCATAGTTTCAAGGATTGGAGCCATGAGTTTTAAGAAAGAAAGGTTCATCACCATGAACCTAGCAATCAGCCTTCTCCATATTTTCCATTTGTTGAAGTTAGTTTCATTCTAGAAAATACTGAAATACTGGTAGAAGAATGGACTGATTCTGAGAGCATAGTGGAATAAGAAGAAGTGACCTAGCCCATGGCTGAAATTCCTCCTATTATAATTAAAAAATATGAACCTAGGGAGGTTGAAGAAGAAGGGAAGTAAGAAAAGGAAGAGGAATCTCCAAGTGAGCAAGAGTTTTCATTTGAATGTAGCGACCCCTACTATTCTGCATGTCTAGAACTTGTTGCACTTATGAATGATTGTAGTTATCCACTAAATATATCTTCAAATCTGAAATCAATCATGAGGAGATTCGTGCCATAAAGGAGGAGAAATCAGATTCAAATATTTTGGGTGAAGAGAAGATCTTAAAGGAAACTTTAGATCTTTCTTTACTTTATTCTTTGCATGAATATGATTTTGTGAATGAGTTTGAACTTTCAAACTTTATGTTTGAAGAAGAGGCGAGACATGGCGAGCCAATTTACAAATCATAAATCAGTATGGTGGAGGAAAAATATCTGACAGAGTTGTTTTTTGAAGCAGAACAAGATTCAAATCAGCTAGCAAGAAACTTCGTTCATGAAGAGGAAGGTGTCCCAACTAGCCCCATTCTTGGAGCTATTTATAGAGAATATGGGAAAACTAAAAGAATCAACCCATTGGTTTTAAATGATTTATGTCCAATAAGATACTTAGTAAGATTGAGTTGAAACCAGTCATGCTTGCTTTAGAGCATGAGGAGGAGCTTCACCATACCAAGGATAACCTTCAATACCTCCAAACAAATTTAGAACAAATAAGGAGATATGTTATTTGTTTGTTGTTGATACCTTGATGAACCGAGTGAAGAATTGGTCCCAGATTAGTTTTCACTCTTATTACAAGCCATGTCAAGTTCCAAATCAAATGCATGTCTCAAATTGTGAGGTAGGGAAGCTACTTCTCCCTTCCAGTGGTAGGATTTGATTGAGATTGTTTCACCTTGGGTTAGAGTAGGGTAGGAGTAGGTTTTCTTTTATCAAAACAAGTTCTTGTGTAAACTCTACATGTTCCACTTGGGGCATGTATGATATTTTTATTTTGTGCATAGTGTGTTGTGGTGTTTTGTTTCTCTTGCATAGTTCATTGAAGGTAGAAGTGTGTATGGGGAAAATCAGTTTTGACAATAACTTCAAGTACACCCATTATCAGCATGTGTTCTAAAATTCTATAGTGTTTCATCTTTGCCATGATTCAGTTCAATTTTCTTCAAAACTTAGAAAATAAATCAGATTTGGGAAAAATTGAAAGTTTCATCCATCATCCCATCAGATCGGATTACAGAGGAATGAGAAAATGAATATTTGAGATTCAAAACAATTTTCCACTTGATCTAAAATATAATATTTTCTTATAAAAGTGGAAAATTTAAGCAATGATAGATCAAATATAGGTTCAACAGTGCTTCAAGTGGCTCGGGGGTGAGTTTATAGGATTCAAATAGGTTTCCATGTTTTCCAGATTGACTCCATGCCCAATGAATTCTTCAGGCTATTGATCAACTCATCTAGCAGGCAAATGGCCCCTGTGAGTTGCCAAAAATGTTATCCATTTTTTTCCCTTGGAAAAAATAGAACAACTTGAGAAAAGTGGACCTGGGTTATGTTACTTCATGGAGCTAAAATGGTGAATCTATAGTTTTAGGTAAATTCCCATGTTTTTTTACACTTGTAGTTGATTTGGGGTCATTTGGATGTACTTGGTGGAGTTCCCTCTTCCGAGATCACACTTAGTCATTTTGGGCTTAATTGGATAAAAGGGGAAAAAATTGGTTTTGGGGCACTTATATTTTTCTAACCCCCTTGGCCAAGGAAACTTTTCAAGGAGTTAGTAAAAATTGAAAAAATTGGAAAAAAGTCCCTATTCTAGACCTATGTGGCTAAAGCGGATTTTGGGATAACTGGAGGAACAAGTGCCTTGGGGTCGTGAGTTCCTCAAGATGCCACTTTTTCCACAACACTAAGGATTAGGAGCAGAGGATTTGTATTGTAGAGGAGTGAGCGTCTATGGGTATTGGAGGCCCGCGGGGAACAAGCTCCCTATGGGAAGGAGTTCCTCGACGGAGGTCAAGTTTTGCATTGTATAGGAGGAGGACACATGGCTGTGGAAAATTTAGGGACTAATGGAACAGAGGGAATGGGTCATGAGGGGAAAATTTCCCTACATGAGTTTTCAACCCACAGTCAAATCATAGGGACACATGGATGTGGGATGCGGAGGGATCAGTGAAATTGGGAATCAATGACCCTTAAGAAGCAGGCCACAGGACTCGGTGCCCACAAAAGGCCGAGTTGCTTCATTGAAGGTGGTTAGGAAAGGAGATCAGAGAGCTGACCAAGCTCGCTGGGGTGTTTGAAGATAGAGTGACAATGGAGTGTAGGCTAGGAAGTTCCAAGGAGAACCAACGTACATGGGGAACTTGTTCCCCACAGAGTTAAAACATCCGAACCAAAGGACATGTGGTCAGAGAAAGGAGTGAGTTGTGGAGGATGCGGAGATTCATGACCTAGATGACCCTATACCCCATGTTCCATACGGGCTTGATTTACCTAACATACCCAAAAAAAAATCCGAAGGTAAGGATAAAGGGTAATGCAGAAGGAAGAGGCTGCAAATGCACAAAGAGTTGAAAGACAATTTCCCCAAGTTCCTCAACCACCCACAATATCTAATTTGCAAAGGATTTGGGGTTGAAAATATTAAAATGAAAAGGGGATAAAGTGCTAAGGTTTAAAAAGGGAAAGATTTGGTGATTGTAATGTGTATTTTTTCCTCATAGCTTGCAAAACGACTCCCTTGGATCTGTAGGATCATAACTTTTGCCTTGGTTATCCATTTTTCAATAAATTGATATCATTGGAAAGGTATTTTCGAGCTCTACAACTTGGGATCATAAAAATGTGATTTTTATGGATATTGATGAGGTAAAATGAAAAAAAAATCTCAAAAGAATGAATTCGTAGATTTCCCAGTTGCAAAAATTCAATTTTGTGTGTGGTCTTTTCTCCTTCCACGAGATGCATATCTTTGGGAAGTGAAGTTTTAAGGTGCACATGGATATATTCTAGGATAATAATGAATAGTTAGGTAGAATCTTGTGTTTCTCTCCTCTCTCTCTCTCTCTCTCTCTCTCTCTCACTTTCTCCTATATGTTGTAGAAAATGAATCATTTGTAATGTTAGAATGTGTTGTAATACCTGTGTATTCTCTCCCAAGGAGCTGCATTTGTATTATTGATCTTAGACCTCACATTTGAATGTATTCATGGTGAATCTTTCCTAATATTTGAGATATAATGTGTTGTGCATTCATCTAAGCAGTAAAATGCTGGTTATGTGACTTTAAATCTGTCAAAGCTTGTAGTTTCTTGTAATTTTCTTGCCTCTCATTATTTTTGTAGGTATTTGTGCATATTTTCTTCATTGTGCAAGATTCAAATTTTTTGTGCTATAAGGAATTGAAGGTTAGAGGTTGTATTGGACAATGACATTCATATTTGATCTTTACTTGCTATTTTGCCTTCATTTTCTAGATTCATAGTGTCTCTCCACCCTCTTTTGGTGCATCACCTCTATAGTATAGGATTTATTTTATGCAGTTTATTCTATCCCAAGTCCCTTGGAGAGTTGGTTTAGGATTAGATAATTTTATTTCCAGTAGTAGGAGAAGTGTAGCATTATAAATAAGACGAGGAAGCCAGCCTTCTTCGAGAGTTTGTCTCAATTCGCAAGTCCCACAACTTAGAAACAGTCCCATGTTGCCTCAAAATTCATGATCCTCATTGATCATATCTAGGGTGCAATTTTGAGCTCCAAAAAGAACTAATAGAATACTATAACATTAGGATGTATATGTTTCTCAGTTAACCACATGTAAAACCTTCCTTTGTTTATATTTTTTTGGTAAGCCAAGTGTAAAACCATCATGGTAGTTTTTGGGTTGGTGGTAAACCGAGTGTAAAACCATCATGATTATCTATATGTTGGAAGTTATCTAAGTGTAAAAACATCATTTGATTTTGTTAGCAGTACAAGATAATATTTTCTCCATGTTTGCACTAAGGGTGGATGTTAGAAAAATTATTGATAGTGCTCACATATATCATGTTTGTATGGGTTGTAATAGTTTTGTATAGTTGTGACATATTATTAAGATGAGTTATAAACTCATTTAATAATTATATAATATTTAGTATAGAATAATACAGTGAGTATAGAATAGTAGTGGTTATTTTATTAAATAAATAACTTACGTATCTATTATGGAGTGAGTTAAGATATCTTAGGAATTGGGAGAGTCTATAGGAAGTAGTTGAGGGATATGTGTACTATGAATTAGTGTTGAATCCTTCTGTTAAGGAAGTCATACACATATTTAATTGTACTTGTCTATATGGATTATGATCCCATATGAATAAAATTTGAAGATTATTATTATTTTTTGTGTTTATTGTTGTGGTTTGTTTATAAAAAAAATAGAATTAACAAGACATCAGTAACAATAAATTTAACAAACATTTCATACAATCCCCAACCCCATGCCATTTCATCATGTTTATAACAAAGACCATTTAATTATATTACAAGCCTTATAAAAATAAATCTTAAGAATAATAATGGCTTTCCCTGAGAATGAAGCCCAATTAGTTGTTTCCCATGCTAAAATAATATTATCAAGGATGAATCACCCTCATAGAAACCTAGATTGTTTAGGTATCAATATGCTCTTGACTACTTGTTTTATTCTCGAGGAAAAATATTTAGCTATGATTTTATAGGTGGTGTTAAGGAGAGTGATTGGACATCATCCAAAGATAGAGTATCTATTACTCCCTTTTGGAATTAATTTAATGAGACCATGGTTAATTTCTTGAACCAAAGAACTAGTACTTTTAGATTTAACATATACATGGTAGAATTCATTGTGGATAAGAGGCCAAAAGGCTTGGATAATTCAATAGGAATACCATCAAGAAACAAAATCTTATTTTTTGTCATGGAAAATAAATCTTTAGCAAGTTCTTTGGGCGTAAGAAGTGTGTCAATATCTTATCTCATTTCAATAGAAATTTTTAGAGATATACAACTTTGAAAAAAAAAACAGTTTAGACTGGGTAGTGTCATTAATAGGGATATCTTGAAACAAGATTTGAAAATTAGAAAGCAACACATATTTGATACCTTTAATAAGAGATTTTGTCTTTCCATTAACATCTAGAAGATTAGATCTTGATAAGATATTCATATCTAATAAATGAATAATTCAAATAATATAAAGAATATAAACACCACAAAGAATATATTTGTGGGCCAAGATTCCCTATTAATTAATATATTTAGAAATATAATACTTTTATTAAGGTAGGGAAACAAAAAAAAAATCATTAAGGAAGGAATAACTCCATAAGCTCCTAATATGGGAATTCCCCGTTGAGAGGGATACCTATAATACCATTCTACCATGAATAAGACTCAAATCATACATGAAATATATCATAATGATACTCATTGCTTTTATATACAAATACATAACTCTTATTTTATAGATAACACTTAATGCTAATATTGGACGACTCATTACCCAATATAAATAATCGCTACGTGACCCCATATATTATGCACATATTACTAACTAAGGAGGATGTGTGCCACATGTTTTCATCTCCATCAATATATATACTCTAAAATATAATATCCTAAGGTACATAACATTCCCTCCCTCCTTGACATGTTTGATCCTCGAAACATTAGAATAAACCATGTAAAGAGTGCGCTTCAAATAATTTATCACCATGCTCGATCATCTAACCACCCATATGTGATCTTAGTGTGTGATACATCTCTAAAAATAGTTACATAATCCACTACACTGCTCTGATTCTAGTAGTATCCATTTTTTGGTCCTCCTCGGCTTCTTGGCGAGACATAATAATAATTCGTATGATTCTCTATCACATAATTATTATTCCAATGATTCCATGTATAACCATAGTGATTGTTCCTCTAATGACCTATATATCCATATTGGTTTCTACTATGATGTTCCCTGATATAATTCCATTGTTGTTTCCTCTCATGATGATGTGGGTGTGTATATGCCGCAAACATAGTTTTAAAATTTTCCTCTTCCCCCTTTAGCATGTTATTTTTTTGTTTCTCTATAGTAGATGAATTTTTATTATCTTATTTTTATTCATATTCTTCATGTTATTATTCTAGTTCATTACTATTACCTTCTTCAAAACATTCAAAATAATCCTAATGTTATATCTTGAATTTCCTTTACTCTTAGTTAAGTGTGATATCCTGTAAAGTGACCTTATTTTTCTTACACCAAATCTTCATAAATTTATTTTTCACATTAATATTAATTATTCCCAAGATCTTTAACCAAGGATATCAAACAACAATATCCATACCATCCATTCCAAAGCATAACAATATGAATGTAAAGACATGTATTTCCATAGTAATTTTAAACTACTCAAAAACTTGAATCTACTTACCATCCACTTCAACTTCCTTGATATTATCTTTTGGAACATATAGATGGTGAGCCAAATCTATTTTGATGAAGTTATGTTTTCTACTAGGGTGTATGGAAACAATAATATTATTCATTTGAACGTAATCATGAAATATAAATAGCGACACTTCCTTCTTTGGTGTTATACTTTCTAAACCATTAACCTTTACTTCTTCTTCCCCTTGATCCTCTGCATCTTTTTTGCAACATATATAACATCTTAATCAAAATATTTTTATTCTTCGTCATTTTTATCTTCTTCCTTTTCTTATTCTTTTTTTTGTTCCATTGAGTTAAGAAAACATGTTCCATTTCCTCCCAAGATCAATCAAACCTCTCCTTTTGTAAATGATAGAGCCAACTTTGTGTTGGATAATGAAGCCTAAGTGGAAATTATGTCTTCCAAATTGTTCGTGGAAACATGTTCTCCTTAAATTAGATCAACTAATCTCTAGTAACAATCTTAGCCTCTCCACTAAAAACTTTCAACCCCATGAAACACCAAAAATTAGGGTTTCAAGAACAAACTTCTTTGAACAATATTTTACATAAAAATTTAATAACAATTTTTTCCTCAAATAAAAAGATACAAAGAACAAACCCTACTTAATGTTTCTAGATATTTCCAAAAATGTAAATTACTCAAAAAAAAATCTAAAAATTGCAGCCTATAGAGTGATTTTTTCAAAAACACTACAAATACAATAATTTTCTTGAAATGGCTAAAACAATTATGAAATTTGGAGAGAATATTCCTTGAAATTCTTCTCAAATAAAGTAAAAAATGCATAAAATTTTGTATCCATTTGCAAGATATTAATGAATCTTCATAATTATGGTTTCAACCCAATTTTTACCCAAATCAATGTTCTGATACAACTTGATAATATCTTCACATATAATAAATGTATAATTCAAATAATATTATAAATATAATGAAGATAAATACCACACCAGAGATATTTGTGGGCCAATATGCCCTAATATTCAATATATTTAGAAATAGAATAATACCCTTAAGGTAGGGCAATACCATAAATACTCTTTAAGGAAGTAATAACTTCACAATCTCCTAATATGGTAATTACACTTTGAGGGGGATACGTCCAATAACCTTCTACTAAGTATAAGACTCAAATCATACATGACATATCTCATAATGACACTCATCTCCTTTTTATAGGCATAAATTACTCTTATTGTTTAGATAACACATAATCCTAATGTAGGTTAACTCATTACCCTAATAACTAATCCATATATGAAGTGTATGCATAAAATGTAGTCCCTTGTCTCTTGAATGAAAGCTAGATAGATGCCTTTAGTTCTCTTAAATGCCTTTGGATGCAACCTTAGGTGGTGATAGTAGATGCTTAGATCTTGGTCCTTTTTTTTGTCACATATATTTGTATTTATATGATTCCCTTGGTTGAATTTCATAATTGACAACTAGAAGGTTGTCCCATAAGAAAATAAGATGCCTAAAAGATAAAAGAAGCACAAAAATAGTGAGTAATATAGAAATAGGTTGGGGGCACCCAGAAATATGAGGGCTCCTAGGCACTGGTTTCTAGATTCATGAAAGATAAAGCAATAAAATATTAGAATGGGTTATAGGGTGTAAAATACCATAAAGAAGAAAAGAAACAAAGCAAGGAGGCCAAATATAACTGTCAATTACTAGTTTTCTTGCTTAGGGGTCATATGAATGCAAGTATGCTTTAGGACCTAGAAATGTACCCAAGTACATGATTTTGTGTCTACAAAACTAATCAAGACAAACGAAACAAATCAAGACGTACCAACTATAGTGGTACTTATTGGTTAGAATCATGGAAGGAGAGTAAAATGAGACCTCTCTCCTTACACTTGCTATTAGCATGAGATTGCCCAAAAAACTTTCTCTTGGCATGAGATCACCCAAAAACCTCACCTTCAACAATCAAAATTATAAATCTTAAAGCAACATGAAACTTTTCTATCCTTTAATCTCTTACAGATCAGGTGCACACTATCCTTTTTATACATTTTACACTCTTTACATACTTATACAAATGTTTCTTTGATCTATCATATAAAAAACTTTGACTACTTCATTTCTCTTATCTTACATGCCTATACTTATACGCTACAAGAAGTAGCTCACACAAGATACAACAACATACTACAATGCACATGATTCACCCTTAAGGTCTAATTCTCTTTCCTAGTCTCCACGCTTCACTTTACAATCACTCCACGCTTCACTTATCCACTAAGCACGCTATTGTCAACACTATTTTCTACATGATCATAAGGTATGCATCTCTTATCTACATTATGTTATCAAGTATTCACTTAACAACATAAGGTGGGGGAAACTATAGACACAAAATCATGCACTTGGGTATATTTCTAAGTCCAAAAGCATACTAATGTATATATGATTCCTAAGCAAGAAAAATAGTGGTTGACGACTATCTTTGGCCTCTTTTCTTTGTTCTTGTTTTCTCTTTAGTATTACACACCCTATAGATGAAAATTGACTGATTTATCCTATATGGCCTTAGACACTAGTGCCTAGGTGCTTTTATCCATATTGGGTGCTCCTAACCCTTTATTACCTTTACTCACTCTTTTTGGGTCTCTTTTATATTTTGGGCATTTTTTCAGCTATGGGTCAACCTTCTAGTTTTCAATTACGAAATTGAAATAAGGGAATCATATAAATACATAGTTACATTTTCAAATTAAGGGACTAAGCACTAATTTTTACTATCGTCACCTAATATTGCATTTCAAAGGCACTAAAGCACTTCTAAGGCATCCATCTAGTATTCATACAAGGTACAAGGGTTTCATCACTTTTGCATACACTTCATATGAGGGGAAGTCTATTTTATTCCATCCACACATACTATACATTACTACATTCTAGATCTAGCTCACTATCACATCTATTTACATTAGTACATCTAGCCATTTTGTGCTATCACGTGCACTTGCACAAGGGATTCCTAGGGAACAATTATATCAAAAATGCACAAGAACTACATGGATTCTAAAATGTAGTTCAACGCTTGGTCGTAAGTTCACTCAATTGGGTGATTGTCACGGTCAGTTTGACTCCCCATAATACATATTTTATTTTTGGGATTTGCTATGTAGTTTTATGTTTTTAAAGATGTACATCTATTTGTAGGTTACATGTGAATTCTATAATCAGTGTGACAAACATGTGACCAACAATGACTACTTGTGACCATCTTGTGACACCAGAAGAATTAGGTTTCGAACTCCTGCGTAGTCATAGGGATCTAGCAGAGGTCTCCAAAGCCTAGGCACCCCTGACCCAGTCTAGGCACCCTGGCCTAGGATTATCTGGAAATTCCATATTTTAGTATGCACAACTGTGACAATCTTCCCTTCTTGTTCATTAGTTTTCCAATCCAAATAAGCTTTAGGGATAACACAAAATCAACTAAATCATTATTTCCATCTCTTATACTTAGGGGTTTTATATTTGTCTAGTGTATTACTTGTGTCATATTATTTCTAGCATATTTTTATCATAGTTTACATCTATTACTTTGTAATATTAGGGTTTAACACATTAGAATCTATTTTTGATAAATCAATTTATGAATTGTTCTGATTATGCTGATTATACTAATTATAGAAGATATAATGTGTTTTGTGACTAAAGTCCAGTGCTTGTTTATATAGAAATACTCTGTAAACTATTGTAGACTGTGTTGTATTGAGAAAATGATTATGTCTTCCCCAAGGATATTAGTGCCGAGGGGAGGGTAGGATAACCCATGCGCTAGTGTCTGATTCTAGGTGTTGGTGTCTATTTTGTGTTTTGGACCCAAGTAATAATATGGGCCATTTTGTGACTGTGTTCATGTGATGTTTTTGTACTATGCTGATCTAAACTATAGCTCTAAGTTACTGTAGGGGTGAGTTTTCACCCAATATACACCCCCTGGTTTTGGGTGCATGTGACGATAGTGATTAACTAAAATTAACA
This sequence comes from Taxus chinensis, assembly GCA_019776745.2. Classification (NCBI taxonomy): domain Eukaryota; kingdom Viridiplantae; phylum Streptophyta; class Pinopsida; order Cupressales; family Taxaceae; genus Taxus; species Taxus chinensis. The sequence continues at coordinate 666,542,762 of CM034152.1, read as the reverse complement.
AAATGCAGGGAAATAATAACCCTAGTTAATATAATTAGGAGGAATAAAACACTGTAAATGAACTAAAGCGGTATGAAATAAATTTAGACAAACTATTCTAAGTGAAATCAAACCCTAATATGAAAGAGGGAAAAGGGAAATGACTTAGCCGATTGATGGTGACTGTCGTAGGTTGTCGCAAATCTGGAACTAGAACTTGACAGTGTAAATGAACACTTACAGGCCATACGAAGGGAAGATTTGTATTGTTTGATGTGACACAATAACCTTGGAATGTAGTGGGATGCCCCGGGGCACCCTGGTCTATAGTCTAGGAACTCAAAACAGTATAAATGCTTAAAACCTTGATTCAACATGGTCGCTAAGTGTCTGTGAATACACTCTGTCTATCGCACTGGATTCACCACATGAACTGGAAGAAGCCCTACAAAATAAGAAGAAGAAGAAGAAGGGGTCAAATTGACCTCATCCACCAAACCGGTGGACTTATCGTTGAGTGCTACACTACATTACGGACCCTGATGTAGTTTTGGTGAGTGTGTGCATGTCATTCCCTAGGTGATCTTGTGTCAATCGTACTTTTTGAAATAATGAGCTATAGTAGCTATAGAAGATGTAGATAGTAGAATAGAGTCAATATAAGCCCTCCTCCTCTAAAATGTGTGTGTGATGTATATCTCCTAAATTGAATGCATGGCACTATGTGGATGCAAGTGATGCAATAGATGCATCCCTAGATGAGGTGATAGTAGTGATAATATGCCCTAAACTAGGACCCTCATTATGGTCTTATAAGCTTTATATTTATAGGGATATCAAGTTTAATTTCACAATTAATCCCGATGAGGCCGACTGAGAATATGATAAGGATGACCAAGGGCTAGAAGTGACCCAAAAAGGAGTGAAAGAGTTTTTGCACAGACCAAGGTGCCTTGGGTGGGACCAAGGCACCCTGGGTTACCCCAGTACATTATGGGGCTCCCTGATTTATGGATAGAAACTTTTGGAAGTTAGAAAATGGGGTGATAAGTATTGGAAAATACATGGGAAAGACAAAATAAGAGATAAGAAAAAGGTGTCCAAAAAGGGGGATTAATTAATAGTTTGTACACTTGAGAACCTTCTAAATAGTAGTATAAGAATGAGCTAAATATTGTCTAATGTGCAATATTTGTGTCTACATTTGGCCCCACTTTATGTTGGTGAGCGAAAAACTCGATAACATAAAGTAGATAGAAAAGCAGACCTAATTTCCACGCAGAGTGTAGAATAAAACGTGTCGATGGAATAGAAGTGTGGAATGATAAAAATAAAAATGTGGAGGATCGTGGATTCTAAAGATGCAAAATGTAAATAAAAGTGATGAGAGTGAACCTAGGGAAGAACGTGTTTGTAGTTGTTGCATGTTTGTGGTATACTTACATGGTTAGTATGGCAAGTACTGTCACGGTGTGTTGTCTTTGTCGTTGTCATAGTTGTTGTTACCCCCAATTTGACTTCTTGTTTCTCATACGACAGACCTGCAAGGAGAAAATGATCAAGTAGTCAAATATGTATGTATGTAAAAAATGATGTGTAAGTACACAAATGTAAAGTACGCTATAATAGAAAGTTTAAATGGAAAAATGGAACATGTGCACTTGATCCATGTTGAGAAATAGGGTGTAGAAGGATATCTTGTAATATTGTGAATTTTTCAAGCGATCTCATGCCACCCTGGCTGAAGAAGTGTAGGGAGGAAATGCTCGGTTTCCTCTAACTGTAACCACTTCTGCTGAATTTTTTGAATATATCTTTGTACTGCACTAGTTTTTTGGGAGATCCTACGCCACTTGATGAAGAAGTGTAGAGAGGCCACCAATTGTAACCCCTGAGCCTGTGACCGCTCTGCAGAATTGCCAAAGGACACCATGTCCTATTAAGGCCATTGTGTATGGAGTTTTTAGACTGGACTGAAATCACTCACTGTGTGTAAACTGGTGTAGATACGTTGTGTTAGTATAAACCATCAATGATGCCTCCCATCTTTCAGGGCACACGCGATGACCCTAGAAGGAGAATGTGGCCCCAAAAGAGGACCAACCACACTCTAACCTTGTAACCAACTCATCCTTTTAGGGGGAAAGGAAAATGCTTGGTAGATACCAAGGCATGAAAAAATGGGGATGGCTATCCAATACAAGTGTTAGTCCAAACACATGCATATAAATAAGTGTAAAAGATGTAGAAAATGTAGAAATTACTAAGAAAAGTAGTGTAAACACATAAGAAAACATGGAGACCACACAAAGTAGGTTTCAAACATGGGATATCACTCACAATGTCGCAAGACATGCAAGGCCATCATGGCCGCAAACAACAAACAAGTTTACACACAAGAAAAAATAAAATCTCACAAAAAAATGGCAAACAACAAAGACAAGTAAAAACAAACATGTAGTCAAGGAAACATGTACTCCTATAAAACAAGTGTTGCACATGAAAAACTTGTTAGCATGTTAGATTAAAAACTGATATGTAAAAATGTGTATCAACCAATATTATAATATATTAAGTACAAAATGAAACAATAACACCTATATGAGATGAAATTTGGATTCCCCCAGCGACCAGTATAATAAGGGTAGAAGGTGAACATCCATGTTACGTGTAAATGTCATGTATCTATGATCACACTAAACAAAGACATGAATGTGTATGTGTGTATGATAATACATAAAGGAAAACAAGTTAACATGTGTAATAAAATGTGCATACAAAACACTAGTAAGCAAGAGTAAATGCTAACAAGACAATGTAGTATGTTGTTAATGGATGGAATGGAATGGACAATATGGAATGATAAGAGCAACACGCCCCCCGAGTGTATGGAAGTGTATGTAGTGAGGTTCATTTTGTTTTCCCCCTTAATAGTCAAGAATGAACTGTAATCAAAAGTGCATCATCGGGAAATGGTTGAGTAGTGTTGGTTGTGTCTAGTGTGTTGTGATGAGTGTGTATGTGTAGTGGTAATGTAATGAAACAGGTGGAAAAGATGTGCATGAACCCTATAGCTGAAGCGTATATCATGAATTTTTTGATCAAAAGAGTAATGATTTATCCCTAAGTGTATATCACTATAAGATGAATGGATGAGGATGAGAGGTATGGAAAAATGTGTGTGGACCCTATAACCTAAGTGTATACCATGAATTGGTCGAATAGAGGAGTGATGATTTAGCCCTAAGTGTATATCACTACATGATGGAGGAAGAAGGTGACGATCTAGTCTATAACATATATCACTACAAGATGGGTGTTGAGGGTGTATGAAGAATAGATAAATAGGTGGTGGATAAAAAAAGGTGGTGATGTTAGCACTATGCGTAGACCACTATGTGATGAATAAGGTGAGGGTGGTGATTTAGCCTAAAGCATATACCACTAATGGATGAGTAGGAGAAGTGATGATGTAGTAAAATGACTATGAATAGGATAATAGAATATGTGATGATAGGCGGTAAGAATATAATGTAGAATGGGTAAAGGAGTGGTGATTTAACCTAAGGTGTATGCCACCACATGAGATGATGATGAGTATGGGTGACGATAGAGCCTAGAGTGTTGGTCACTAGTCTGATGAATGTGGTATGATAACATGTTGCATATAGGTAAGATCCATTTTATTGGTAAACCGTCGACATTCGAGTATGGACCGAGGAACTAGGGTGTGTCATAGGGTGGTGAGTGCAACTTCACGTAAAATAGTGATTGGTTGGAGCTTATGTGGGATTAGTGATATTGTAGAAGTACTGGTAGGAGAAAGAGGTGAATTATTCGTGAGACGTGGTTGCGTACTTTTACTTGATAGTTTTGTGGATGACTTGAGAGAAGGAGGTGTTGAATTGATTTCTAGAGGAGGTTGTTGAGGTGGTGTTTGATCATTAGGTATTGATGACTTGGGACTATAAATCCATTGGGATGTATCATTATTATTACTTTTAAGTATAAGAGGCTCAAGTGATGGCATGTCTTGAGGGTCAATTATATGACATGTAATGGATCTAGATTGCATTTGAGATGTAATAGGAGGAGAAACATGTGATTGAGAAGCATCTTTAAGTTGTTGGATTTCAAATTTGAAAGATGTAATAATGGATTATATATCTTGAAACTTGTCATGAAACAATGAATGTATAGTCTGCATTGATTCTAAAAATGGTTGATTAGGTGGAGGAGGATGGAAAGTAGTATAAACATTTGTAGAGAATAAAGAGGGATAGCCTAACCCATGCTTATGTGTTTGTGTAGGTAGATCCCAAGGGGTTGTGACTTTAGGGTCTTGTGTACTAGTATTAGTAAAACCATAACGTTGTAAATATTCATACCCTAACCCATACCTAGAAAAATCTTGGGACTTGTTAGCAGAAAGTTCACTAGGTAGCTCAATTGAGTTACAATATTCAAAAGGATATGGTTCGGCCATCACATCATAGACAGTTCCTTGATGTTAAAACTTAAAATGTACATGTAGTGTATAAGGGACCCCATGTATGAATGGATCTAAGGTCTTTCAAGGAGGATGTTATAGTTGAGGTCATTGGGCATGACATGACATGGAATGGTAATTGTTTTTGGACCAATGGTAATATGGATGTTTACAATACCTGACACACATTTATGGGTGTTATCAAAGCCACAAATGGAAATAGATGATGGAGTGACAGATGATTATGGAATACCTAAGTGGTGAATAAAGGTAACATTACAAATATTGAGGCTAGATCCATTATAAACTAATGCCCTTTTGACACCTACTTTATTGATACAAACTTGGATATATAAGGGAGGGTCATGGGCTAAGAACTCTGGTGGGGGGAGATCATCAGATGTGAAAGTGGTTTGATCTTTGTTAAGGGATAAAGCTGAGATAAAATTATGATAAGCATAATGGGTAGCTAAGTATTTTTGGAGGCAAAGGAGGCAATACAGGTATTTTGTAAGTATGTGTGAATAGATATGTTCAGGGTACATTGAATGTAGTTATACAGAAAGGGGGGGAGGTAGTAATGACAGTGAATAAGTGACATATAAAATGGAAAAAGAGAAGTGAAAAAACATAATGACAATAAGGATAAAATTGAAATCCCTAGAAGGTGTTAGAAAGACGTCGGGTTCACCAAAATGATTAACTAAAATTAACTAAATGTGGGGAAATAGTAACCCTAGTTAATCTAATTAGGAGGAATAAAATGTTGTAAATGAACTAAAGCAGTATGAAATAAATGTAGTATAACTATTACAAGTGAAATAAAACCCTAATATGTAAGAGGGAAAAGGGGAATGACTTAGTTGATTGGTGGTGATTGTCGCAGGTTGTCACAAATCTAGAACTAGAACTCGGAAGTTTAGATGAGCACTCAAGGGCCCTGCGAAGGGTATATTTGGAATATGTGAAGTGACACAGGTGGCTAGGAATGTAATGGGGCACTTCAGGGAACCTTGGTCTATAGTATAGGTAGTCAGAACAATATAAATGCTCAAAACCCTAATTCGGCATGGTCTCTAAATACTCTTTGTCTGTCACATTGCATTTTCTAGATGAACTGGATGAAGCCCTGCACAAGAAGAAGAAGAAGAAGAAGGGGGTCAGATTGACCCCATTTTCCAAACTGGTGAACATATCACTGAGAACTACACTACATTATAGACCCTGATGTAGTTCTTGTTAGTGTGTGCATGTCGTTCCCTAGGTACTATCATGCCAGTCGCACTGTGTGAAATAACGAGCTATAGTAGCTATATAAGATGTAGATAGTAGAATAGAGTTAATACAATTCCTCCTCCTCTAATAATGTGTGTTTGAAGCAGATATCCTAGCTTGAATGCATGGAACTATGTGGATGTAAGTGATGTAATGGATGCAACCCTAGATGAGGTGATAGTAGTGATAAGATGCCCTGACCTAAGACCCTCATTATGGTCTTATAAGATTTATATTTATAGGTCTCTCAAGTTTAATTTCGTAATTAATCCCAAAGAGGCTGACTGAGAATAAGATGAGGATGACCAACGACTAGAAGTGACCCAAAAAGGAGTGAAAGATGTTGTGCATAGACCGAAGGTGCCCTGGGTGGGACCAGGGCACCTTGGGGCACCCTGATTTAGGGCTAGAAACTTGGAGAAGTTAGAAAATAGGGTGATAAGTATCATGAAATACACAGGAAAGATGAAATAAGAGATAATAAAAAGGATTTCCAAAAGGGGGGATTAATTAGTACTTTGTACGCTTGAGAACCTTCTAAATAGTAGTATAAGACCGAGATAAATATTGTCTAATGTGTAATATTTGTAACTACATATAGTATGAGAATGCATCCCAAAGAAGAGGGCCTAATGCTAATATGAAGTGGATTTCTATAGTGGGTAGGGGATGTGCATGGTAGAAAAAAAGGAACATACAAACAAAATGAGCTAATAACAAGTGTTAGTAGTAAAACGTAGCTAGCATGTAGAATAATACAATGTAACAATCAAGTGTACATATAAGAGAGACTGCAAAATATGGGTTTCAAACATGCGACATCGCTCACAATAGCACAAGAAAATCAAGTCTGAAGTGTCCAAAAGAATACAATGATTATACAAGACATAGGACATAGCCTGCAAACAATAGCATACCGTACCAAACAAGATCAAGAAAAAATGTATCAGATTACCATGGTTGGAGATAGTCCTGCAAAGAAAATGCTACACATGAATCACCTATTAGAATGTTAGAAAGATAAATAGTATGTTAAAGTATGTATGTATCAGTGAAAAGGTAGACTAACTTGTAATGAGAAGTAGTGAATATAACGTGAATTGTGTATAAATTTTGTAGTAATGAACGTAGATGCACCCAGGAGCCTCAGTGGGAGTTGTAAAAGGTATAATTCCAAACATCATTATAACATGTAAAAACCTATAAGAGATTTGCATTCACCTCAAAAGACCAAGTGAATTTTCATGTGTATATATAAAAAGATAATGACATACTAATAATCCATCTAGCATGAAAAGCAAAGTGTAACATGTAAATAGAAAAAGCTAGCAAGAGTAGATGCAACAAAGATATACAAATGGTGTGTATGAGCATGATGGTATGGTATGTAAAATGTGAAAATGGAAGGAGCCACCTTTCCCCCAATAGATGTGTATGAGATGAGGTTCATTTATAAGAAATCTAAATAGTCAAGAATAAACCATAGAACAAGAGTATGTCGTCGAGTAATAAGTGTGTGAGAATAGATACTAAAAAGATGTATCATGAATCAAAAATCCTGAATTATAGTGGATGTGAGGGACATTTCAGAATTAGACCCTCAACAGTCAAGAATGAATCGTGGAACTAGAGTGTGTCATAGGGTAATGAAGATATAATGTGTGTATCAAAGGGTGTGAGAGTGTGTAGGAAACTTAGTTATGAAGCACGGAGCTTGAAGTATGATAGTAGGTGCTAGAGACAATTAATAGTGATAGAAATGGTGGAAAGTGCATTGCCCCCCAAGTGTGTCTGATGATGGAGACCTATGTGATGATGAAAGAGAGACAATGTAATGGTGGTAGAGTTTGAAATACATCATGAGAAATCATATTGTCATCAAAATGAGAGGTAGAAGCAAGAGTAGGGATAGGGTTTGGTTTTGGGTTTTAGGTTGACAAATTTTTAAAGGAAGTTTCCTAGTTTAAATGGGTAATCGCCATAAAAGACTTGATAGGAGGAGAGGATGGGGGATTGATTTTGGGAGGTGGTTTATTAGTTGGAATTGGTAATGATGTAGAAGACTTGCTAGGAAGAGGGGATGGAGGACGAATTTTTAGAGAAGGTTGCTTAGTTGGAATGGGTTGGATAGGTGGATCTTGACTTACTGAAGAAGGAGCATTAGTGATTATGGATTCATGCTCATTAGACATGAAAGGACTAGATTTAGGAGCCCATTTGGATTTAGCAATTGGAGATGTAGTAAAATTTTGTGAAGCAAATGAAATAAAACCTTGATGCTCAAGGTGCTTAATTCTTCATTTTAAAGAATTGAAATCATTATAACAATGTCCTTTAATTTTGTAATAATTAAAAAATGGAAGACCTATGTACTTGGAAAGGAGATAAGGAGGATAGAAATGAGTAGTTGGTAAGTTGATCAATTGGTGATTGAGGAGATCGGGAAGAATATCATGTTGCTTAGCATTTAGATCAAACTTGAGAGGTGATGATAACAATAAGACTTGTGGTTCACTTATATGATCACATGTAGAAGAAATATGATTGGGACAATGTGTAGAAAAATAACTAGCATTGGATTGAGAAGAATCCTTGAGATGTTGTATTTCAACAATGAGAGATGTAATCGTGGTTTCTATAGCTTGAATTTTTTCTTGAAATAAACAATGTAAAGCTTGAATTGATTTGCAAATGGATTGATTTTTTGTGGTATCATGATCAATAGGGTAATTAGAGAGATGATTTAAAGATGGAACTTACTTGTGCAGGTGGCATGTTATGAGGGAGATACATAGTGTCTAGGGATTTTTGGAGAACATATTTGTAAGGTGGGTGTATTTGAAGTAAGTCATGTAAGGTGATTTGAGGAATTTTAGGAGCTATAAAATAAGAAAAAAAAGGATCCAAGTGTATGGTCATGAGTGGGGTTCATCAAATGATTTAATTTAAATTGAATTAAATCTATATTACATAGTAATTATTATATTAATGTTTAAATATAATAATGACATAAGAAAACAAGTATATATAATGTGAATCCCTAAGTAAGAAGGAGAGATAAGAATACTTATTTGATTTACAAGTGAACAGGAAGTGATCTAGGTATGTAAAAGTGTTGAACATATTGGAAGCAACATCGTTAAAGGTTACTATAAATTCTTGGAATCAGAGATAGGGAAAGACAAAAGCACCCATAGGAAGGGCAAAGGCACCTAGTGTAGACACAAAATCATGCAATTTTGGTCATTATTTAGTCTCGATCACATACTACTATTTGCATGGTTCCTAAACAAGAAGAGTATTGATTAACTCATGTCTTTGGCCATATTTTGTTTCTTTCTATTGTTACATTCTGTCTTGCACCTTTATTGGCCCAATCTATATTTTTGCACTTCAGTTTCACCTTTTCTGGACTGGGGTGCCCATCCAAGACACCGGCGCCAAGCGCCCTCATCCTCTCTAGGCCACCTTGTCCTCTTTACACTTTACTCTAAATTGTTGTGTCCTTTCACGCCGTTTGAACATCTTATCCTTTTGGTAGTCTATATTTTCAGGGTTAATTATGAAATTCAAGTGATGGAATCATATAAATATAAATTTATCTGATCATAATAAGGGACCAAACACTAAGCACTAGCTATCACCACCTAAGGTTGCATCCATCAAGGCATCTATAGCTACATTTGCATCCATCTAGCTCCATCACAAGGCATAAAGGTTGGTTCATCTACATCACACTTCATAGGAAGGTAGTATTATTTCCATGCACACATTTATTACATTCTACATCTAGTTACTTTCTTGCTACTCACAAAGAGTGAATGGCACAAGAGCAATCTAGGGAAAAATTCCACACACGCACCTAGCACTACATTAGGTCTGAGATGTAGTGTAGATCTCAATGATAAGTCCTTCAATTTGGAAGATTAAGACAATTTGATCCCTTCATATGCATATTTTATTTTTAGGGTTTTGATGCTTTGTCTGGGTTTTGTAGATGATTCCTTTATTGCAAGTTTACAATGACATCAATGACCTAAGTGTGACATACACGTGATAAGAAGTGAAGGATTTGCATCATCTGGGGACTCTATGAATTTGGATTATGGACTTCCCGCACAAACCAAGGCATCTATATTGCATAACAGGGTTCCCTAGGTGCCCCTATCCCTTTTCTAGGTTATCCAGTCTAGCCAAATCACTCGAATCTACATTTTCTCAGGATCCTGTGTGACAATATCCTCCTCTTGTTCATCCAATCTCCACAATGACACATTCCAAAAACATCGATGAATTAGCTAAGGCCTTTCCAACCCTCTTTGCATATTAGGGTTTATACATTTTATTGATTAGTTTGCTTGGGTGTATTTCAATTATTTCATTGTTTATTTATTTACTGCAAACTTGCATTAGATTAGGCTATTATATTTCATTTTAGTTTAATCATTTTGGTGAACTTGCATTTGAATACTCTTAGATATTTCTTTTTCTTCCATCATGGCTTCTAAGGTTTGTCAAGTCTCTTTACTTCAGTTCATTCAACTGCACCCATATTGTAAAGACGCTCTCCAAAAAACCCTAAAGACTATGTATTTTCCTATCAACATGTTTCCTACTCAAGTGAATGTTATTTTTGATTGTCTTTTTTAGGACTCTCTTGATTCCAAATGCAATCAATCTATTTTCAGATCCATTCAAGCCCTTCATTCTTTATTTCAAGATAAATTTTAGACTATGGAATATGTAGACACCTAAAATCCACTAACGTAGTTTTATTGCTAAAATTGTACTAACTATCCTCCTTCATATCATTTCCATTATAAGTAGTTATTTTCTGTTAATTAACTAACGTTTCCCTCTATTCTGGTCAATTAACAACGCTTCGTTAATTAACTATCCTTTATCACATTCCAGATGCCAATTAATGACACTTCATTAGTTATAATCCTCTTTGAATTAATTAATTAACTATTATGAGTTAATTAAGCCTTTTTAACATTGTATTTAATCAATAAACCCTTTTATTGGCTAAATCCCTCTTTCAAATGCTTCAAATCATATCAAATTCCTCCTAAATCATCTCTAAAAAGCCTAAAAATATTATTCTAGCTTATTAATTAATCCTCTTTGATTAATTAAAGCACCCCCAACTCCCATGAGTTTTTAGTCACATGTTAATTCCTCTAATCAAGCTTAATAAAACTAAATCTGCTTTATCTTTTATCCCAAATTCATTGGGATTCAAGCTTCTCCCAAATAGGAAAGCTATATAAATGACCCTCATACATCCTTCACACCTTACACCACACTTTTGCTAGTGATTTATACAAGCTTACGATAAGAGCCTTCTCCACATTTTGGAATAGCTACTTCATCTTTGGATCCATTCTACCATTTTTGAGTAGAAAGGAAGATCCAAGATTGGCCTTGTAGCCATTTCTTGGTGAGATCATTCCCTCTCTTTGGAGACCAAGCACATAGATTTGATTACTCGTGATATAAAGAGGATCATGTTTAGAAGTAATCATACATTAATAGAGTAAGAATGGTTAGCATTAGTCAATTTAATTCATGTTTATGAAAAATAGATAATTTCCTTTAATCTCTAATCATAATGTTAATGGTAGATTTAGATTTGCTTCAGAACTACTAGGTGTTAGTTCCTTTCAGTTAGCATAGTAAATTTAACATGAACACATTTGGCATGCTCGATGCGACTTATTTCATTGTCCTTTGCATTTAATTCCAAAAAATTTAGATTAGTTTTAGTTTTTGTTACTAACCTTCCTTTTAACATATTTTAGATAAATATGGTTTTTCGTAACTAGATAAGTTGAGTTTTTCTAGTTTTGTTTCTCTTTGTAGGAATGAAGGAGGTGAGGTGCTACCAAATTTGAATCAAATTGACAAAGTTTTGAGATTTTGACTTTTTCTTATCAATTCCATCGTGTTTTGATGATACACAGGTTCCTTACACTAGCGAGAAGAACCCTTTTGCTACTATTTTGAATCTTTCACTATTGCAAAATTCATGTGCTATCACTCTTAAGATTGCACTACCGCTTCACTAGCTTACGCTAGTGCTTCTCTACTTGCATTTCTAATCAACTAAATTTTTGTTGCTCTATGTATGGCATGTGCTAATACACTCTAGGCTTGCTCTACTGCTTACCTGGCTTGTGCTACCACTCCTTTACCTACAAGAGAAAAACACTTTCTATGTTTTTTTTTTGGTCTCAAACCTACGTGTTTCTACTATCACCCTTGCACTAGTGTGAGCTACCTTGTGCTAGTGAGCTATATCCTTACACTACTACTAAACAACACATGCTACTACCACATAGGCTTGCACTAGTGCTTTGTCTCAATATTTGGCTTAGTTTTCAAGGTTTTCATATTCTGAATTTTAATGTATGTTGTTGTTTGACAAGTTTTCTAAATTTGTTTTATAGGTTTTTAATCATATTTCTAACATGTTGTTAAACTTTAATATGAATCATGTTTCCATGTTTTGCTTAAGTTAGACTTAATTTTATGTATGCTCTTCTCTTGCACCCTAGGGTGATCTTGAGAATCAAAAACAACTTTAGTTTTCCTTTTTCTAACTTTTGGTTAATTGGAAACTTAATCTTTCATTTTTGCTCAAGGGAATGAATAATTTATCAAGCATTGTTTAAATTATATTTGATTTAAAATTTTCCTTTGTGTTTATCTATTTGAATCAAATCATTGTGTATGCTCTTCTCTTGTGTCCTTGGAGGATCTTGAGAATCAAAAGAAACATTGGTCCACTTTTTATTAAAAACTACTAAATATTTTAAGCACAGGACTTAACGTTAGCCAAAGACTTGGGATCTAAAAAAACTCTAACTAAACGTGTATTGCAGGTTACCAATGGTGTACTAAACCTCATTAAGATGAAAAGATAAAAAACACACCACTTTATTCAGTGTGATATATTTGCAGGTTTCGGTTAAGAGCTATGGCTTATCTACTTTAAACTGGGGGAACTATCTTGACATAAGCCATAAAACTCATTATGAGGATTACCCCAAGAACCCCAAATTAGTCCATACCTTGAGAGAACTGGTGGATGAAATGGGAAGTGCCATGCTACCCACTTGACTAGTTAAAAAAGCCTTGTGAGAAAGACTTCATGTTTCTCGTATGGGGCTTTGTTCATTAAATTGATTTTTAGGTAATGGTCTATTGTCTAGAAGTAATTCTATAAATATGTAGCTCCTTTAGGAAATAATAGGTTATTTTATGAACAAAATCTTAGGTGAACCGTTTTACATTGGGGTCAGCTTAACTTTATCCATCATGTTCCAAAGACCTCTCACAAAGCAACAACTTATTCAGAATAAAAACCTTGTTATTAGAATAAGGAGATATTCCATTAAAGTTGAAGTCACGTGTTATTCATCATGAAACTTACAAGGAATAACTTTTTCCTAGTTTCTACCTTGTCCTAAGACAAGGCGAAACCATGATAAAGTTAGGCTAAGTATTTTTCATCACCACTTGGCCTATTACTTTGATTTATTTTTTCCCTTTTTGGGGAAAAAGAAAGAATATACACAAGTACAAATAGAAATAATTGTGTCCACCACTTTTGTATTCTACTCACAGGACTAGGTTGCAAAGTTGGAATATGAGTGTTGAAAGTGTGAATGATACGTCCTCATGTTATAGTGGGCCCTTTGTCTAACACCCATATTGAGACTCATTATCATTATAGATAGATTGTCTTATCATTGAATTCCTTTTAGTTGTTACGCTTCCCGCATTATATCAATACAGTTGTGATACTTACATCTTATTTCCTTTGTGAAACTTGATCTAAGTCACTAAGTTGTATTGTTATGCTTCTTGCATAAATAACAACTTCTTGATATACTTAGACTTATTTTTTATCCCAACATTTCCTTGAGTTTTGGAAAGTGTCATCATTATGCTCCTCACATTTTGGCAACATCGTTTTGATATTAATATATTTCTTTGTCTACAATGCTTGATTAACATGTCTAAATAGTGTTGTTACAATGCTCACATTTGTAGCCTCCATTTTCAAAGAGTTCGAATTTTTACGTATCTAAAATTATTTTATTCTACCTTGTTTAGAGATCATGCTAACACCTTCTTAGAATTTATGCCTTATTTATTCTAAACTTTACCTAAGTGTTGATATTGTGTTGTCATTATTTGCACCAAACCTATCTTTGAGAAAATAGGGAATATCTATTTTTGTGACTAGATCATAGTCTTGAACTTGATTGTTTCATCTTAGATACTTATTGTTATACGGTACCTTATCTGTGTGTCATTCTTTATTCTTTGGTGTCCTTGGTTCATATTTCCTTGATCCTTTGGATTCATTTCCATTTATTCATTGAAATTCTTTGTGACGATTTGAAATCGTTACGCTATTTAGTTTTTCCTGGTGTCCATTTTAAATCAACCTTAGTAAAACCTTTCTTATTATGCCTCTTATCACAAGGATGAGGCATCAAAAATTAGGGTTAAACCCCTTTGTAAATGAAAAGATAAATAATCCTTTTGAAGATAACACCACTGTTGATCATAGTGGTGGTGAGGATAATTCTCCTCAGGAGGACTTTTAATTTATTCCTACCTAAATAGACAAATTCTTGTTTCAAAATAGACATGAGGTTATTATATGTTTTATAGAGTTAGGGACCAAGTTGCCATATACGTTTGATATTTTTCTCCTTTCCAACATGGTTCATGGAGAGGAAGAAGTAGAGCATACTCCATGTAACATTGATGAAATCTTAAACCCAAGACATGCTTCTACTTCCAGCCAATGGAATGAGGAAGAAGTGCCTTCTTAAAATGATGGAGGATATTGCATCCACATTGTCAAAATTCATTGCAATGATCATGAAGAACATGTTAATCATGAACAACCTCCTCCTCATGATAATTTCAAAGAGATACCAACCCAAGAGGTTACCTTAGAACAAAAAATACAAGCCCTTACTTTCCAATTGGATATTGGATTCACATGTTAATAAGGAACCTAAGAAGACTCTTAGAAAAGAAAAACCTAGAGCTTCATATCACGAGTTCTATACCAAAACTCCCCATCATGACAAACATAAAGAGTCATATAAGGAGTTATACACAGATAATAAAGGTGGTGAAACAACTAGAATTAACTACTTATATAGGCCAAAACCACCTACACATGGGAAACTCTTCCACCAAAAGTGGTTATCTATGAAGAACTCCCTTACTGCTTTACAAGAAAGCAATATAGGCTAGAGTAAAAAGTATCAGTTTGAGGAGCTATGCCCATATCCCTTCGATAGGGCTATGTGGAAAGTATCTTTCTCTCATTACTTTGATTGTCCCAAGTTTGAAAAATACAAGGGAAAAGGTGATCCAAGGGACCACACTAAACACTTTTCAATTGTATGTGAAGAGGTCACTTTTGGTGATAATTATCTCATTCTCCTTTTCCCACGGACTCTAAATAGGAGATGTTGTTCCTATATTTAAGGAGATATAATCTCCATAAATATATCCACACATAACTCCTAAAACAACTCCATGCTATTTTACGTGAGATTTGTTTTCTCACAAAACTAATATTGTTAATGGTTCAAACACTCGAATGGTTTTTACATATACCTAAAGGGTCCATTTCTACATGGCTAAAATTAGCATAACACTTTGTGCATCACTTCTCCTTTAACATGGATAATGGAACACATTAAAATCAAAACATGAAACTAGTTTCACCCCCTTGTGTATAAACACACCACATAACTGAAATAAAATATCACCACATCTGTTACCATGATAGATTTGTGCAATGCGAAACAATGGAACAATGAAAGCTTCACTAGTTTCTTACAAAGATGGTGAGGGTTAGCCAGTCGCTTCCCTGGCTCCATACTAGAGAAATAATTAGTAAACATATTTGTACCTAACTTAGCATCATCATCTTTTACATGTTCACCCTAAGATTACTTTCCATTTGCAAATGCATTGTGGAAACACATTTGAAGAGGTCATAGAAAAAGGTGGTCAAATTGAAAAAGCATTTTTTGGCAAAAGAGACTTTAAAACCCTTCTCATGTGGTAATCAAGCAAGTCAAGAACTTGATTCAAAACCTAACAAAAAACCAAATTTAATTCCAAACAAGAACAAGAACATCATAGGTGATGGTATAATAGACTCTAAATGAGTACATGTTGTTCAAAACCCATAAATATCTCCACACAACTCCTAAAACAACTCCATGCTATTTTACGTGAGATTTTGTTTTCTCACAAAACTAATATTGTTAATGATTTTTTTACTCAACAACTCATATCAATATTTACTCACCCACTCATAATTATATATACAATAATGTAATTAATTATTACAACACATATTATATTATCCTAGCTTCTTTGAAACTTGCTAAAGGACATCTGACCCCTGAGTATAAACTTCGTGCTTTCACCCCTCTATCTGACTCTATATCGTCGATACATGTTGTTTGTTCAAAACTATGCTCCTTTCAAATGGTTAGAGGCAGTCAACATGGTTAAATACCCATAAATTATACCCTATGGAGATGATGTACCTAAGCCATCATGGTTTAGAGAAAATGAATATTGTGGATTTCATCATGTTAGGGGTCAAAAAAATGATAAGTGTTTGAAGTTGAAACAGTTCATTCAGGACTTAATTAATAGTGATGATATGGAAATGGATTCCTCTACCCCTAGTAAATATACCAATGAAAACTTGGGAATTTACAAAGAACCTTTTCCCCAAGCATAAAAAACAAAAGGAAAATTCAGATCAAGGATAGTCACCCCAAACTAAAACTACCAACTATGTTTCAAAAATGAGTAATAATTTTGATTCCCTAATTGGTTGTTTTAACCCAAATTTTGAGAATATCAACACCATTAAGATTAAAACGAAGGAGTGCACCATGGCAACACGATGTGCTTGCCTTGTTATCTTAGAATCTCCTTCGTCTACCCCTCAAGATAGTCATTATGATGTTTTAGAGAAACTGGATAAAACTACTACTAATATTTTGATCTTAGATCTTCTAAAATATCTAATGTTCATAAATACATCCCTTGTAAGACATTACAGGGGACGTGAGTGTCATTTTATATTGAACCTACATGCTTCCAAGCCATGGTCGTGTAGTTTTCTCTAACAAAGCACATAACCTTTAGTCATGAAGAGATTCTTGAAGAGGATCCTACTCGCAACTTACCCTTACAAATTGAGGTCATTATCAATCGTAAGAATATAAAAAGGATTCTTGTGGTGGGAGGATCAGGTTTGAACATTTGTACTTTGAAACTAGTCTGAAAAATAGGTCGCACTGAGGCTAATTTAGAAACTAAGGTCATTAACATCAAGGCTTATGACAATTAAGAATGACAGTCAGCCGGTATGATCACTTTGTTGCTGGTAGTAGGGCCTACTACTCATGATACTAAGTTCCATGTTTTAGACTTAGAGCTTCCTTACAACATATTTCTCGTTCGCCCATGGATTCATGCCATGGAGGTTATACCTTCTACGTATCATTAGTGTTTGAAGTTATATCATGAAGGAAAAGTTATCACTATCCAAGGGGATCCTCAACCCTTTTCTCATTTTAGAGCATTGTCAGGTTATTTTCCCACCATTTATGAATTCCCTTCTATGGAAATGGTTGTTCCAATTCAATCAAATCATCTCACCTCACGAGTTGATCCAAATACATTGTTTGCTAATGATAATAGCACGTCAACATCAGTAGATCAATTTGCTTCATGGGAGATGATTTTTTTTGTAAATGGATATGGATAATATGATCTCTAACAAGCCCTTTTAGATTCCAAACTCCCCCTATTGCCCAAAACATGGGGTAGACCATTCTACAAGTACCAATGGTCAAGAGAAAATTACAACATCAACACTTTCACTCCTGGTGGCCTATTAGCAGATGATAATCTGCTTAAAAATATTGCATCCCAACCTCCAGATGATGAGATGGCTCCATGCTATCAATCATCCAAATATGTTATCTAAAATAAAATGATGTATGCTATGGGATACAAAGGATATGGATGTGGCATAAACAAAAAATGTATGTAGGAAGATCTTCCGATACCACATCAAAAATTTTATAAGCATAGTATTGGTATCTGACCCTATGGATCTATTCAAACAAATTTTTATGCTACTTCTTCTAAGCATGAAGATAGTTCATCTGAATATGAAAGTGAAATAGATTCCCAGTGTAGTATTTACAAATACCTTGCCTCCACAAACCTATTTTCTGACATGATTATCTTGACTATAACCCCAGTCATATCCCCTACCATTCCAACATTAGACCTTATCTACCCATCACTTGTTAACTGATACCAATAAAAACATACCAATCGAGCTCTTCAAAAATGATGAAGCTATTGGTGAGTTTATGGGTTTTCATGACAACATTCTAGTTGGTGATCATAAGAAGGGCTTCTCCATCAACCTTGATGCATGCACATATTTCAGGGAGGATGTTGAGTTTTGTGATCATCTAAGTAAATAAATAAATAAGGGAAAGCTTTCCAAATAGAATCCTTGTAAAAATAATAGGTCCAAGTCCTACTGTGAAAACCTTTTTGAGGCATTAACAGAAAAAAAAAAAAAAAAAAAATCAGTGGACAAAGAAGCTGACCAACCTAAGGGTGAAAATATTATTGAGATGCCCTTAGAATAAGAGGTTCTCAATATCCCCCCTAATCCTATGTGCATGGAGGAAGAATCCAAGTTTCTTGTGGAGGAGACCATAGATGTAAACATTGGTACAGAGGAAATACCTAGAATAGTCAATTTGGGAGCTTATCTCTCAGCCCAAGAAGATAACACCTTTGCGTTGCTTTTGCATGAATTTTCAGATATCTTTGCTTGGTCCTACATGGAAATTCTAGGGTTAGATCAGAAATTAGTACTACATAACCTAGTTTTGCACGAGGAGGAAAATTGTATAAAATAAATTATCAAAAAGATGCATCCTTGCATCACCTTATTGGTAAAAGAAGAGTTGAAGAAATTACTGGTAGTAGCTTCATCAGGCCTATTGATTATTCAGAGTAGATTTCAAACGTAGTCCCTATACAAAATAAACCCATTGGTATTAGAATTTGTATAGATTTTAGTGGTATAAATAAAACTTATTCTAAGGATGAATTCCCTCTTCCTAACATCAACATGATTGTCGAATCGATAGCTGGTTATGAAATACTATCACTCATGGATGGTTTTTCAAAGTAAAATCAAATTAAAATTTCTGAGGAAGATCAACATAAGAAAAATTTTACAACCCCATGGGGGAGATTCTATTATCAAGTCATGCCCTTTGGCCTAAAGAATGTGGGCACAATGTATTAACAGGCTATGACTATCATATTTCATGATATGCTTAATGACATAATGGAAGACTATGTGGATGACATCTTGGGTAAATCTAGGACTAGAGAAGATCACCCACTAATCTTGTTGCACATCTTTCAGTGTCTTAGAGACTATAAGGTTAGACTCAACTCGAAGAAATGTGTTTTTGGGGTACTATCAGGAAAATTGCTTGGTTTTATTATTTCAAGGAGAGGAATTGAAGTCTACCCTACAAAGGTTCCTGCCATAACAATAATACCTCCTCCTAAAAACATCAAGCAACTGAACAGTCTATAGGGGAAGATATAAGAAATCAGAAGGTTCATCTCCCATCTCGTAGAAAAGTACCACTCATTCACACATCTTCTGATGAAAGATGTTGACTTTCATTGGGGTTCAAAACATTAACAAGCTTTTTATTTTCTTAAGGAATATTTGTCCAAACCCCCTGTTGTAATGCCACCTATAGTAGGTGAACCACTACTATAGTACATTTCTACTACTAAATTTACAATTTCCACACTTTTGGCCCAATATGATATAGAGCAGAAAGAAAAAGTTGTTTACTACCTTAGTCATATGTTGATTTCTTATAAGCTAAACTACCCATAGATTGAGAAGGATTTCTTGGTCCTCACTTTTTATTTTCAAAAATTCTTCATTATTTTTTGAATAATAAGACCAAGCTCATATTAAAAGTTGACCCATTGAAATACTTGTTATCAAAACCTGCACTTACATGAAGTATGATCAAGTGAATCATCCTACTGAATGAATTTTATATTGAGTATTTCTATCAGAAATTAGTTAAAGGGAAAGTGTTGGCAGATCAACTAGCTGAAGCCCCTTTTTCAAGTACTGAACCTTTGAGTCTGGAAATTCTAGAAGCTTCTACAATGTACCTTGAGGAATCTATTACATTTCAACTATACTTTAATGGCTCCTTTACATTTCACGGTTCAGGTGCAATAGTTTTGCTGATCACCCCTTCAGGAGATTTGATCCCTCAAGCATTCTAACTCAGGTTCCCATGTACAAATAATATAGAAGAATATGAATTCCTTATTTTAGGGATGAAACTAGCTATCAAGTGGGACATTAGACAAGTGAATGTGATAGGTGATTATATACTGATCATTAAACAAATAAATGATGAGTATAAAGTTAAGGATGAAAAAATTCTTACTTACAAAAAAGGGTTGACACTCTGAAGGATTTCTTTGAGAAAATTACATTCGATCAAATCCTTAGAGGAAAAATTCAAGTAGTGAATGTTATGGCTACAGTTGGGTCTACGTTACACATCCCACCCAGAAACAACAACATGTTGTTCTTTTTCAAGCATCTATGAATACCATCATATGACATATTGTAGTCTTGTTTGGTATGTGAAGTTGTTGGTCCCTTTTCCCCTTGGTACCTTGACATATTCAATTACCTTCATGATGGAACCTTCACTTTGGATATTTCCCATTATGACAAAATAAACCTTATCTAGTGCATATCCCACTACACCTTACTTAGGGTAACTCTCCATCGTAGAGGTTATGATGGGGATCATTTGTGTTGTCTTAATTCAGAGGACTCTACCTTAGCAATCAAAGAGGTGCAAAAAGGAATCTGTGGGGCCCATACAAGTGGGATATTCTTGGATAAATAGATACTAAGAGTGAAATTTTATTGGCTGACCATGGAGAATGATTTCTTCAAATACGTAATGAAATGTTTGCTATGTGAAAAATATGGCAACTTGATACATGTGTCAGTGCAATCATTACAACCTATTACCAAAACATTGCCTTTTTAAAAGTGGGGACTCGATCTCATTGGTAAGCTTACCCCTACATCTTTTGTGGTCCATATGTTAATTATTACTACCACTGAGTACTTCACAAAGTGGGTAGAGGTTGTTCCTCTCACCTATGTCACTGGTGTGCAGATATCCAAATTCATAATGAACCATATCATTTTTTGGTATGACATCCCCTCTACCATTGTACCTGACAATGGTAAGTCATTCAAGAATAAAACTGATGAAGGTGTTATGTCAACACTTTCAAATCCAACTCAAGTATTCAAACCCCTATTACCCTCAAGGTAATGGGTAGGTTGAAGCCTCAAATAAAACCCTTGTTCATATTATGGAGAAGATGGTGAATAAAACTATGGTCATAATTGGCATTTTTAGATTCATCCCACCCTCTCAGCTTAAAGAACATCCATCTGCACCCCTACTGGTGCTACTCCATATTCTCTAGTTTTTGGCACATAATCTGTATTACCCCTTGAGATTGAACTCCCCTCTTTTTTCATAGAGCTAAGAAATTACTTGGATAAAGAGGAGGACTACATAGTGGCTCGGCTAGTAGAGCTAGAGCTATTGGATGAAAAGTGCCTTCATGCCCTTGATCACCTCAAAGTGTATCAAAACCGAGTGTGTAGAGGTTACAAAAAAATAATGATACCTCAAAAATTTGAGGTAGGAGACCTTGTTCTAAAGGAAAATCAGTTCAATACCACCAAGGATCGTGAAAATAAAGGTAAGTTTAAGCCTAACTGGTTAGGGCCATATGTTGTGGTCACTAAATTTGGTTTAGGTGCATATAATAATGTTGACTCAAATGGGGATGAACTTAGGGAACCCATGAAATCCATACATCTCAAGACTTTATATGCTTAAGTATGGGGTACCTCAAAATATCAACAATAACAATAAATATATAAAATTAGAAAAATTAAAGAGAAATCAATGCATCCAAGTGTGAAAACCATGCAATTTTGGCACTTTGGACAAGTCCTTTAGGTGAAAACCAGTTTCCGGTGCCATTAGAGGGTCCATTATTCACAATCATCTCATATCTAGGATTATGATGGCTTTATCCTCGACCTAGTTTTTTCATGTGTCTAAGATACTTTTGAGCCTATCCCTCTTGGCCTTGATCTGACTGATCCTACTTACATATGTGAAGATTTTTCCTTTGTACATTCCCATCTAACACTAGGGGAAAATTTTCATCATCACTTCTTGCACATACGCATGGCCTTCTTCCCTTGTACATCCCATCTATCACTGGGGGCATCCACGTTTCTTTTTTTTCTTGCACATAGCTTTGGAAAACTTCTAGAAAATTGTAAAAACATTCGTATAACTTTTGAAAATCCCAAAACATTCAAATGTGTTTATTTGGAAAATACTCAAAACATTCAATATAACGTTTTCTTAGAAGAAATAATAAACAATATAACATAGTGCATAATACAAAAAAAAAAAACTATCCCACAAAAACAAAGTAGTAGTTTACTTACTTTATTTCTTTGTTTGTACATAGTTTTTTTGGTTTTCCTTTTCATATTGTGTGCTTAAAAATGAACCCAATTGAACTTTCAACATATTAAAGTGTTACTTTAATCCAAGAAATAGTTCATTAATCCATTTTTATCACACCCTTGCATGCTTGCATATAGTTATGTTGTTTTGATTAGGATTTGCATTAAATGTGTTAAAACTTATCTTGTTTTCTTGTATAATACCGTTGTCATATCATCATCATTATCATCCTAAACTCATCACATATCAATAAATTATAAACTACTCCATCATACAATTGAAAAACCTTACACATGTATCTAAGCTAAAGGGTCATATAATATCATCAAAGAGGGGCAAGAGGGATTCTTTATCCCCCTTCTTGCTATTCATAGACTTTAATGAAAACATGGGTTCATCATTTTTCTCTCCTTATGAGGCACTAGATGACCATCATAATCAAACTCTTCATATATATCTTACCAAAACAACGTCGCATGACAAAATGTTTATCAATATACATCATCGATACAATATTTTCCTATGTTGGGCTACCTGGGCATATTTGTTACTTCACAATTCTTGTTAGGTAAATGTCCACACACATTTTTATTCTCCTAATATCATTTTGTTCCTAAAAATTTTCATAAAATCCAAAAAAATGGTAAAAATTCAAGAATGGATGACTCTCACCAAAATGGTAAAATTCAATTTTTTTTTCCAACATCAGGTGAAATTGGTAAATTTGGAAGCATGCATGGTCTACGTGATCTTGCATCAGATGCATTTCCTCTGAGATGATTGAAAATTCCCTTTGTCCCTACAAATCATTTGATTCTTTAGTTCCTCAACTGATGTTCTTGAAATAATTGATACTCAAAGACCATTTTGATCTATGCTCCATTAACAAAGCATCAGTTTACTTATTATGTTTAGCTACATCCCTTACATGCAAACAATTTAGTCCTCTCAGATCCCCATTACACTCTTCATAGTGCACAATTGATTTTCATTACCCCTAACTAATCTATTTATTCAACTCGTCATGTCTACATTTGATTAAGGCTATGTCCATTTTCAGACCCATTTCCCCTTAACTTGAACATTTGGGAAATGAAGCCCATGATAATAAAATGACTCTTGGTACAACTATCTTAAACGTTGTTTTCTTGAGTATGTGTGTTTGTACTTTTTTCCATGTCAAAATTAGCTTTTTTAATTTCATCCTATTGTCTTGTGTTATTTATGTTTCATTGAGTTAGTGTTCTAGGTGGTGAAGGTGAAATGTTAGTATTATATGCACTTATCATGTTATTTTACAATTTACCTATTAATGTATGCGTATATTTTAATAAGAGGTGATGATGTAGATAATATTGTGCAACGTGATGAAACAAACCTTTCAGTTTATTGAACCCTAGATGGATGTAAAAACTCTATTTCCATATTCTTCACTATCATGTATTATCACTATACAATTTTTCTTCCAAAACACTTGAGGCAATAGGGATCATTTTTATACCCCCCATCCCCCTTAGGTATACCATTCTTATGGCTATTTGTTTCCTTCATATTTTCTATCATCGATCGAACCTATTATATCACCCCATCGACACTCGAGGGGTCATCCTAAATTCTACTAATTTATCTTCAAAATTTACTTGTTTATACTTTCCTACTATCTTTTAAGTTTTGTCACTTACGCCACCCCTAAGTGGGGCAAATGTAGACACTCTAAAATAGGGGCTTTTACCCAATTTTATTGCTAAAAGTGTACTAACTATCCTCTGTGCTATAATTTTCATGTTATAATTAGTGATTTTCCACTAATTAACTAACCATTTTCCTTCTATTCTAGTCAATTAAGGACACTTTTTTAATTAACTAGCCTCTATCACATTCTGGATGCCAATTAACGACACTTCATTAGTTATAATCCTCTTCAAATTGATTAATTAAATATTATGAGTTAATTAAGCTTTTTAATAATGTATTTAATCAATAAACCCTTTTATTGGCTAAATCCCTTCTTTCAAATGCTTCAAATCATATCAAATTCCTCCTAAATCACCTCCAAACAACCTAAAAAGTTTATTCTAGCCTATTAATTAATCCTAGTTGATTAATTAAATCATTTCCAACTCCCATGAGTTGCTAATCAATTTTTAATTCCTCTAATCAAGCTTAACAAGTCTAAATCTACTTTATCCTTTATCCCACATTCATTGGGATTCAAGCTTCTCCCAAATATGAAAGCTATATAAAGGACCCTCTTACATCCTTTCACACCTACACCATACTTTTTCTAGTATTTCATTTAAGACATATGATAAGATCCTTCTCCATTATTTTGGAATATCTACTTCATCTTGTGCATCCATTCTACCATTGTTGAGTAGAAAGGAAGATCCAATCTTGGCCTTGTAGCTATTTCTTGGTGAGATCCTTCCCTCTCTTTGGTAATCAAACACACAAATTTGATTACTCATGATCTAAAGAGGCTCATGTTGTAGAGTAATCATACATTTTAGTAGGAATGGTTAGCACTAGTTTATTCAATTCATGTTTATGCAAAATAGCTAGTTTCCTTTAATCTCTAATCATAATGCTAATGGTAGACTTATCTTTTCTTTGGAACTATTAGGTGTTAGTTCCTTTCAATTGGCATTGTAAATTTAACATGAATACAGAATCCATGATTACATCTCTAAAATCTAAAATCTAACATCTTAAGGATGCTTCTTAGGATGATGTTCTTTCTCCTTCTACATATCATCTTCATTCTATGTCTTCTATATGTGCTCATATTAGTAAACCTCAAATCTATCTGCTCCCCGTGCCTCTCAAGTTTTCAATCAATGCCACGCAACAAGATATTCTTTCGAAACTCATAACTCATCAATTAATTATCTTTCCATCTACTCATTGTTATCCTCCTTATCGGATTGCAAAATATCAATGTCTTCCATATTGTAATTATCATCAAATCAATGGACTTAATGACAATGATCGTTATGCTTTATAACGAAGAATCAAGAATATTGAGTGTCAAGGTTTCATCTCATTCACCGCACAACATTATGTTACATGGTCCTCTCCACTTGTTACATCTCAATGGATTTTAAAATTTGATCCGTCTAATGAGCATCATGCCATCATTTATAAGGAAAGTTAAGATCTGCATAGGCAACCACCCCTAAAAATCAATACAACACCTCTTCTCGAGTCACATACGGCATCACCAAGTAAACATAAGAAACCTCCTTTAAAAATCAGTGCAACGCCTCTTCCTCTTAAGTCATCCACAACATTACCAAGTCAAATTATACAACCACCTCTCAAAATCAGTCCACCTTCTTCTCCTATATAGTATTTTGCAATGTCATCAATCCCACATAAGCTAAAACCAACCAATTTTGTTAAAGATACTACTCCTACTGATGGCCAGGAAACACTTCACACTCTACCACCATCGCATGGTCCTCTTGTTGCTTCCACCTACCATTTTGTTGGCCCTCACTCTTATCACGACATAGATAATGATCTCCCACAATTGCATGACACCTCTCACGTTGCTGCATATATCTACATCATCATAGTACACATGGGGGGAATCACACTTATTCCCCTAGCATTCACACATGTTTTATATTCACATTATTTCACCTCTAGTATATTACATACAACATACACACCATGATACATGATCGTATTGTAACTACCTGATGACGCACTATTGTGTTTCATTTCACAGTTGACTATTGAGGGAATCCTATAAACACGAACCCCATACATTGTACTATATACTTTACACATTGCGCATCTTCATACATCCTACACTTGGCTTACTACATTTTACACATACATTTTAGATCTTGTCCTACATACACGATACACATTGTATACATACCTCACTCCTTATATCACATTCTATACATCCTACATTACATATTACACACATTGAACATCATACTACACCTACTACACATATTACACATTTAATACATCTACTTCTACGCGCTGCACTCATTACCCTATGACACACTCTAGTCTCGCAGTCCTTATTGGACCGTTGAGGGTTTACATCACAAAAGGACCACATCACACTCAACCATTCAATGATTCACAAATTTTCTTATGTGATATTCCTATATTAGTGATATATGCTTTAGGTTACAAGGTCACTTCTTATAGCATCATATCGTGATAGGTTACATCATCACTTCCACTTACATAATTTAGTGATATACAAAGTAGGATAAATCATCACTCTTTCGATCATCCTTTAGTTACTTGCGCTATAGGCTATGTCATCACTTCTATTTACATCATTTAGTGATATACGGTGTAGGCTAATTCATCACTCCTTCCATTAATTTTTTGTGATATACACTTTAGGATATATTATCACACATTATTGCATGTCATCTATGTCACATATCTTTACTATACACTCATTACATTACGCTACATACAACACATACTTCGACCATTTCTCGATGACACACTCTTGTTTACGGTTCATTATTGACCGCTGAGGGGGCATAAAAAAATGAACCTCATTACATACAATTACATTCACTTTGGGGGCATGCGGATCCTATCATTCATTCTGTATTCCATTTTATCCATCCGTAACATATTACATATCTTGGTTGCATCTATTCTTGCTTGCATTTATTGTACATGTTCACTTTATTACACATGCTAGATACTGTTGTATATATCTTTCCCCCAGGTAGATATAGACAAGCAGGAGAATGGAGAAATCAAAGAAGCTCAAATCCCTGACATGCCCAAGGCACAGAAGTGGCACAGAAGTGTCGCGCACAGAAGTGGCGCACGACACATGCGCCCAAGAATGGATGTCGACAGGGAAAATGGTGCGGCGCACAAAAGTGCACAATGGATGAAGTGGCACACAGCACGAAATGTCGACAGGGAAAATGGTGCGCCCAAGGCGCACACGAAGTGGCGGTGCACAGACACGATAATGGATTTTGACAGGGCAAACGGTGGAATGTCGACAGGGAAAATGGTGCGCCCAAGGCACACAGAAGTGGCGCACACAATGGATGTCGACAGGGCAAACGGTGCGCCCAAGGCGCACAGAAGTGGCACACGACAATGGATGCGCCACAGAAGGACAACGACAATGGATGGGCGCACATGAAATGAGGATGTCGACACACACACAATGGATGTGCACTTGGCGCACCTTCAGGAGGCGCAACATTTTGAGCACTGACAGGAAGCAGACCCTGGCGCAGATATTCAGATGGCCATAACTTTTGACTGGGAGCTCGGATTCATGCAAGGTTGGAATTTTTGGAAAGCTTACGAGGTCCTCTGTCCAACTACAACTAGATATATTTAATTGGGTGAGAAAAAATTCTTAAAAATGCAAAATACAGTTCGCCACTTTTGGGTTCGCTGGGGTTCTCACCTACCACCATAATGAGATAGTTAAGTGCATTCTGGAGGTGGTTGGGGTAGATTTCGATTTCCTCTCTCCCTTCTTCTCGCTCTCCTATAAATTGTAAGGAGGGGCTTCTTTCTAAAGGTTGGACATTTCTTGTTTTGCCCCTCCCTTCTTCTCTTTGGTAGGTGAACTTGTGGAGTTAAAACCTCCCATTTGAAACTGTAATGCAACCTTGCCTCTTGGCATTTTGCAGTGTGTTGTATCAATCTTTGGAGCAAATTAATGCATGTCTGTGGATGATTCTCAACCCTCTCTGTATTCATTTGCATCCCCTTGATCTTTCACTGTGAATCTGGCTATCTGTGCATGATCTTGCATTGCATTTTAATGGTCTGTGTTTATTGGCAAGACAGGTGTTCTTCATTCCTCGGTGCATCACCTTTGTAGTTTAGGTTTTATTTTATGCATTTTCTTACCCTGTCTCCTTGGCAAGTTAGATTAGGTTTTTAGTAAACCCTCTGCATTTTCTACGTGTGCATCTGAACAGAGGAATAGGAACCGGCCTTCATCCGGAGAGCTTTTCCGATTTCGCAAGGTCCCACACTTGGGAAAAGCTCCATGTTATGCAATCGTACTGAGAGTCTCAACCCATCGTGTTGCAGACATTCAGGGGTGCTGCGATTCATCATCAATAGTTTTGGCATGCTCGGTGGGACCAAGAGGTCATTCTACAAGATTTGAAGGGATTTTCAAGAAATTCGGACTTAAAAATTACAGGTTTTACAGTTTCAGTTTTTTCACCTTCCAGGCTGAACTTTGAAATCAATTTTCAAGGACTTAACTTGCTCGAAACAAGTCAAAATTTCACCAGTTGATAGATCGGGGGGTAATCTTCAAAAGGGTATTTTTAGATTTTTGAGATTTTGAAATTCAAAATTTCATGGTTTTTTGATTTTCGGATTTTGGGTTTTCGGAAGTCTGGCATTTTTGGATTTTCGGGACTGTCATTCCAAATCAAATTCCAAACTCTAAAATATAAAAAATATAGGTCTCTCAAATTCTATTTTTTAAATATTGTCAGGTTTGGTGTGTAACTTGGCAGAAGTCTACCTTTTGAGGCTCATTTTTTCTAACACATCTGGCGACTCCGAAGGGGTAGAATTCAGCGGTGTAGCAGCAAAAGTTGCCCAGGCATATGAGAAGAATTCAAACCAGGTCAAATACTCGAGAAGAGGGGCTATTTTTCCACTTGCAACTATCACCAGGAGGAGGAAGGAGAGGAAGAAGACCACAAAGATCACCATCTCCACCTAACAGGACTTTGTCTACACCTCCACCTGGTAGGCCTTTTCTCGCATCGACCAAGGTTCTTAGGCCAATCATAATGGCACATCTACCACCGAATCCCTTTTTCAACTTCACGGGTAGTAGTCCACTTGCCCTAAATGCTCATAATCAAATTCCAGTTGCAGCACTAAAGAATATACCCTATTTTACGGGAGAAAATCATACTACTCCTATTGATCACATCCAGGATATTGCTAATGCATGTGCAATACACGAAATAAATGAAATGGATGTTGCAGTCAAGTTGTTGGCTTCATCCTTCAAAGGTAAGGCCTTACAATGGTTTAGGAGCCTAGCAGCAGGGTCTATTACGAATTGGGACCAACTTTGTTCAGCTCTTTGCAACCAATTCGGGGAGAGGGCGGACAATTTATCTTTATTGGAATAGCTGACAACAATCAAAAGGGCTCCTAACGAACAAATGACAGATTTCAACTTCAGATTCCAACGGACATGGGACAGGATTCCAATAGCTGTGAGACCAACCGCCGAAGGAGCATTCCTTTATTTCTTAAAGGCTATAAATTCAGACATAGCCATGATGATCCAATCAATGGGAGGAACAATGCTGCCAGGGGCCTACGACACAGCTATCAGAGCAGAGAACTGTTTGATCCAAGCTGGCAAGCTTGCACCAAGGCCACCAATGCCTCTCTATCCGGATATGGGAAATCCTACAACCAGTCAAGCACCAGAGTTGAATCCCATTCCAACTCCTAGAAATCAAAGCAATAATGAGGCGTCGACTTCTTCAAATACTTCAAAGGAATTGCAGGAGGTCATGAAACAACTGCAGAACCTTGGAAATGAACTAGTGACTATCAAAAGACAACAAGCTCAAAGTGCTAGACCATATCAGCCTCAAGCACAGTACCAAGCTAGGCCCCCATACCAACAAAATAGACCACCTCCTCAGGCTGCAAATCAAAACCAAAACCAAGGACAACCTCAAGCTGCCAGGCCATTTCAACCGTATGATCCAAATGCAACGACGTCCTCAAGAGCCTTGGTCCCACACAAAATAACATGGCACAGGAATACGACTGGTGTTACCCTTGCAATCTACCTCACAATCAGTCAGCATGTTTCAATGGTGCACTAAATCAGGCTTTGATGGTGCAAACCATTAGTGTGCCTCAAGAACCAAGCCAGGAGGAGAATCAACAGCAAGAAATGCAACAAGAAGGACCTCCAACAGAAACCACATTGGCCAATTGGCAAACGGAAGACTTCTGTGGAGTTAACCAACAGCCTTTTCAAGGCGTGGCTTACCAACACACGGTCAAAGAAGAGAAATATAGGAGAGGGACAACCATGTAATCCAGTTGTTTCTCAACCCACTCTTACACAACAAGGGGTCAGTAGACCAAACATAGCTCCAAATGTGCAAAATCAGCCTAAGGTACCTGTTGTAGCAACACACGCACATGCTCAAGCTCCAGAAAAGTTTGCACCAAGTAAGGGACAGCAAAAGGACAATTCATCCCCTTTCAGCATCATTGATCAAATGAAGAAGATGAATGTGAATATATCAATGTGGGAATCTTTATCCATCCCAGGACAAAGAGATCTTCTACAAGCTGCCATGAAGAATTGGTCAACTTCGAACCAGCAGGCTCATATGCAAGAGAAGGTCTTCACGAATGCTGCTCAGCCTGAAGGGAATCATGGAGGACAACAAGGTAAAGTTTTGAAACCCCCTCCATTCTATGTTTCATTAATCATCGGGGATAAATTAGTACACAACTGCATGATTGATTCTGGGGCAAGTAGTTCAGTGATGCCAAAGCAAATAGCTGATCAACTGGGTTTGAAATATGAGCCAGTGCTGAAAGGAGTAGTACAGCTAGATGGAACGGCAGTAGGAACTGTTGGAGTCATCAAATGGGTTAAGCCTAACACTACATTCTTGTCCTAATGTTACAGTTCTACAAGATGTGTCTGTGATTGACCTTCCGCCACTCTTTGCGTTGTGTCTATCAAGAGAATTCACTGCAAAAATCGGTGGATATTTATCTGCAGATTGGTCACACATGATTTTTAGGACAAGGTATGGAGCCAAAGCAACAATCAGGTCAGAACCAATTGCCAATTTCCATATTGAGCCTCATGTATCAGGTCCTATCAATGCAAATTGCTCAGCTTTTGATCAGGAGGAGTGTTCAAATGATCCTAGAAACAGGTACTAAGGTCGAGGGAATTCCTGATTTAACTTTGGATGAATGGGCAAACAAGAGTCATGAATTTGACCCATACAAGGAAATTGAAGAATCTGAATTGGGCGTGTATTGTATACACGAAGAAAATTCACCCATTCCCGACATCATTCAGCCTGAACAAAAGGATGAAAACAAAGTTTGGAAATTATTTTTCGATGGTTCGAGAAGCAGACAAGGTGCTGGAGGTGGTGCAATGTTGATTTCACCACAAGACATCAAATATTTTTCAGCTTTTCGTTTCCAGTTTTCCTGTTCAAACAACACGGCTGAATACGAAGCATTGATTCATGGAATTCATTGGGCTAGGAAAAGGGGCATAAAGAACTTGCAGGTGTTTGGAGATAGCGAGCTGATCGTCAACCAAGTTAGGGGACAACATGCTACAAAGAACGACTTGCTGAGGAGCTACAAGAATAGGGTATGGGACCTCATTGAGGATTTCAAAGCTTTCAACATTGTGTCCATACCCAGGAAGAAAAATGAAGTCGCAGATAGGCTCGCAGCAGTTGGAGCAACGTTTGATGTGGTTGACAACATCAGAAGGGGAAAAACACAGCCACATATCCATGTGATTGTGAGGCCAGCAGTTCCAGATAATAACACAAGCTGGCAGGTGTTTGAGAATGATCAACAGATCGTCAATTTCTTACAAGAAGAGGCTGAATTCTCAGCTAGGAATCAGGACAAATTAGAGCAGCAGTATGGGGATCAAGTAGTGCAGCTGCGGACAAACAAGCTTCCTAAGGGTTTAGTAACATTGGAGTCTATCTTCAACCCTAACGACCAGTTCCGTAAGGAAAAGGCTAACATACAGGTCAAGAGAGAAGATTCAGAGCCAATTCCGGTTGGGGAAGGAAAAACTCTTCAAATTGGTAAAGTGGCCACTGAGCAGGAGAAATCAGATTTCATACAGCTTTGCCAAGAATTTCTAGATGTCTTCGCTTGGAGCTATGAAGACTTAAGAGGATTCGATCCAAATTTGGCACAACATACCATAGAATTGGATCCAGATGCTAAGCCCATCAGGCAGAAGCAGAGACCAGTCAACCCTCACATTGAACCTCTAATGAAGAAAGAGCTAAATAAGCTAATAGAGGCAAGCATTATTTTCCCGATCAAGCACTCAAGCTGGGTTGCAAACTTGGTTCCGGTCAGGAAGAAGAGTGGAGAAATCAGGTTGTGTGTGGATTTATTGAGACCTAAACAGGGCATCTCTCAAAGACCATTACCCACTTCCTTCAATGGAACAAATATTGCAAGTAGTATCTGGTTCAGAGAGATTCTCTCTCCTAGATGGCTACTCAGGGTACAATCAGGTGATGGTGAAAGAAGATGACCAATTCAAGATGACTTTCACCACCAAATGGGGGACCTATGCCTACAAGAAAATGCCATTTGGGCTATCAAATGCTGGAGCCACTTTCCAAAGGGCAATGGATATGGCATTGAAGGGGTTGATCAATAAAATAGTTTTGATATATCTTGACGACATCACTGTATTCTCAAAAAATTCAGCGGATCACCTCTGTCATTTGAGGCAAGTATTTCAGAGATGTAGAAGATTT
This sequence comes from Taxus chinensis, assembly GCA_019776745.2. Classification (NCBI taxonomy): domain Eukaryota; kingdom Viridiplantae; phylum Streptophyta; class Pinopsida; order Cupressales; family Taxaceae; genus Taxus; species Taxus chinensis. The sequence goes on along the minus strand of CM034152.1, from coordinate 666,509,739 downwards.
GGGGTATCATTGAATCCCAAAAAATGCATATTCTTGGCTCACGAGGGAAAACTTCTAGGCCATATTGTTTCAAAGGAAGGGTTGGCGATTGACCCAGAAAGAGTTGAAGCAATTTGAGCATTGCCTTGCCAAGTCACAAGAAGGCTCTTCAAAGCTTCTTGGGAAGGATCAATTTTGTCTGCAGATTTGTTCCAAACTTTGCAGCTCTCGTAAAGCCAATAACGCTGATGTTAAAGAAGAGCATGGCATTTAAGTGGACATCTGAAGGCAAGGCAAGTTTTGAGGCAATAAAAGAGGCTATATCTCAAGCTCCAACTCTCGTCAATCCAGACTTCTCCAAGGACTTCGTGCTATATGCCTTTGGTGGTGGGGACATGATTTTTGCAATCCTGGTACAACAAAACAAAGGAGGATTAGAACAACCAGTTGCTTTCTTCAGTCAAGGCTTGGAGGAATACAAAACTAGGTACTCTTTCATTAAAAAGCATGTCCTTGCAGTAATCAGGAGCTTAAAGAAATTCAAGCACCTAGTCTCAAACAACAAGATCCAATTATTGGTCTCTCATGCGGGAGTCAGGGACTTCCTTCTAAACAAGGATCTGAATGAGAAACATGCAGGATGGATAACTCGTGTCATGGAATATGACATCGAGATCAAGGTCACCAAACTAGTACGTGGGAAGGGACTATGTGAGCAGCTAGCCTTGAGTCAACAAGTTGAAGCAGGTGATGAAAAAGAGACTGCCTTGGTACTACAGGATGATCAAGAACAAGAAAATGATGATGTGCCTACTCCTTGTTGGACTCAGAATATGATACACTTCCTACAGACAGGCCTATGCCCCCCAGAAATGAGAAAAGCAAAGAGGAGATACTTCAGATTACAAGCCATTCCATATGTGCTTGTTGATGGTATTTTGTTTAAGAAAGACATCAATGGAGTTCTATTGAGGTGCATTGGGACAAATCAAATTAAAAGGGTGTTACGAGATTTTCACGATAGAGATTCTGGAGGACATTTCGCCCCATGAGTAACAGCTCTCAAGATAATGAAGGCAGGGTATTATTGGCCGACAGTCTTCAGTGACTACTATACATGGATAAGAAAGTGTAAGAAATGTGCACTCTTCACAGGCAAAGAAAGACTAGTAGCACTTCCATTGCACCCAATTCTGGTTGACCAACCATTTATGCAATGGGGATTGGACTTCGTCGGGGTCATCAATCCAAACTCAAGCCAAGGCCACAAGTGGATTCTCACGGCAACAGACTATTTCACCAAGTGGACCGAAGTAGTAGCGCTCAAAGAAGCAAATGAGTCTAACATACTAGACTTTTATGGAGGAATAGTGACCAGGTTCGGTGTGCCGACCATTATCATATTAGAAAATGCATTGGCATTTATAGGTTCTAAGATTACAGAATGGGCTGTCAAGAATGGAATCTATTTGAGCACCTCTTCAAATTATTACCCGCAGGGTAATGGACAGGTAGAGTCCACGAACAAAAATTTGCTAAGAATCATCAGGAGGACTCTGGATGAAAATAAAAGAACATGGCATACCAAGCTAAAATCAGCATTATGGGCTGACATAATAACACCAAAGAGGTCTACAGGTAATTCCCCTTACAAGTTGGTCTATGGAAAAGAGGCAGTATTGCCTATATCATTAGAACTGCCTACATTGGAGTTCATGAAGCAGTTGAAGTTGGCTGAGTTCGAACCAATGGAGGCTAGGTATGCAGAGTTGATGGAATTGGAAGAAATTAGAGAACATGCAGTTCAAACAATTGAGAAAGATCAGACCTTAGTAAAAAGATGGTTTGATGAGAAAGCGAGAACAAGGACCTTCCAGGAAGGGGACCTAGTTCTGAAATGGGATGCAGATCGGGAAAAACCAGGAAGGCATTCCAAGTTTGATGCCATTTGGAGTGGCCCCTACATGGTCACGGGATGTAAAAGTAGTAATGCCTTCCAATTGTCTACATTGGATGGAGAAGAACTCCCGATTCTGGTTAACAGAATCCATCTAAAACATTGCTACTAAAAGGAAAAGGTTTACCCTTGTAAATATTAGCCTAGATTTCAATTCCTCTAAGTGCGTATGCATATTGTCTTGTTGTAGTTAGGTTTCTATTTCCCTAAGTGCTCCGGCACAGGTTTTTTTGCTCTCGGGTTGAATTTCTATAGTTCAGAATGCTGTCAGAGAAGAAGTTGCAGTATCAGGTTCGGGATCAGATATCAAGTTGGTCTCAGGTTATTGCTTAATGACTCCATGCCCAATGGATTGCTAAAAGGCCACTGATATTCCACCTAGCAGGCAGGTGATCCCATTGAGTCGCCAAATTGTTGTATATATATTTTCCCCCCCAGGTAGATGTAGACAAGCAGGAGAATGGAGAAATCAAAGAAGCTCAAATCCATGACATGCCCAAGGCACACAGAAGTGGCGCAAAGCACAAGAAGTGGACAAAAATGTCGACAGGGAAAATGGTGTGCCCAAGGCGCACAGCAGGAAACAATGGATGTTGATAAGGCAAATGGTGCGCACAAGGCACACAGAAGTGGCGCACAAGGAATGTTGACAAATGGTGTGCCCAAGGCACACAGAAGTGGCGCACGACACAGAATGTCGACAGGGTAAATGGTGCGCCCAAGGCGCACAGAAGTGGCGCACAGCACAGAATGTCGAAAGGGAAATTGGTGCGCCCAAGGCACACAGAAGTGGTGCAGGATAATGGATGTCGAATAGAGGAAAATGTATGCGCACCCACAGAAGCGGTGCATGGAAGAGGATGTCGACACACACACAGGAAACGGTGCGCCTAAGGCACACAGAAGTGGCACATGACAATGAATGTTGGTAGGGAAAAGTATGTGCCCTTGGTGCACACCTGCGCCAAGGTGCAGGAGGCGCAACATTTTGAGCACTGACAGGAAGCAGACCCTGGCGCAGATATTCAGATGGCCATAACTTTTGACTGGGAGCTCAGATTCATGAAAGGTTGGACTTTTTGGAAAGCTTACGAGGTCCTCTATCCAACTAATGACTGGATATATTTAATTGGGTGAGAAAAAATTCTTTAAAATGCAAAATATAGTTCGCCACTTTTGGGTTCGTTGGGGTTCTCACCTACCACCATAATGAGATAGTTAAGTGCAATCTAGAGGTGGTTGGGGTAGTTTTGGAATTCCTCTCTCTTTTCTCTCTCATTCTTCCTCCTATAAATTTTAAGGAGGGGCTTCTTTCTAAAGGTTGGACATTTCTGTTTTGCCCCTCCCTTCTTCTCTTTGGCAGGTGAACTTGTGGAGTTAAAACCTCCCATTTGAAACTGTAATGCAACCTTGCCTCTTGGCATTTTGCAGTGTGTTGTATCAATCTTTGGAGCAAATTAATGCATGTATGTGGATGATTCTCAACCCTCTCTGTATTCATTTGCATCCCCTTGATCTTTCACTGTGAATCTGGCTATCTGTGCATGATCTTGCATTGCATTTTAATGGTCTGTGTTTATTGGCAAGACAGGTGTTCTTCATTCCTCGGTGCATCACCTTTGTAGTTTAGGTTTTATTTTATGCATTTTCTTACCCTGTCTCCTTGGCAAGTTAGATTAGGTTTTTAGTAAACCCTCTGCATTTTCTATGTGTGCATCTGAATAGAGGAATAGGAACCGGCCTTCATCCGGAGAGCTTTTCTGATTTCGCAAGGTCCCACACTTGGGAAAAGCTCCATGTTATGCAATCGTACTGAGAGTCTCAACCCATCGTGTTACAGACATTCAGGGGTGCTGCGATTCGACATCAACAAATACCTTGTATGGAATTATCTTTATCATACACACATACATGTTCATTTTCTTTCTAGTTGTGATATGAGACTCTACAGGTCCATTACACGTAGCACAGATGTTTGGCACCAGTCTCACAACGGTTCTTAATGGCATCCACATCCATACACTACAGGTGTTATTGTTTCATTTTTGTTCATAACACACTATTTTATTAGTTTGCACATGATTTGACATATTTTTTATCTTTATAACATGATAACAGACATTTCATGTGCAATATTTTTGATGTAGGGATATTTATTTCCATCTGTGTTTGTTATATTGTCTTCTATTGTTTGTTCTTGTTTGTGGGCTTTTCCCTTTGTCTTGTGTGCACACTTGTATGCTTTTGGCTTCGTCGACCTTGATTGTCTTGTGACATTGTGAGTGTTGTCCCATGTTTGAAACTTGGAGTATTTACATTATCTTCTTACACATTGTCTACGTAGTTTACACTTGTCTTCTACACGCATGCTTGTTTTTTACTAACACTTTTTTCCTAGCCACTTTTTTTGCATGTGCCTTGGTTTCTACCAAGCACATCCTTTCTCCCCTGTAGGTAACAAATTTAGTTATGGTGGTTGTTCCTCTTTTGGGGATGCATCCTCTTGAAATGATGTCATATGTACCCCCAAAGAGGGAAGGCATCATTTGGGGTTTACACACTTGTCATTTTTTGTCCATGACATAGTGGGTTACATAGTGTCTGGGTTCAGAAAAGTCTACATAAATCCATACACAATGGATTTTATAGGGTATATTGTCCTTAGCACATGTGTGGGTACACACCATTTGTAGTAGTGTTTTATACAATGGGAAGTAGATAAATTTTGGAGGACAACACTAGGCAGTTTCTCCCTACACTTCTTTAATTACATTAGCGTAAAATCACCTAAAAAACTAGGCAGTACAGAGATCTCTATAATTTTAGGAAGCAGTTATAGGTTGGAGGATAAATCATACTTTCCTCCCTACACTTTTTCGGTTAGTGGCATGAAATTACCCAAAAAAATTACACTTCATTGACATGATCCTTTCTACAACCTTTTTCTCATCACGGATCAGGTGCACATATTCCTTTTTCATTTTCATACTTTCATTACATGCTTTTTAGATACATACATGCATCTTTACACACATTTTTACACATATACATACGTATTTGACTACTTGATCATCTTCTCTTTTACAAGTTTGTCTGTATGGGAAGCAATTTTTCAACAACATCACTCAACATCACACGTAGCAAAACTAACATGTAGGTACATCACACATTGGCATCTACACACACGCTTCCGCCCTAGATTCACTCTCATCACCTTTTTATACTTTTGCATCTTTAGTCTCCACACTCCACCTTTTTATCACTCCACGCTTTGTCTAGTCCCTTGACACATTTTCTACATCAATCTATAGGGATATCAGGTACACATCTCTATCTACTTTATGTTACTGAGTGTTCTGATCACAAAAATAGAGTGGGGGAAAATGTAGACACAAAATCATGCACTTCGGGTCATTATTTAGTGTCGATCACATACTACTTTTTACATGGTTCCTAAGCAAGAAGAGTACTTATTAACCTATGTATTTGGCCATATTTTGTTGCTTTATGTTGCTACTTTTATTCTTGCACCTATATTGGCCCAGTCTGTCTGTTTACACTTTAGTTTCACCTTTTTTGGATTGGAGCACCTAGCCAGGACGCCAATGTCAGGCACCCTCATCCTCTGTGGGCACCCTTTTCCTCTTTACATTTTGCTCTCACTTTTTGGGTCCTTTCTAGCCATTTGAGCATCTTACCCTTTTGGTAGTCGGCCTTTTCAGGGTTAATTTCGAAATTCAAGCAAGGGAATCATATAAATATAAAGTTATGTGATCATAATAAGGGACCAAGCACTAAGAACTAGCTATCAAGTTCCACCTAAGGTTGCATCCATCAAGGAATCTATAGCTACATTTACATCCATCTAGCTCCATCACAAGGCACAAAGGCTGGTTCTTTTATATCACACTTTATAGGAGAGGAGTCTAATGTTTCCATGCACACATTTATTACATTCTACATCTAGTTACTTTCTCACTACTCACAAAGTGTGACTAGAACAAGAGAAAACTAGGGCACCATTCCACACACACACCTAAAACTACATTGGTTCTAACATGTAGTGCAACGCTAAGTGATAAGTCCATCAATTTGGTAGTTGAGGATAGTCTGACCCCTTCATATGCATATTTATTTTTTTAGGGTTTTGATGCTTTGTATGGGGTTTTTCAGGTGATTGCTTTATCACAGATTTAAAATAACATCAGTGAACTAAGTGTGACATACATGTGATAAGAAGTGAAGGCTTTGCATCATCTGATGACTCTGTGAATTTGGCTTCTAGACTTCATGCACAGACTAGGGTGTTCATAGTGTAGACCAGGACACCCCAAGCACCCCTATCCATTTTCTAGGTGCCTCGGTCCATCCAAATCACTCAGATCTAAATTTTCTCAGGCTCTTGTGTGATAGTTTCCTCCTCCTATTCAGCCAATCTCAACTATGACATAGTCCAATAGCCTTGACGAATCAACTAAGGCATTTCTAACCCTCTTTGCACATTAGGGTTTCATACTTTCATAGCTTATTTTCTTGGGTTATTTACCTTTATTTATTTACTCATTTATTTACTGCTCCTATAGCATTAGATTAGGCTAGCCATTTATTTTCATAGTTAGCTTAATCACGTAGGTGCTGGGTGACTAGATATGGATGTTGGTGACTGTGTAAATTCTTAGAAATTGATTTCTTTTATGTCATAATGGTTTCGTTGTTGGCTCCTTTCTGTCGTTTGATATTCTCTACTTGATCACCGAGGGTACCTGTAACCTAAAAAACAAAATGGATACATGTACATATCCACAAACCACATCAAATAAAATTTAAAAAGATGCAATATGTGGATTCAGAATGACCCTGACAGTCATCCGAAGAGTGAAATTTCTACTGAGCGCTACAATAATTCTTATAACCCATGTATTTCTTGTGCGTGTGTGTGTGTGTAGAAATGGTGCCCTAGGCTGCCATTGTGCAAGTTACATAGTAATAGCGGGCTAGATCTAGAATGTAGCAATGTATAATATGTGTGAATGAAATAAAATAGACTTCCCCTCAGGGACTATGCAGTGTATGTAGAAGTGATGCAACCTTTTTTCCTTATATGGATGCTAGATGGATCCCTTTGAAGATCTTTAGTGCCTTTGGAATGCAATATTAGGTGATGATTGAAATGCTTAGTGCTCAATTCCTTATTTTGAAAATGTAATTATGTATTTATATGACTTCTTGTTTGAATTTCATAATTAACAGCTAGAAGGTGGAATCATATGTGAAAAGGATTCCCAAAAGATAAAAGAGACCCAAATAAATTGAGTAAAGGTAAGAACAGGTCATGAGCACCTAATATGGACAGAAGCGTCAGGGCGTTAGTGTCCTAACTGGGCACCAGTGTTTGAATCCATAAGGGATAAATCAGTCAAGTTTTGTCAAGGATATAGGGGTGTGTAAGACCAAAGAGAAAATAAGAAACAAAGAAAAGAGGCCAAAGATAGTTGTCAACCCCTGGTTTTATTGCTTAGGAATCATATATACATTAGTATGCTTTTGGACCTAGAAATACACCCAAGTGAGTGATTTTGTGTCTACAATTATCATATCCCAAGGTACATAATAGATGTGTTCCTTTTTATGTTTATGATCAAGGCATTGAAATAATAATTTATATTTTTTAATCCCTTCTTTTATGAAAAATAATAAGGATTTGATTTTGGGCCCTCTCCCCTTACACATCAAATTTACAATGATCTATTTCTATTGTAGTAACATATTTTGAAAATAAATGTTGTTTAGTTTACACATCAAATATTTCATTTTCTATGTGAGTTACTTTTTGATCCCTTATTCTCTTCTTCTTTATTTTTAAAAATTATTTATTTTAATTTTTCATGATACAAGTGTTTCAGTATCATCAAAAGAGTGAAACATGTCATAAGGGTGTTTTAGAAATTTTAGTGCTCGATCATATCATCTATCCCCCATCGATGGAAAGCCTCATTAAAATCCCATAAAAAATGGTGCATTTAAAAAAAAATTATTAATGTAAATTTCAACTTGACCATTGTTAATAAATTTTAATTAACCATGCATTGTTGTATGTGATTATAACAAACTTGTAATGTTTATATGTATTATATGTGGATAATTCACTCATTGGCTCACACTTATCAACAACTATTAATAAAGAAAATTATCAATAATTGAATTGAATTGATTGAATTACACTATTAATAGGTTATATTGATAGATTTAAAGAAGACTTATTATGCAAGATAACTGATCTGTAAACTCTAACAATAACATCTACTTATTTTTATAAAATCATAGCAGTTTGTAGTTAGAGGTATTTCATTTTTAAAGAGAGATATGGGTTTATTGGTGAATTCAAGCCAAAGTTTTTATTAAAAAGGTAATAACGCTACTCAAATTATAAATATGTGTTATCTCTTTATTTTAAGTTTTCATTCATTCATAGTATATGCATGTATTTTGGTGAATTTCTCACGATTTTTAACAATGATTTTGGAGAATATTCAAAAATATAATATATTATCAAAGAAATAAAAGCTTCATCTCATTTTACATATAGTGGTTAAAGATTGGAATTTCATTTTTAAAGCTTTTTCAACATGAAGGTAGCTCTTAACATGTATATCCAAATTTTCTTTCTACGACATTATGCTTTAAATCAACTTCTAAATTGTACCTTTTAGACAACCTTGGAAATCATGCAAAAAATATAGGTGCTTGATATTGACCTAAAAATTTACAAGAAGGTATCTCTTGGCATGAACATTAAACTCTCCTTTTCCTACAGTTGTTAATTTGGCCGTAGTAAAATATTTTTGGAGTGGACTTGTAATTTGTGAAAAAAATAGAAGTTCTTTAATGTTTGACAAAAAAATTTACACGTAACTAGGGGAGAGGACCATATAGCCATGTACCCTAACTTTAGGGGCACACAAATATATGTAGTTATCTCGTCAATGAAAATAAAATTTATATCATCGTGTAGTGTATGATCGTGTCATGTCAGCATTTTCGTTTCATGTGTTAATTTGGAGGGAAAGGTAATTTTTGAATTTATTTAATATGAAAAAAAATTAATATAAAGCTTTTGAAAGAGGGACCAATGACCGAGCACTCTATGTGTCACATTGTCATTGGATCTTAAAAAGTGTCATTAATCAAAAAGTGAACAACTATTGGTACATTTGTCAACAACCTATGGTGAAAAAAAATGTACATTTTTTGGTGCATGTACAACTATAGGGCACTTTCCCCTAGATATCATCCTTTACAAAAATTCTTCAGAGCTAAGTCGCGATCCAATCTCTACGTGGTAATGTTTTTGACCTAAAGATTTTTTGCAAAAATAAAAAATAAAAGGACTATAAAAATATGTTGGGCTATTTTTAGACTTGTTGCAATCTTATGCACTTTAAAATGTTTAAATATAAGATTATTGATCTCATAAATAACACACTCATCACACATGGAAATAGAAGATGCAACAATTATTGTAATATAAAGGTTTGTGGTCTTTGTTGAAACAAATACCTATCCTCTTCCAAAAATAATATAAATAATTGGGGGTATTAAATAAAATAGGATGAAGCCATAGGGCTCATTGGTACACATTTTTATGATAGTCTATTGTTTCAGATCACATATTGCAACACTCTAAAATCTATGTGAGATAAAATTTGACACATTTGTTTAGGAAAATCAATAAATTCTAATATTTAAATTGAATGTCAAATTTTCCTCTCTTCTACCTAGTTATTTTTCCATCTATTAAAGACTTTCTTGCAAGGTTGAAGTCCATTCAACCTTTTTTAGTAACTTGTGGTAAGTGCAAAAGGGATGACGAGTGTATTTTTCACATTTTGTCTAAGATTACTAGGTCCACACCAAATTTTTTCTTCTAAATTTTATTCCACCATGGATGCCTTGGGCGATACCTTCCAGTTTCCCTCTTTTGAGACCTTTTGTGAATGGATCACTTAGGAACAATCAAAACTTTCTCAACTTGACATCCTTCCTAGTTCAAAGGAACTAATTGTTAATATACCTAAAAGAAACAATAATATTTAACCCAATACTCAGATAAAAACTGACTCAACCTTCTTTTGATTCCTCTTAAAAAATACGCAAATCTTACTTCCATTGAATCTAAAGAGTTGACCTTTAAAAAAATAAGACTAATGAGAAGTGTACCTTTTGAGGCAGATAAGAAAATTTAGAGAAATAGTGTATGAATAGGATGAAAGTATTAGAGGAAGTATTAAAACAAACACAAAATAAAAGATCCTTATTTTTCTTATTCTTCCAAGGATAAAGGTCAGGAACTTTCAAATCATTTGTTAGTTTCATCTACATACATTTTTACTTTAGATTCAAGCTCTATATTCACATGACCAACTTACTTCACAAGAAACTAAAAACACTTCACAGATAATAGTTGGGGGGTTCTGACAAATCTACTTGTTTCCACCCTATTTCATCTTCATTAAAGTTCGAAGTATAGGATGGGTACATCAATGATGTAATTTAATTCCTAAGATCTCCAAAAATGTTCTTTCTATTTATCAGATTTATCATTCTAGAAATGAAAATACCATGGAGTTTTCTCCTCACAATTTTTTAATACGATATTTTTAGAAACCAAAGGTTGCAATTGATTTAGGCAGTGTTGATCATATTTCACACCTATATGTATTTTTATGGTTTTTGAGTCTTATTCATGGACATCGCTTAAATTGCTCATGTTGATTCACTAAGAAAACTTGACATGAAAGGTTTGAACACTTGAACTACAAATATTTACAACATATGATTTCAAAGAACTTAATGTTTGGTCTACCTAAGGTGTCTTGTGTACATGGTGTTTATATACGTTTTGTACTTAGAAAATATCATCGAGATCCTTTTCTAAAAGGTTAGGTGTCATGAGCTAAATATTCCCTTGAGTTTGTGCATAGTGACCTCCCCACTTTTATGTTTTACGGGCCAAGTATGTTCTCACATTCATTGATGAATTTTCATGTAAAACTTGGATATAATTTTCTCAAGTACAAGAGTGAAATATTCGACCAAATTAAAACATTCAATTATTTTTTTGAGAAACAATCCTCACTTTTTTACCAAGAAGCTATGGCCAAACAATGGGGGGGGGAGTATATTAGTAAGGTTTTTCAACGCTTTTCTATAGAGCATGGTATCGAGCATCATCACACACTTCCTTACACTCCAAAAAATGACATTGTTGAAAGAAAAAGTATGACTTTAATGTCAACTAAGAAACAAGAAAATACTCTTATATATAGGAAAACTTGGAATGCAAGAGTCTCTATTTAGAGACATGTAAATAAATAAATATTTACTCTAAATAATGTGCATCTTAATAATTAATGAAATATGTATAATTATTTGAGTACGCTAACATGTTTAAGGATTTACTCATGGTATATAAATGAATCAAAAACTTACTTTATGTGGGGCTAACACCTTTTTCCTTACTAATTGGTTCTCCCATATTAAAATTTGGCTTTTGACAATCATAAGATTTATATATAGAAAACACAAATTGAAAAATTCATAATAGTTGAATATTCATTTAGACTTATAATATTAAAAATTATTTTTCTAAACTTTCGTTAAGGTTATCCTCACCATTATAATCATTATAATTTGTATCCTATGTATTATTATGAAAATATATAACATTCATAGAAGAATTTCCATTATCTTGAAAATTCATATCTAAAGGATGAGCAATTTGAATAGGAGATATTATTTGACATAGAACTTCAAATAAAATTTAAGGCCAATTCAATATAATCCAACAAATGACAACTATAATAAAAATTAGTAAAATGATATACAATGAATATAAAAAAAATAAGAACAATTTGAATAGGAGATATGATTTGACATAGAACTTAAATCAAATTTAAGGCCAATTCATTATAATCCAATAAATGAAAACTATAGATAAAAAATAGTATAATGAAATACAATAAATATAAATTAAATAAATAAATAAATTCAAGATAACAAGAAATAAATGTATAAACAAACAAAATTTAAAAAATGAAAAAAAAAAGAGTAATAAAATGAAGAGATGGAAAGGATTGAATAAATAAAAGTTTAGAATAATTTAAATAAATAGAAAATCCAAGATGAAGGAAAATAAATAAGAGAAGCAATCACAATAATGATCTATAAATTATTTATACAAAAAATATACACTACATAATGGTTTGGAATCAAGCCTTACACGATTAAGGCTTTAAGGAAAATTAAACTTCAAATATTTTAAGTTATAGAGTAATATAATATTTATCATTAAGATAAAAAAATCTAACATTGGAAGGTTACAAAGTATACAAGACAATTTAATTTCACTAAAATTTAAATACAACAAATATATTAAAATTAAATTGTAATACACAACCGCTGATGTCACCCCCCTGCCGGCCGTCCAGGCTTCTTCTTCCATTCCCCCTACTGCTGCTCCCGCCCCACTTCGCCTCCACCTCGAACAGACCGGTTACCAGGGCTTCTAGAAAGCTTAACCTTGAGACTCTTGTTGTGGAGAAGGGTCCTCATGAAATTGAAAATTGCACATGACCTCCTGAATATTAGCAGTGCCAGTCCCCGGGATGTGCATATGGAAAGCTCTTCAAAAAGGCTGGAAGCCTTAGAGACTGATATGAAACTGTTGAAGGATGAGGTTAAGAACTTGGCCAAATAGAAAGGTAAGAGGAAGAAGGAGGAGGAGGTGGATATTGATAGCAGCTAGATTGATTATATCTACAAGAAGCTGAACTCCTTAGACTCCCGTTTAGGGAAGGCCAAAACTCGACATGATTACAACATGGCCATCTTTAGGGCGATTGAGGAGTTCATTGAGCAACATGTCAAAAGTGTCTCCAACCTCAGCGGAGTTCCAGCAACACTTTGGGGTAATGATAAGGAAAGCAAAAGGACCATTGAGCAGCTGGATAATACTGACGCTGCCCACATGACAACTTTGGGTATGTTCCATTCCTGGAAGAATATCAAGACCAGCATAGACAAAGATGCCAAAAAGTAGTTGTAGATGCTTTAGCTGTTCTTGTATGTTTTTATGCTGTTTTTTTGCGGGTCTCTTGTACTGCTTTTTTGCAGTATTTTTGTCTGTTTTGTCTTGTTTGGGGTAGTTGTTTTTTGGCTACTTTGAGCTTCATTGTCTCATTTGGATTCTGATCCTTTTCTCTCTGGTTCTCATTCCTATTCTGGCTCCTAGGCCATCTACTCAAGGGTATAGTCCCTTTCAAAAAACTATTTGCCAATAATAAAAAAAAAATTGTAATACACAACTTATTTACAATCAATTAATTAAGTCTCACAAATTAAATATATTAATAAGAATGTCTAATTAATTATTTCCAAATATAAATAATCACACACACACCCACACACACACACACACACATTGGCCTTAAGATTCAAGTTGTGATAATTGTATCATTGATATATTTTGTTGACCTTATTGCTAATTTCTAAAGATGCAGCTATAATATTCTACGCAAAACATTCTTCTTCATATTACCTTAGTCCTCATGTAAAATTTTTTATGGAAAACAAATATGCTTCTGGCACTGTGCTACTAGTTAGCGGGGTTTTGAATAACATTGTCTACTTATTAAGCATCTATGAAAAGATAAAAAACAACATACATTGATAATAAAAAGTGATTAGAGTAGCTCCAAACATACAAATCATTGTCTATCATAAAATTTTGTGCTCTTAATGAATGCTCTGCAAATCCTCAATAAATTCTTATAAATCAACAAATGGATTCTTTAGATTCTTTGTTGCCTCTAAATGAATTATAACTCATATTTATAATTACATGTCATATATTAATTTAAATTAATAGGTATGTATACCCATAAGAACTTCTAACAACTAAAACTTAAAAAATATGGAAACGAATAAAATACAAGTGTCCTTTAAACTTAAAGGGGACCATATAAAGAATGTAATGTAAGATGATGCTAAGAGTAGCCTTTTAAAATAAGACGAGATAATATTGAGCATGTATGAGAGTACAATATTGGTATGATGGAAACAGATAAAGACAAGTGCACTTAACTTAAAGGGGGTCCATGTAATGAATATATAGCAAAAGGTAAGATGAGAATAAGAGGAATCTTTAAATAAGACAAGATAAGATAGAACATGAATAAGAGGAGAATATTAGCAGGATGGAAATGAATAAATACAAGGGCACTTAATCTAAAGGGGGCCATCTAATGAATATATAGCATAAGGTAAGATGAGGATAAAAGGAATCTTTGAAAATAAGAGATGATACGATAGAGTATGTATAAGAGGGGAATATTAGCATGGTGAAAGTCAACAAAAGAGCTCATATTCTCTAATTTAAATCAAATGAGTTAACAAGAAACAATAATCTTAAATTAATATAATTTAACACTAAATAATACACTGCCATGATATCATTTATAGGTGTCTAACCTAAAAAAAAACAAAGGTATAGATTTTTTGAGAAATTAAAAAGAGATATTACAAAATAAAAATATGAATAAATAAATTACCAAATACGTTTCTTTAAAAATCTCCAATATTTTTTAACAATCCATTTTCTCATATCATGCAGTGCCAATTGTATTGAGCAATTTTCTCGAACAATTAATGCTTTCACATTGTGTATAAATGTCTATTAGGGTAGCCATAACTATAATTTCTTGAGCTTTCACTTTTTTCCATAGATTTCCGTCCATTATTAAGATGTATTACCCTAAATATTCATGATTACAATTACTTAAAAACTATTAAGTTTGTTGGACATGTCGAGCATATCCAACGATGATCACTACCCGTGATATTAAATGAACTTGCCTATTTTACACCCCATCTGATTTAGACAAATTATTAAAAGAAGATTCGAAAGGTGCACACGTTCGTTGATAGTATTCCCTATATTTTTGAAGCAATCATTACAAATCACAAAACTGTAATTTATCGAGACCTTTTCTTAAACAATTTAAGTGAGTTTTCTATGCATTTATTTAATCGAACACAATTATATGGTGTTCTAAAGACCAACTTACAAAAAAAATTCATGGAGTCTATTCTCAAACTCCCAACACAAAACACATTGGAAAATCATTAACGACATATAGTAGGGGGGATGAATATGCACCAATTCGGGATTCTCACGTTCTATAGAAAATTTCTTTATTTTATAATGAAGATCATTATTCTCTTTCTTACTTTAATCTTCAATTGTAGAATCATTCCGATCATCTCTAGATTGATGTTCTCTTTGTACTTGGTAGAAAAAATTGTTGTTTGTCTCAATACGCTTAAAGTGGAGGGGGTGTGGTGATGGAGTATAACAGTGTGGAATGTCAAAAAATGATAGATCTTATATTTGGTGTCAATTTTGATTGTCAAAAAATATTTTTCCTTTTAATTTAAAAACAAAGAAAATTGTGATAAATTATAAATATACAATAAAATTTAAATCCTATTTTATGAAAAATATGAATTTTAAACCTGACGCAAGAAAAAAATTAAATTAAAACACTCTATCATAATTAATAAACCATTTACCTATAAAGCATCCCTAATTTAAATAAGATAAAGTTCGCTTAAATTAAATTAATTGTTTTTAATTTTAATGTTTGTTAAAGTGGTAGTTGGTGGGGGCACCCGTAAGACAATACTTTACCTTTTTACCCAAATGACTTTATAATTTATTTATTTTTAACTGTAACGTGTATATATATATATAGAAAGGCGGGAATTTAATTTGTTCATCATCTAAGCCATGGGGAGGAGGGGTAGAGACGCACTTAGGTTTCTAATTTTTAATTGGGATAAAATTGGTGTATATGTATTGATCATTATTAAAATTTTACGATTTTAATTTTTTTTATCCTAACTTTTTTATTGGTTTTTTTTTTTTTTTTTTGATTGAAAAGTTATTGGTTTATTTTAATAGTTGTATTTTATATTTGTTTTTAGATTTCTTGTCATTTTAGCGAGTTTTTTCTTTATGATGTTTGGATGGTCTTAGGGGTTGATAAAAAGAGATTTTGGAAAATCCTATGTCAAATTGTATTTATCTTCAACATTTTGGATCAGTACTTGTGATTTATCATCAAGAGAATAAAGAATTTTGAATGGTCCTTACACTCTTTTTAATGGTTCGTCTGGGTTAATTGCTTTTATTTCTTGATCTCATAAATTTCATTTTATGATTATTGGAGGTTGATTTTGGTGCAATAGGGTTCAAATTTGAATATACACACACACACACAGGGATTTGATCATCTGGTAAGTATTAAACAATCATTTGTTCACATTCTAACATTTCAAGAGGAATTCAACTATTCATGTATAAATAAGAAAAATATTGAACATTTTGTTAATGAATTCTCTTAAAAATAAGATAAGTGTGGCTAAGGGAAAGGTTTTGTTTTATGTTTAATAGGAGATCAAAACGAAAAACACACAAATATTAACAAGATTTTTAGAGTCTCAAATCAAACAAATATAATTGTCAATACATATTTCTCTTGCTTAAAATTTACTAAAAATATCAATTGATAGTTTGGAGATTGTCATGTTTCATTATTGATGTTTAATATAATTGTTTAGTCACAAAACTCTAATTTTACTATCACATTTTAATAATTATCATTAAATTTCAAAATATAATAATTATTTTTTAATCTTATACAATGTCTCGTTTTTATTTATTTTAAAACTATTATTATATATCCAATTAAATATTTATAGGTGCTTATCTTGCTTTTTGTTTGTATCCAATGATATATATACTTAATAATAATTTAATGGAAAAAATAAGTGAACCATATTTACAAGTGAGGATGGAAAACATTTGGTATCGTGTTTTAAATTAGGTTGTGCCTACATAATTATGGACAAAATCGCCATTTAAACCCATTTCACTTTATAAGAAGTAATAAAAATTATTCCCACCTTTTTCTCCCCAATGGTATAAAATCCTTAAGTTATATTTATTTATGAGTGATGTCAATAGCACTACCTTTATAGTTGAATTAGGTGTACATCAATATTTTCTGTATGGATGACGCAACCTTTACAAATTTTTTAAAGGGAATATATATGTGTGTGTGTGTAACATAACCAATACTTGATTTTTTCTTTAACAATTTTTTTTCCAAATTTTATAAAATACTTATTGATTATATATATTTGGTAGATTGGTTATTTAATATTTATTTAAAATATTGTGATTTCAATACTAATACATATATTTATAATTAGAATAACTTAAACTTAAGAATTATATGATAGTAATATGGTCTGTCAAACATAATCAATAATAATCCTTTTGTCAATGATTTCACCATAAGTAAATTGATGTAATTTTGTATCATTAAACTTAAATTTGACTTATGATACATCATAATCCAATTTTAATTGTTAGACGAAAATGTTTTATTTTAAGTATGTCAATGTGCATCCTATAATGGTAGTCGGTGATGATGGTGGTGGAATGCAATGTTCGTGAGTTTGTTAAATATTAATATATGACATCAAATTTAATGTCCATTTGATTAACACAAGGAAATATTAACCAAAAAATATTTTTGCTTTTATATGTCAATCAAAAAATTGTACTGTCTTACCCATACAATAAAGTTTGGAGTCCACTTTTTTTGTGGAAATATTTTCCTTTGGGAAATGGATCCTTATTTTGTTTTCCAAGTGTGTAATCGTAACAAACACCATCTATGAAGGAAACTTGTGTCAACCCTAGAATCATATTGTTCATATTGAGATTTTGTAATGAACAATAGTTTGGGGTGACCAAAATGCTCATGCCAAAGATTACTTAAGCCATTTCCACCTTGCCAATGACTTTAATAACAAATTGGTATTTTTCATGGTTGATACAACATCACTGGAGGTAAACTCAATAGTTTTTTTTTGTCACCATAATGAGTGATCTAATAGATGGATAATAATTATGCATAGGTGTATACAATTTGCACCGCATTCAACTAGTTCAAGAGGAATCGACAACTTATACTCAAACCTTTGCAGATGAGGATCCTTCAAGAAGCCCAAAACTGGCTAAAAATGCTTAAATTTGATCAAATATCACCTTAAAGCCTTCAACAAGCACTCTATTATGTCTATACCTACATTGAATGTTAATTTAACTCCCAAATTGATCTCTTCTCATCAAAACCTCAATTAACTCTTACCTTTTCTCAATTTGCCTTCACTTTCTTCTCAAACCAAACAACTTCATTCTTTTTAGCTTCACCAATGATTTCTAACCCCTTTACCCTCTTTCATCACCTCAAACAAGTGTTAAAAAAAACCATCAATTTGATTTCAAAAGATCAACATATCATTTTCCACTTAAATTTCTTAAGATTGCCCGTCTAGTGTTCTTAAGACCTTGCTTATGGCATGTTCATGGTTGAGAATATTGGTATACACCCACAACAAAATATAAACATATTCAAATGCCCTTTAGGGCCAACATGGTGAAGTTTAAATTTTATAGGATAACTCTCAATACTCTCTTCTCTTTTTCCACTTTCTTCTCCTAACTCCAATAGTTCCTTCTAGCCCTGCTCCTAAACACGGTCAAGTATATCTTCTCATAAATAGGGTTTTAAAACAAAAAAATAAACCTTTTAAACACCCATTTTAGGTTTCTACATGTGTGCAAAGATTCAATATTGGATTCCACTCCTAAACCCAACTTCCTTATTAACATGACTTTCTCAATTAGGTTTGTAGACCGTGTTCACTGTCCTTCTTGCAAACTGTCCATCAATATCTATAAATTCCACTAATGAAAACTCAAAATTCCTTTTAAATATTTTTAAGGACCATGTCATTGTATTTTCTACCAAATTTCAGAGCATAATTTCATGTTTAGAGGGTTCTATCCTAAATTCACTTCAAACCCTAACTGTCAACTCTATATCTAACCCGAGAAGATACACTTGCTCATAAAATGAGAATTTCTAACCTTCAAGATATACAAAATTGTCTATAAGGTCAATTTTAACTCCTTTAATCTTGAGCTACCAATAACACGTGAAAATAAGAATAGAATTAAAAAACCTACATGACCTTGGATTCATACAAGTGAAAATCATGGTTTGAGGAAAACCCTCACTCCTTAACTTAAATGGTTAGAGATTTCTCTAAAGAATGGATTCATCACTTGCCCAAGTAACTCCTTAAATTAATTCATCCTCATGATTTCAAGTATTACATTCATTTAATACAATGGCAAACAAAACTTAGCTTGATCAAATTATCAACACAGTCACAATACAGTTCTACTTGAAGTTATTTTGCATGCAAGGAAAATTATCAAGCTACTCACTTTCAAACCTTGAAATAACAAATACAACACTCACCCTTACATTGTCATAGGTTAAGAAGGACTTTATAATCATAGTCATAATAAAAAAACAACTAAAAACCTTGTTAGACTCAACCTTATTGTTCCTGCATAGTCTATGCATTAATGTTTATGCAAGAAAATAGAAAACTTCAACTCAAACTTCCATTAAATCCTCCTACAAAGGTTCAATCAAACTTTCCAAATTCAAAACAAGGAGATACCACAAAAATCTCAGAGTTAATAATGCTTAAGACAATATTCCAATATAAAAACAAAGCATTTCTATATTTATAAAATTGTATTCTTACAAAATCAATCTTACTCTCTTCATTCTCATTTCTCAGACCTCTCTCTCCTCAAGGCATCGTCTCATCCTTCTCCTACGAGGAGAACTAACTTGTCATTCGAATCAAATTATCCCTTTTATCTCATCATTCCATACTTTTAAACCTTAACTACATTGTTATCACTCTTCATGTTCACACATTGCCAAATTTGGCATAATACATCCTTTTTCAACATTTATGACTCATACTCCCTCTTAGGACCCTTTTACATATGTGTAAACATCTATCACATGCTCAAACCATCAACTCTCTCTCTCTCTCTCCTCTCTCTCTCTCTCTCTCTCTCTCTCTCTCTCTCTCTCTCTCTCTCTCTCATCTCTCTCTCTCTCTCTCTCTCTCTCCATCACTTGCAAGGCCTACACTTTCACTTTTACATGTTTAGAGTTTGAATTTATAATTTGGAGGGAAACACAAGAATTTGAATTTTATGATACTAGACCACCTAATTCTCCTCCTCATGACTTCAAAAACATCCTAATACACCTACTTGGACCTTACAACCATGAACAAATGAGAATTTTACATCTTTGGTGTTCTTCTTGTGATGCCCCTGCATTAAATAAGTGTGTAGAAAAATATGGAATGTGGATAACTTTATTGAAAATGGCATTCTCCATCTCCATGGAACCTTCTCCTTCAACAAAAAAGAGAGTATTATTTCACATAGAAAGTTGTGTGATTGTCCTTGAGATTTTAAAATAATGAACTGTAATTTTACATATGATTGGGGACTATTCAATCAAAAATCCATTCATTTACTGGTGATCCAATTGTTGTTGCAAAAAGGGCATCACCTGTCTTAAGGGGATGAAGTTGCAATTTTTTTTATCTTTTCTTCCGAGTATGTCAATTTTCTTAAAACACTAATTTTTAGCATGGCCTGGTTTACGTTAAAAAAAATCATCATTCTTTGTTACCTTTTTCATTCATCTTTCCTTTGCCTTTGGGAAAATTTTGGTGGTGAATATTCGTAATCAAGCAAAGAGTAGAGATTTCATAAACCCCATTTGGCTATTTTTGTCATCGTATACCCTGCCCCCATCGTCACCAAGAAAATATCACAATTGTTACTATTTTCCGCTTGCATAGCCAAAGGATTTGAATTATCGATGGGTTTTTTAATGGATCACCTTCAATGGTCTAGGATTGAAAACAATTTTTGCATCACAAAAGATTATATGGTCCCTTGGATCACAATCATTGATATTGTAGAGGGAAATTTTCAAATTTAATTGAAATCACCATGTATGCATGTGTGTGTGTGTTACATTTACTTAAAAGTGAATGCTTCTATTTATCTTTTACAAATTACAAATTTGTGACTTCGACATCAATCTAAATAGAAAAGAAATGAAAAATAGCATATTGCTTAGTACTTATAATATTCTTATAAATAAAGCTATTACGGGTTGCAACGTTCAATTTTGCAATGTAGTAGCCTATAGGTAACTCATAAGTCAGTTGATCAATTATCCATTTTAAATATTATAACATGTTTGTGATCATGTGTTGTAACATTTCTTTCTCTAATTTTGTGAGTTAGTGATGGTATTAAAAATTGTGACAATTCTCAAATTATATTTTCTTAATTTGCGGTTACTACTAATATATGTGTGGCATCACCAGCTTCAATATTTATCTATTTTCTCTTTACGTGGCCAGCCTATTGGGCTGAAAAAAATTCCCAAGTGTTGGGTGTACAAATGTAGGGTGTAAGAAGAGAGTGTGGCACACAGTATAGTAAGGTTGAAGTGCTCAAGATCATAACTTAGTTGTTTTTTTGTTAAGGTTGTTTTTGGAGATAGCGTGTTGAGCACACAATGACGTGGAGACTTGCAGGTCATGTAAGGATATTTTGGGAACAAGCATTAGTTCGAGTTCCATGCATAGGTTCGATCTAATAATAGGATTTCTACTCAGAGTTAACTATAGGAAGTCTATTGTTAGAGCACTTGCATGTTTTGTATTCCCTTATAAAGGCATGGCTATTATTAGCATGTAGCATATTTTTGGAAGGTGCATGGGCAGTGAAGGGCAAGTCCCCACCCCTATATATATATATATATATATATATATATATATATATATTGCACGGTTTAGAAAACCATGATTATTATAGAGTTATGATGTAGATTTGTTATTGCACGCATAACCATGGGAACTGGATCTTGATGTATGAAGCTTTTGTGTTTTATAGTATTTAATTTAATGGATCATATTGGCTAGATATTGGTGTTAGATGTGACTGAATATGGTTCTTGCATTATAAATCTTATTATGATCATTGTTTAGTCAATCTTTCATATGGTTTAGATCTATATCTGGTTTATGCACTGTGGATTATTTACTATCTTTTATAAATCTAGATATATACATATGCAATCATGCTAACATTATGGAAAAGAAACTCTAAAGAGGGACCTGGTACCCTTGCGTGCTTCGAGGTGAGTGCTCAGTTCTAGCTGAGTGATGTGTCAGCGTGCCTTGGGTTATTTGCATTTAATTATAGGATACATCATTGGTTCCATTTTCTAGAACCTCTTTCTCAGCTTGTTTTTCAGGATGTTGCATGATGAATACATACCGATTGACCTTGGCCAGTATTGAGGAGTGGTTAGTAGATCTGGAAGAAGAGTATGCTCATAGATTTAGAACTAGACCTGATTTTAATGCACACATGTGTGTGTTGAGTAAAATCCATATATGACTTATTGTATGAGATGTTCTTTGTTATCTTTCCTATAGAGTTGTATGAGTGGTAAGTTGCTTATGCATCTAAGAGGAATTGGAGGTTTCACATGCTTGTTTGGATGTAGGAATAATTCCAGGCCTTGTATGATGGAAATCTGATTTGGACATGCTCTGTGGATGTTTGGTTCCATGGTGTTTTAAACAACTATATTCTTGAGTACGCGGTTTCGACTTACTCTTACCCAGAGGTTTCTTGAGTTTAAGTTTTTACGTGAACCCATAGGAACGTATTTACGCACGTATCCCATTGGCGATCAAGATCCTGATTGTAACCCTGGATTTGGAATAGAAGCCGATGGCTAATAAACCCCACCACATGTGCAAGGGGCAAGAGTAGGTTTGGTAAGGATGACAGACCTAGTGGCAGAAAGACAAAGGGAAGAAAAGTGTTTAATTTAATGAGGCACGTGAGAGGGATTTAGAGAAGCAGTGAGATATCACGGAAATAATGGTGTTGTGGAGAGAGATGGCTTGTGAAGGATTCAGAGCTCACTGTAGAAGACATGGAGCCAGAGCATGGTATCTCCCCCATTTGGGAAAGAATGGTAGGGAAACCTCTTCAACTTCAGATGAGAGTGTGTCAGTAGAGATGACATGGGCCATGGGAACACATCTGAATATACCTGGTGACCTATCCCTTGCAATTGGTTTTCTAGTTTCTACGAAAGTCAGTAAACAACAAGCTAGTGTGAGTGTAGAGTTGTAGTAGATAGAAGTTAATTTGTAGTCAAGTTCAAGAGTTAATCAAGGGAAGCTTATTCATCTATGGCGTAATCGTCATCTAATTTATTTGGAGGACCTATTGGAGGTATCTTTTCTAGTGCATCATCTGTTGGCACAGAACATAGGTGCACAAAACCTTGGTATCACATCTGGAAGTAGTGCAATTTCACAGACTATGGGGTTTCAGTTTAGCACAACCATCAGAACACAAGGGTAGTGCATCTTTGGTCCATTACATACTATAGGGGTGGATCAAGAGGATCATGGCTCATGGGCACTAGAGGATCTGGTGGATCTAGAGGTGGTGGAAATACAGAGGAAAATACAGGTTCTAGTTCTGGTGGGAAAGGTCCACACAAACCTCAGCAAATTTACATGGAGATGTCTCTCTGTATCCCAGAATATAGAGGCATTGAAGATGTATCCAAACACGTGCACATGTGTGAGATATTGTGGAACGTAAAGGGGATTACAACTCTATAGTGCAAGGAAAGTCAGTTTGTAACTACATTGTAGGGGCGCGCACACATCTGGTACAGAAAGTTTGATCCTGATCAGAATTGTGTGGACTATATGACATTGCAAGATGATTTATTAAAAATTTTATATCCCTAAGTTTGAGCAGAAAATCATAAGCGCGCTTAAAGACATTAAGCGGGGAACTACTGAAAGTGTTCGGGAATATGATGCTTGGTTCAAGACTCTTCTGTCTAAGTTATCTTATGACATCCATGCAAGCTACATCATGCACAGTGGTTCATTGGGAGGACTGATCACACCTTTTAGGAGGGTGATTTCACACAAAACTTATACAGATCTACACGCAAGGCACTTGAGGTAGCTCTGTGCGTTGAGGCAGTAGGAAGTGTGGATAAAGGAGTGAGCCCATTCTTGGAAGCTCAAATTATAGCAATGGCGAAATAGTTGGAGAAATTATCTACTAATTCAGCACATGAGACTACACAGTGGAATTTGGTGTACATATTGTGAAGTAGAGGGGCATACTAAGGATAGTTTCCCTCATAAATCAGTGCACTCCTTGTTGTTGGATTGTGAGATATGTCACTTAGACCACAGTTCAAGATGGTGCCCATTATTGCAGCACATAATAAGAAAGAATGTGTCAAGTTATTATAAGATTTACAAGTCCTCGACTCATGATACTAAAGATTGTATATTGATTGATCATATCCATAATGTCATTGATATTGGCATACGACAGACTAGTGTTGCAAATAATTCCAAGGAAAAGGGTGAGCATCATGACTATGATCACAGTGAGGGGAGTTCTGATGGCATGGCTGTGGTAGAGGTCGAGGTTATAGAGGTGGATTCAGAGGTTGAGGTCATGGGGGTGGAAGGAGTGATTTCCCTCATGGGAATTTTTATACATGTGGATCTCCTGATCACTATAAGTGAATGTCCATAGAATATTGTGTGTTCTTTTTGCGGAAAGAATCATACTTATGAAGAATTCCCGGACTTGTATGAACACTTAAGAAAAAAACACAAAAAAGAAAATAAGGTGCAGGAATGGTTAGAGTACATCATTTCATGGAAGACCAATGGATGCCAAAGTTAGCACCGGATCCTGAGTTGGTACCTATGAAGATTACTACACGCACTGAGGTAGTGCGTGCCAGGGAAACTCTGCAACAAAAGATGACTATTACTAAGGAGGAAGTCTTGCATGCCAAGTATCTCGACCCTATGCATCAGAAGGAGGTTTATCAAGAAACCATGGAGGTAATTCAGAATTTACAGGGTGAGATACAATGTTTGAAGGAACATTCACGGAAAGTTGGAACAAAAGAAAGCAGTTGATCTCCATCAAACATATGTTGATGATTTGAAAGAATTTTGCAAGATGTTGTGCCAAGAGAACATTATTCCTTTGTTGGGGAGTTGGTTGAAGGGAAACACTCCACACACTAGGATTGAAAATGAGAGAAAACTTCTACATGTATAATCTTCCTCTGGAAACATTTGGATTATGACAAGGAGATTACTCTAAATGTTGTTGTTGATGGTTGGCTTTTGAGTAACATCTTGATTGACACAGGCACGAAAGTGAATGTACTTACTTTGGATGCATGGGTTCAGATGGGAAGAACATCCATTACAACCATCTTCTAATGTGTTTTTTATGGAAAATCAGACTAAGGAAACACCCATTGGAGTTTTAAAAGATGCATCCATTACTATACAGGGGGCCAAGTTCACTGAGGACTTTGAGGTCTTAGCACTTGCAGAAGAAAACAAATTTCCTGCATTACTTGGAACCCTTGGTGTTATGTAAACAACATTGAATTGTGTTTCAATAAGGGGTATATCAATAGCTTTGAGAATAAATAATAATGTGTCATCATACCTCTGAAAGATGGGAAATCTATGCCTTATGTAGATCCTTTAAGTGAAGAAGACTTGAACAGAATTTATGTGCACACCATTCAAGATCCAGAAGTGCTTGAGCCATCAAAGGAAGGAGTTATCCAGTGGGATGATGCACAATCAATGAGTGATACTACAAGTGTTGCATGTGATAATTGGGCACACGAAACTTATGAAATGGTTGGGCATGAAGTACAAAGTGTAGTTGCGTGTGTCAGTAAGCCACGTAGTATCAGATGCACTTGGGTAGTAGCCAAGTACCAAAGTATACATGTGAAGATAATCCATTAATATTCCTTCTTACTATGGAAGTTCAATGGGAATTTCAGGTGGAAAGAAGGAACATGTTAGTATATACTTTGCATGTAGGATGGAAGTGCACTGGTGGATGGTTCATAGGGATAATATTTTGGAGTGGAGAGAAGTAAGGATTGATTTATCTGCTTAGTTTCTAAGAAGCAATGCACCTACTCAGATCTGTGCATTTCATGGTAATGATCCTTGTTCAACACCATTTAGTAGTTTGAGAGACTCTGGATGGCAGGGGAAGGAAGCTTTACCACCTTTGTTGTGGGTGCACAAGTTTTATTTCACCTTGTGAGGTTGCACATGCATGGTATGTCTACACAGAGTTAAATAGGTGAACTAGAAATTGGAAGGAACTCATACTGAAGGTATGACTCAGACCTTTTATTAATTTTATTCTAAACCTCCAGTGAATGAGGCATTGTAGGTTATGAAGCACTTAACTATGGGGGATAGTGCAAAGGTTAAAGAGTTACTTCAGGAATTGTTAAGAGAATCAGACCTGGTGGCATGCTTTGAAGAGGAAGAAACAAATGAAGAGAAACTTGAGCGCACCTTCCTAGAAAGAGAAAAGGGAAATATGATCTACATGGTTGATGATGAAGGGGTAGAGAACCTAGACATTGAGCACACAGAGGGTATGTGTGAAGTCTTGGACAGTGCAGATGAGAAGGCATGTCTTACCATGAGCCTATGAAGACCAAGAAAGTGAACATTGGCATGGATGTTGAACCTAAGGAGGCTATTATAGGAGATTATTGGTCTGACTCTGAGGTTGCTAAGATCATTGAGTTGTTGTGTGACTTATAGGATTTGTTCCCTAGAGGCTATCATGAATTGAAAGGCGTACATGAATCATTAGGAGAGATGAAGATAAAGTTGAAAGGAAGTGTGCTCCCATTCTGGAAGAGGCCTTATAGGATGAATCTGAACTTGCATCAAGGTAAAGGAAGAAATTGATAAAATGTTAATTTCTGGAAATATTGTGCCAATTGAGGAGTCATAATGGGTAATTCTTATGGTGATCAGCATCAAGAAAGATGGCTGAATCAGGAATTGTGGATTACAAGGAGTTAAATGTTGCATGTGTGATTGATCCCTTTCCCAACACCATTTACTGAGGAAATATTGGAAGGCATTGCAGGGTGTGAAATATACTCCTTCACTGATGGATTCTTGGATATCATTAGGTAAGGATAACTAAAGAAGATCAAGAGAAGATAAATTTCACCACCAAGTGGGGAAGTTTTTACATACATGGTTATGCCCTTTGGATTAAAGAATGCGCCTGTAGTATTTTCACACATAGTGGTACAAACATTCCAGGATTTTATTCACAAGTTCTTACAGGTGTATCTGGATGATTGGATAGTCTATGGGATCATGAAATATCACTGTGATAATCTGAGGCTGATGTTTGAGAGGTGTCGACAGTTGAGCATCTCCTTGAACATTAAGAAGTGTATATTTTCCACACCCTTTGGAATTTTTTGGGACATGTCATCTGTAAAGAAGGCTTGCTAGTGGATCCTGCTAAGGTAGTTATGTTATTTTGGGCTTAGAAGAGCCTACTAGCCAGAGCGAGGTGCACAGATTCTTGGGGCACATAGGTTATTACATAAATTTTATAAAGGGATATTCCAAGATCACCACACCCTTAGAAGAGTTACTCAGGGGAAAAGGAAAGTTTCTATTGGGGTGAGCCACAACAATGCGTGTTTGACACACTGAAGGAAAGGCTTACTAAAATGCTTATTTTGCACTTTCCTTCATGGTCCAAGCCTTTTTACATTCATGTAGATGCCTCTGGCATGGCCATTGGTGCCATATTAGCTCAGCCTGGAGAAGGGATTGTTGATCATCCTATTTTCTTTACTAGCAGAAAATTGACTCCAGTAGAACATAAATTATACAAAGGACAGAGCGTGAGGCCTTGTCTATGATCTACGTGCTCCATAAGTTTCGACAGTATTTTCTAGCTACACCTTTCATCTTTTATACAGATCACATGGCATTGAAGTACTTAGTGAACAATCCCGATTTTGTAGGGGCACATATGTCGTTGGGTATTGTTGTTTCAGGAATTCAATTTTATAGTGGTGGTTAAGCTAGGTAAGAGCAATTATGGTCCAGACCATTTATCAAGGATTCAATCTGGAAAGGACACACAAACAAATTGAATATATAATTTCCAGATGCACAGTTGTTCAGGTTGAACCATGTGCCCTCAGAACTTAGAAGATATTGTTATCTTTTTATGCACAGGTGTGGCACCGAAAGGAATGAAGGATTTAGAAAAGAAAAACTTCTATTCGTGCGTTGCACCTTACATGTTGATCAGTGGAGACTTATACAAGTTAGGCCATGATGAAGTTTTTTCGGTGTGTGCTTGAGCATGAGTACGACACAATTATGGCAGAGGCTCATGGTGGTATTGCAGGTGGACACTATGTAGGGGATGCCACCGCATGCAAGATTCTTCTAGCTGGTCTATGGTGGGAAACATTGTACAAGGATTGAAAAGCATATTGTAAGGCATGTGATCATTTTCAATGCCTTGGAAAGCCTAGGAAATGAGATGAAATGCCTTTGAGACCTATTACTAGTGCAGAACCTTTTGAGAAGTGGGAAATTGACTTTGTGGGCCCTATTTCCCCAGCTGCATAGGATATGATCGCACTATATTATAACTTGTACATATTATATTACAAGGTGGGAAGAAGTGGTGCCCTACAAAGGATTGCATAACAACTAAGGTTTCTGTGGGAAAATATTATTAGTAGGTATGGCTGCCCTTTAAGTTTGACAAGTGATAGGGGTACTCATTTCCTTAATGAGACTATCAGAATATTATTGGATGAATTCATGGTTGCACACCATAGGACAACCCCTTATCACCCTTAGGAAAATGGAACTGTTGAGGCCTTCAACAAGATATTGAGCCATACTTTGAAAAAAATTGTGATGTTGGAAGGAAAGATTGGGATGACAAGGTTTCATTGGTACTTTGGGCATACAAGACAACCTACAAAAGGTTGAATAAAGCAACACCCTTTTAGCTGGTGTTTGGCACAGAAGAAATTCTCCCCATGGAATTCATGTTACCTTCTTTGTGTATTGAGACATGTAGGAGGTCTGGCTGATGAGAAAGCACTGGAAGAATGAATTGACAAGTTGATGCAGCTAGATGAGAGGTGTGGCATAACAAGATGGAGTCAGAAGCAAGAAAAATCCTAGGCAGAAGGCATGACATGATAGGCACATCAAGGACAAGAAGCTTGAGGTTGGGAAAATGGTACTTCTGTATGATTCAAATTTTTTCACCACCTAGGAAAGGTAAAAGTGCATTGGTTAGGACCATATGTTATCACTCATATACTTGATTTAGGAGTTCCAGTTAGAAGTGCTTGGATGGAACATGATTTCTTGGTTACTTTAATGGGAGTAGGATGAAGCCTTAATATAAATAATTCTTCTTGGTGTTTGTAATAAGGCAATATTGTAATTTAGATTAGATTTCCTTAATGCATTTCCTTTATATGTGTTTCCTTCATCATTGTTATGTTTTGTCAATTTAGTTTAGTGTTTTGTGTAATAAGCGCTCTTACGCACCAGAAGCTGATTATTATTAAAGTATTTTACATGTGTAGAGGACCAAACATACCCTTAGTGTGGGGTGGTTAGAGAAGGATTGACTGTTGGTGTCCATATGATGAATTCTAGTGCATAAGAGAAACAAATTCACAGGTGACCATAAAAAGGGACAGGATTTCAAAATAAGAAAACTTCAAGAAGATTTCTCAAAATTGAGACCACACGTAAGGAGATGGGCACTCAGTATAATGCAAAGGAGGGTGCAACATTGGAGACTACATTAGGATGAATCATATTGGATAAGTACTTTGGTGCAAGAAGCATGGGAAAAGGAGATCTGTGATAGAAAGGTAGTAGGTGTGCTAAAGGTTATGACTGAGGCACGAGAATTTGAGGTAAAGGAAAAGATTAAGGCATGAAAGAAGGAAGCACAAAACACCGGGGAAGTCATAATTAATGCCGCATATGGTGGTAGATGGAGAAATTAATGAAGGAGAATTTTGAATTTTTTTATAAATTCGATGTTTGTAATGTCATTGTTACCTTGTTTTTGAAGAGAAGTGATAAGTGTGAGGAAGAGCTGAAGATGACGAGAACCCTACAGATCGACAAAGCCAAGTGGGAATTGAAGAAAATTGTTGAGACATATTCAGGTGTGGAAATGGTTTTCAAGTGGTAGTATGTGAAGGGTTTGTGTGTGACTAGGGTTTGAGGAAGTTAGACAACAGCTAGGGTTTTTTCACACTTACAGAAATTAGAAGGAGAAATGGCACCATGAAGGGCTCTAGTTGTGGAGAAAGAGGCCGATGACCCAATAGAAGAATGGTTGGTAGAAATGTTATACCCAAAAGAAGTGATCGAGGGATGGCCATGGAAGTCAAAAATAACATAGTGTAGGGTTTTTGATATCAACCACCAAACTGAAAAGTACTCGAAGGATATTGCAGTAGAGGTCTATAGGAAGACTAACTGATGGATGGTAGATGACACTAGGGTTTTGGGTGCCTCTGTGAAAAATTTACTCGATAGCATGGGGGTCATGCAAATCTTCGAGCTACCTTATTTTGGGAATCCTGAGTGATTATATCAATGGCTGATATCGTGCATACATGAGGACTTATTTTACTTCACAAGGAATAAGGATGCAGATCACCACCAAATTGATTGGGAAGGTGACAGGGTTGCGTGACTCCAACTTGGAGATTTTTGGTGACCTATCAGACAATGAGGGCATCGATGCAATGACCACCATGTATAAGTATAAGAAGGGGGGTATGAGCTTTTAAAGTAACCAAAATTGAAGACATGGCCACCATGGTTACAACATGGCTGGTGGGAAGCAAGTTGGGTGCCACTGAGCAGGTGGAATGAGGTGAATATGCACTAGTTACACATAACACACAAGATGGTGAATAAAACATACTATAACATTATTGGGCATGTTGTAGAGAGTTTGGTGAATGAAGCACATGTCCAAGAAGATAAAGGTGAGAAGATAACTTGGGTTTCCATTATTTTGTTAATTGTATTCAATGAAATTGGCATGCTTGACTGGACCAAGGGAGAACGTCTGGGAGTTCCCTTTGGAAAACAAATCTCCAGCAAAGAAATTTTTGAAGTATACTCTGCATGGAACTATTTCTAATGCATATAAGGAGTGTCTGGAGAAGTGGTTTAGGAGGCTAGGAAGGGTGTTTGAAGGAGAATGGCACATCCCATGCAAATTGCCCATAGTACTAGATGGAGAAGTAGAGTTTGTGGTATACCAACATTTCAGCCTGGGGTGCTTCCACATGAAGATAGGTGAGAAAATCCCTTGGTGTAAGTTACCATTTTCTTTCACTGCAAAATACTTCAGTGATTCTTTGAATAGGTTTCACAATGAATGCAAGCTTCAGTTTGACATGGAAAAAGTAGATGCATATGTTCACATTCTACGTAAGACTTATGCATGGCCATGAAGAGAGGCATATGTAGAGACGATGGAATATGATAATATTGATATTACACCAGAGAGCTTGGTCATAGGAAATATTGAACCAACACATGTATATGTCTACTTGAGGCCACAGTTCAAGGATGGTAAGGTGGTGAAAGGAAAATATATGGCTCTTCCAGGTCCTCTGAAGAAGGGGAAGACAGTGGGGACATCAAGGCCAATTACAACTGTGCCCCCCACTTAAGAGGACCCAGTGCCTACAGGCATAGAGAATGCTTCTAGAATATGAGGAATAAGAGGAAAGTGTTAGGTTGGATCACACAAAGAGAGTATTGCATAGGAGGTGCACATTCAGAGACACAAGTGTAGGGACTTTGTAGCCAGTGAGGAGGTCTTTACGCATCACGCTGGTGAAGAATGAGGAAGAACAAAGAAATAAGCATAGGAGATATGTTCCAATTAAAGATAGTGAGGAGGAGAATTCCACTCAACAAAGTGCACGAGAAAAAAGAGGACACCCCGAGTGTTGAAATGCAAGAGGATGAGGATATAGGTGAATAAGTAATATATGAGGTTGTTAACTAAAGTATAAGTGTCCAAGATCAGTACTCAGGTGTGGATAAAAGTAGCATTGGTGGTGACATAGAGGTCATAATACACCTCATGAATAAGGAAGGAGAGAATGAGTAGGAGGAAGTAGAACAGAATGTAGGCAATGTAGTACAACAAGATGTAGGTGTTGAATTACAAAAAAATGAAGGCAGGTCTGTTCAGGAAAACGTTGGAGAGCACCCAAGTCAGCACGGGGAAGAAGAGGTGGTAAGGACCCAAAACTTTGGGCTACGTTGATGACCCAACTAAAATCATTTGTGATCACTTTCAAAGTACCTTACCTAATAAGTAAATGTATGGATGGGATTGGATGGACCCAGAAATGGTGAGGACATGCACTCACAAGCAATTGTCTTGGAGTATGCAAACTCACATGGATGATCCTAACTTTGATGTCTATGAGGAGTCGTGTAGTTCAAAGTAAGAGAAAAAGGTGCCACATTCCTGCCATATAACCATAAATCCCACACAGCTCTCAGATGAACAAGTAAGTAATGCATTTATTAAGGTATCAACCAAGGTTACGCACCAGAATGTTGATAAGTAATAAAACTATCAGGGTGCTCCTAGATGATAAAAAGGATAAGGAAAATGAATTAAATCGACTTACTGAGGAGCAGGATAAGGTAGTGGCTGAGGCAAAAAAATGTTAAAAAAATATTCAAGCAAATAGTTGACGAAATTATGTAGAAAAGGCTTGATTTTCAAGAAAAATGTACCAAGGGATTTCCCATCCACCCTTAATTATTCGTGCACAACAGTTCATTTACTTCTATAAGAACTGTAAGAATGACCGGCGTGCCTACCAAAACCGAAGGATGCTGTAGAAGAAGCATTAAGATCCAAAGTTGCAGTTACAAGAAAAATATCTAGTTATGAGGTTATTCTGCAAGCCTTAAAGGATGAGATGAAGAAGGAAAATTTAGTGTTGGCCATGTGTGCAGCACTCAATAGCATGGTACAAGCAAGGAAAAGGGTAGAAGAAAATGAAGGTCTGTAGGTAGAAGAAGAATGAAACACTCAGGCACACAGAACATATTACATTGGTAGCGACTAAGTGCGACATGCTTTGATGCTTCCAGGAAACAACATATGGACTGGATCAAAAGTATCTAGAAAACTTATTTCCAAAAATATGGATGTAATGGAAGGGATGATCTCAAGTATGGCCAATATACACATGGATTTTACTAATGAGGGTAGTAAGATGACTCTTGATGAGTTAGATGGCGTGGTTGTAGACATCCCAGAAAAAAACTAATGCAACACTAAATGATTGGTGTGTTTCGAGGCTAGAAATTTAGAGTGAGTATCTAGAGCTAACTCTGCCAGAAGAGGAAAAAAATATCACTTAGCCTAATTTCCATAGCACTAGTAATCCATTCTTTTTGGACATATATATTCATTATTTTATTCAGTATTCTTTTGGAGAGATGATTTGAGATTACCCATTGCCATGTATATAATCCATTTAGTGTGGGGTAATTTTGGGCTGACAAAATAGCCCAAGTGTTGGGCACGCAAATGTAGGGCAGTAAGAAGAGTGCATGGCAGGTATAGTAAGGTTGAAGCGCTCAGGATCAGAACTTATCCATTTTTTTGTTAAGGCTATTTTTGGAGATAACGTGATGAGAACACAATGATGTGGAGACTTGTAGGTCACGAAAGGATATTTTGGGAACAAGCATCAGTTCAAGCGTCATACATAGGTTCGATTTAATAATAGGATTTCTACTCAGAGTTAACTATAAGAAGTCTATTGTTAGAGAACTTGCATGGTTTTGTATTCCCTTGTAAAGGTGCATGGCTATTATTAGCATGTAGCCTATTTTTGGAAGGTGCATGGGCAATGATAGGGAAAGTCCCCACCCCTATATATAGGTATTGATTTACATGGTTTAGAGAGACTGATTATTGTAGAGTTATGTTGTTGGTTTTTATCACGTGTATGACTCATGATGACATTACTATGATGTATGAAGCTTCTGTGTTTTGTAGTATTTAATATAATGATCATATTTGGCTGGATATTGGTGTTAGATGTGACTGAATATAGTTCTTACATTATAAATCTTATTATGATCATTGTTTAGTCAATATTTCATATGGTTTAGATCTAGATCTAGTTTATGCACTATGGATTATTTACTATTTTTATAAATATGGATATATACATATGCAATCATGCTAACATTTTGGGACAAACAACTCTAAAGAGGGACCTAGTACCCTTGTATGCTTCGGGTGAGCACTCGGTTTTGGCTGAGTGATGCGCCAGTGTGGTGTTGGGTTATTTTAAGTTAATTCTAGGCTGACATCACAGCCATAATTTATTCTTTCCATGTTGTGTGATACCGAAATGTCTTAGTCAATTTTCAGTTTACCACATCCATTTCCTATGCTCCATGTGCCACGATATATGAGGTCCTTCACACCACAACACTTAATTATGCCATGAAGGTTTATTGTACACTCTAAAAAAATATTTTGACATTCCCCCTCAATGATGATGTTTAAATTTAAATCTCTATACACTGCAAAAATCCATTCTTTTCAACATGATTTTTAATATTATTATTTTGCTGACTATTCCTCATGAGATTTTATCCCCATTTATACAATTCTCTAACAATAATACAAAACTATCCTTATAAGAAAATGACAGGCAATAAGGAAACCTCAAGAAAGAAAACAATTGCAACACCTTCTAGTTCTAATAGATGAAGAATGCAATCTTATTTTGAGAAACCATCTATGAAAGCTCATCCATCTCCACCACTGTTAAGGGATCATGATACCATTTAAAAATTAAACTTGGAA
This sequence comes from Taxus chinensis, assembly GCA_019776745.2. Classification (NCBI taxonomy): domain Eukaryota; kingdom Viridiplantae; phylum Streptophyta; class Pinopsida; order Cupressales; family Taxaceae; genus Taxus; species Taxus chinensis. The sequence continues at coordinate 666,474,874 of CM034152.1, read as the reverse complement.
TGAATTCATTGATAATTTCACGACTGACACTATCAATGATGACAAAAATGAAATGCCTCCCCCTTGAAGATTTCTTGTTAGTTGAACTTCAATTTGTATCACTAGAAGCATTACATTCAAAATCTAGTGTTACAACACTGAGTTTCTACTTGATTGAAGGATGTAAATGGAAATTCTTCTACCTAGTGAAATTACACCATGTCAAATACTCTAGGAGCACCTCTTTCTGGTAGAAGAGGAAGTAAAGAAACTGGTACTTGGAAGAAGATTCAGGTTAGAGTGGGTTTCTAAGTTTCCATTTATTTAACCTATTGAAAATGAAAATAAAATTGAACCTCCCAAGTAATACAAATATGCAATTTTATAGTTTGAAATTGGGTAGGAACAAGAAAATGTAACTTACATTGGATGCTATTGAGAAACATGTAGGAAAGATATATGACAAGAAAATTGTACATGGAGTTGTGAAGAATACTGTGAGATGGAAAAATACGGATGACTATTTACATATGATGCATACAAAATATTATAAGGATCATATTAGAACTCAAAGAATACTTGTTGAAAATGGAGGGGACACTTACATCCCAGTTTAACAAGGTCATTTAAAAACAAAATTTTAGGTAAAAAAAATTAAATTATATGTTAAATTTCATACTTTGAAATGAGGTCATCCTATAATAGATTTTCCTAAAAATAATAATATAATCTCTTGTGTGTCTCACACTTTCCTGATTCTCATTGGTTTGTATTGGGTGAAATTCCTAACTACGGTTGAGAAAGAAGACTTGAAAGATAAACTTATGTGTGCATGGTATGTTGTCTTTTTCCATTGATGAGGTTCCATCACTAAATAATGATGCTTGGGTATATATGATAGTTTATATTGTTAAAAATCATGTGAGCTAACATTGCTTAATTTTCATTCATAAGATGAAAGAAAGATTCAATGTTGAAAACCATAGTGAAATTGTAATAAGAAATTTGAAGAATATCAGTGGCATAGTTGATTCTTCATTTACAACAAAGTTGGTATATGTTGGGGAAAATGGGGCATTTGTAATTCAAGGTCATTGTAATGGTCTATGTGTAAGACTCCAAACATACCATTACCCGTATATGATTTTCATTCATTATATGGCTGATAGAATAAATCTCACACAAAATGGTCGAAAAATTTGAACATGTAGAAAAAGTGGAATAAATTGTTTGAGAGATGCATTCTTATTTATGCCATAGTCCTAACAGATTCATGGAATTCCAAATCTTTTCGGAAGGAATAATAAATGGGCATAAATTATTACAAGATTTTGACACCAAGTGGATCTCATATTAGCTGGTTCACAGGGTGTATGATGAGTATACATCCTTATTGAGAATAATGTGGTAGAATAACATGGAAGTAGACAAGGCTCAAGATTTTATATTTCATTTGACTAATATAGAGAAATTTCTGATGTTATTTAGTATCCTTCCTATGTTGGATAAAATTTATCATTTAATTAAAAAATCCCAAGAAATAACTATATATCTTATTGATTTTACAAGTTTAAAGAAATGTGTTTGTCTGGCTATAGAAAATTTATTTATGAATGAGACTTCTTGTTCGGGTCCAAAGTTTGAGAGTTAGGACACTTTGATAAATATTGGAAGTTGAAGTAACTTTATAAAGTTCAATTTGTTTGGATAATTATGTGCTTTTGTAGATGGATATGAGATTCCCATGCACTCCTTTCAAAGAGTAGACAATGGTAAAATTGTGAATTTAAATGTCACACAAACTCTCTTTGATTAGATTATATCATCAATAAGGGTAGGTTAAGAGAAATTACAGCTTCCCCTACTAGGATAAATAAGGGAAATTTTTAGTAGGGGTACTTTTCTAGAAGCAATTGATTTAGTAAATCGTACCTATTTGAATAATTCACAAAATGAAATTATTTGTAGGACAAATACCATAAAATATTGACTACATAGAATCAACATTTTTGCAATCCTATTGATATCATTAAAATGAATATTTGAGGTATTTTAAACAATAATATGTTACTTTATCAATCCTATAAAGTACTTATACAATACTTTTATCAATTCAAATATTTGGATAATCCCTTTGAGTGTGGAGCAATAAATTGACTATGGAAAAAAAATTGGGGTTAGCAATATTTTGCAAGAAATGACTAAGATTTTTTCACTAATTGATATATGTCAAACAATGATTTTGGGTTCAATTGAAGATGAGATATTTTTCAGCCACCTTTTCCTTTGCAAAGTCAAAATTACTAAAAACACATGATAAAAATTGTGGAAAACTGGTTGAGAATTTACATATCATAGTACACGAAGTGATTTTTCCCCTATGAAAGTGTTTTGATAATATGGAAGTCGATTAATGAAAGGAGAGGGGCTAATACCAATTCCACCAACACAATAAATGACCCTATTGGAAACATGGACAAATCTATTACACCAGTTGAATGTCAACAAAGTCAAAATTGGTCTATAAAATGATATAAATGTTGTAACATCAATGAATTGAAAGCTTTTGTTTGTTGATATGTGATATACATATTCATATAATATATTCAAATAGTCATTACATTGTTCAGATAATCTATTCTCCTTGAATTGTATTGAGTACCACTTTCACCTTAATCAACTACATAGGTAGAGTAATGATAGAGATACTATGTCTCTTCAATCTTTTTAGACATTTGGATCCTTAAGTTCACGAAATTAAACTCCTAAGGAATGATAAATAATTCATAAAAAAACTTAATACATGAGTGTGTAAGTGATATAGTTGGTGTTCATTTGGTCATAGAAGAAAGAAAGGTTGTAAATAAGATTTCAGTGAGTAATAAACATAGTGATTATCACAATTTTTTTAACATATTTTTGTAAAATTTTCTTTGGACACAACAAGAAATGGGAAAGGGTGTAGTAGTTTTTACTTTCAAACAAATTTTTCCCCAACATGGGATTTTTCAATTCTAAAGCCTTTAATAAGTTTTTGTGGGTGTTAACATTTTATTGTTCATGTTTTTTTTACATTTTGAGTTTTATTTATGTATGGTTTGTTTCATGTTTCCAACAATAGGCCACTAATTATAAGTCTCTAGAACATTATAAATACTCATTTGAAGTATGATTTCAAGTAAGAAAACAATTTATGTTTCCTATAAATATTATTGAGCATTTGTACTTCAAAATTTATAGAACAAAGATATGGATGAAAATTGATACCTTATCAATCCTAATGTATTTTATGATCTATGGATACTCCTTGCTTAAATATGGTCAATATGATAGATGAAATTAATCTATTTTAATTTCTTTCTAGATTTTAAATTCCCTTTCTATGTGATGATGATAAAATTGATTACAAGATGTATGAATTACATCACTTGATGGTTGCTTAAAAAAGCTTCAGCCCATTAACAAACTATACACTCATGAATATCCTAAAAATTACATACATTGAATAGAAAAATAATTCTACCTTATTTATGCAACCTTAATAATCAATAATATGTTGTAATATATACCAATTTATCTAATACCCACTTTAATTAATAAACTTAATAGAATCCCAAGTTTATCTTTATAAGGTGATTTAGTCATTATAGGAATATGACAAAGATAAATGACTAAATTATCAAAAAAAAAATCTAATATAATGGTGATGAACTTCAATATGAATAGTCCTAGCTTGGTAAATTAGGTTCTTCACCATCCCTAAGACACTTATGTTTCTGTATAAAAATGTAGTATATGTTGTTTGGTCAAATTGAAGATCAACTAATATCTTTCGTAACCACATAAACCTCACAACTTATATTGGTAGTTTTCTTATATAATGCTTCATTGAAAGATAAGGAAATTGCATGTTATGACTTGCTTTGCTATAAATATTACTCCTAAACAAAGAGTGAAAATATAATCTATAGTAGACTTCCTTATAACAACTAATCAAACCCCAACAAGTATTAGTATATCCAACTAACATGAATTCAATAGATATTTGATATAGAATACTGAAGTTGAGGGATATATATTGGTTTTAAAATATGAAAATGTTCCTCTTGATGCAAGAAAATTTACTCTAAAACACAATTCTAATTGAGAAGTAATAAGATAAATCAAACTACATACCGATTGTTGATACACTAATTCATTGACCATTGGTATATCAATGTAAGTTGAGAGATTCATCCCAAATTCCATAGGTGTAGGTGTTGGATTCCATTAAGTCAATATAAAAATTTCTAAAATAGATTTGGAATACTTAGTTTTTGATTTAAAAATCTTCTCTAGCCAAATTATCAAAAATTCTACACCTAAACAATAATGATGTAGGTGTAGATTTAGCAATTCAAAATTAGAACAAATATTAAAATTTACTTGGATTATATTAGCCTTGCTTCATGTGAGCACTAAAATATATTTTGTTGTGTAAATGAGTGAAAGGAATGGAATTCATTTAAAGTAGGTGTTCCTTTACCATTTGGCCCAAAATTTGAGGCAACAAATGTAGAGTCGCCTAAAAAGGGGCAAGAATACTAATTTATCATTGTTTATCAACAAAAACCTTATAAATTTAAAATCTGCCTTGTGAATTATATGATCAAATCCAATAACTTAATCCATACAACATAGTGATAAAAAAAATGTCAAGAACATAATATCATATACATATAAAGCAATTTTTACATCAATATTTCCCTAAATGATTTCTCTCTCTCTCTCTCTCTCTCACTCACTCACTCACTCACTCACTCACACACACACACACACACACACACACACACACACACACACACACACACACACACACACACACCAAGCTATTTATATAAGGGATTCCTCATTTATATATTTTAAACAAAGTTTTTTTTCTATAGGTCTATACATTTTCATCACAAAACCATTTAGTAAAAATGTGCTTCAATATTCAAATAATAGTTATGACAATTGTATGAAGCATAGGTAAAATAAAATGGGATATACATACTAGTGTATGAGTATACACCAATTCATATATGCATATGACACCCAAAATCAATAAACTAAGGGAATATATGCATATGAAATCCATAATCGAGAAACTAAGTGATTAGTCCCCTTTCATTAACCTATAATATATATAATCAAAATATAGAAAAGTGAGATTAAAAAGGAATTTATTGTCCTTTCTTGGTAAGGATGACAAGTTTTTAGATTAAAATTTATTTATTCTTCCTACCTCAAGTCCTTTTCCATATTTTTTTCCTTTGCAACCAGTCTCTCTCCCTATATCTCTATTATGTCATTCAAAACTCTTTTTAATTTCTTCTTTTATAGCCTTGTCTATACTCATAGTTTCTAGAAATATAATGAACCATCAATAACTTAGTCGAGAATAGATCGATATTGAAAAAAAGAAAAACAATAATAGAATAAAAATATTGCAAGAATACACTTGAAATATAAAAACAATCACTAACAATACCATCACCAAAGATATAATAATGTCTCGTATTCTACATGTAATAATCCATGTAACTCTACATATAAAAAGCAAGTGGTGATTTTTTTAGGGCATCGTCATGGATATAAGCCAAAATGGATAATGATGGTGATAAATAATTCAAATATTGCATAAAACCAAACCCTAATTTCTTCCCATTAACCACAATTTAATCTAATCTTCTTAGGCGTGGTTAAGTTTAGCTTCTCAAAGAAGCTTCCATTTCCTGATACAAATTCCTACCCAAAGCTTGAACTTGATTCATAATATGTCAGGCCTATGACCTCTTTAAAACATTTTAGTTAATATTTGTGTGTGTTTATGAGTGTGTGCATGGGGTTGAGCTCAAAAAGGGTCTCAATTAATGGGTTTATAGAAATGTTACATATGTGACTAGGTTGAATATTGGATAGTGTCAAAGTCTCAGTTTCAAGAAAAAAAATATCTTACATCTAGTTGATGATAATATTGAAACATCAAGATTAATTAATAATTTTTTTTGATACAATAAAGTACTTAATACAAAATAAGACTGTAACACAAACCAATTTATGAGTCCTACATTTTAATACATAACCCACTCACTTATGATAGGTGTTAAGAAGACAAAAATATCAACAAAAGATAATAACAAGACTTGTGGTCGTAGTAACATTCCCATTGTAATATATCACAACATATTTAATAATGAACACAACTTAACGATGTAAAAATTACATAATCAAAGGATATGCAGTATTATTTCACAACTTAAGCCAAAACAAATTTCAAAAAACACACATCAGATTCAAAACCAATCATGACATGCTAAGAAGTACAACTAAGTTGCAAGACAACAAGGAATCAAACTCTATCAAATATTATGATGAGATCATTGATATAAGAGATTTCAATTGTTTAAATTGATAATATTGTTGTCAAGTGATATGTCACTCTTGAAAGCCAATATAGTGACACAAAAGGTAGTAAAATTATGAAAAGTACAAGTAATTCCAACAATCATGTCAACAATATAAGCATATAAAACACATGTAACATGGTTCACTTTAAGAATCCTCTAGTAAATTGGAGGTGGGAAAATCCCCCAGGGAATATACCTTGAACTACTTTTGCCAGAAAGGTGAATTTTCCTAGGTTTTAAAATAAAATTTTCACCTGATATTTTTAAGGGAGAGCCAAGGTTTTGTTGATGCATAGACTATAGTTGTCACACGAAAACAAGGGTTGTTGACGTGCGTTAAAAAAACCTTGTTATCATGTGGCAACAATTCTTGCTGATGTACGTCAAAAACCCTTGTCACATGATAACAAGGGTTGTTGATGTGTGTTAACAAAACCTTGTTGTCACGTAACAAAAATTCTTGTTGATGCTCGTCAACAACCCTTATTGTCATGTGACAATGAGGGTTGTTGACGTGCATCAACAAATGTTTGTTGACACAAAAAAAAAAATCCTTGTTGTCATGCATCCATCATCTGCAGCTCCAAAAAACTCTTATTTTGCCTTATAAATACCTCATCGGCTCTCATTTTCAAGTTCACACTTCTTGGATCCCAAATTTTTCCTCTATTCTACTTTTCCTAATGTTACCTGCTACAAGAAGCGTATGTCAACACACCAGCGGTCTAGAAAAACACAAGAAACTCCATGTCTCTAGACTCCAATCAAGCTCAAGTACTCATGGCTACTAGTGCTCAAACTCAAGATCCAACACAAAATCAAATTAACCAGGAATTGGCAACACCCGAAGCCCTACCCAAGGGAAAGATTCAATACAGGAGCATGATGTGCCCCCATCTATATAGTTTTGCAAATGACTTTAGAATACAAGTATTTTGTAGAAGCATGTGAGTTCCTAGGGCTTGTTAATATACCCCAATTCGATATTGATCATGACATTCTTAACTACCTTCTCTCCTCATATAATACATAAGACATTCATTTTACTGTTACTTTAGAAGATGGTCGTAAATTCAGGTTCAATGTTGATGCAACTGATATCCATCGATTGAAAGGCATTATGTTTGAAAATTCATCCATAAAAACAACCAAAGTAACCCTCACTGAAGAGGATAAGATTTACGTCGAATCTTGTTTCGGGAGGTTTTCCATATTGGTTGTACGCGTAACCTGCTTTCATTTGAAAGGTTTTTTTTTATATTAATTCCAATTACTTTTTTCAGCTCATGTTAATAAATCAAGACGTGGCATGGATACACAAGGAATTGTAAACCACTTTCTTGCTACCATGATTTCATTTTTCATGTCAGAATTGTTCTGCAGGGTCGGTAAACTGATATTCCAAATCGGGTCATTGCATACATTCTTGCAACGATTGAAAATCAGAAATTTGATTGGATGCACATTTTAATCTAATAAGATAAAATATGACATTACAAATGCATCACTTTCTGAAAAACTAGTTATTCATTCCATAAACTATCTCCTTTCTCTTTATTATGAGGATTATTTTAATTTAAAAAACAAACCAACTCCCACTTGCTCGAACGAGAATTTTAAGAATTTGTTAATTCCATTTAAAGAACAACAAGTTAATAGTTTACTATTTATATTTCGATGTTAGTAAGGTTATTGTCTTGATTATGTACTTCTGATTGAATCTTTACTATATGCATAGAATATTTTTACAGGCCCTTCCATGAAAAAAATAGCATCAAGAGGAAGAGGCCAACAACAATCTGAGGCGTCTGGAGATTCCCAATATGAAATGGAAGTTCACTCATTTCCTAACCCCCAAGCATTTTCATTAGTTAAATGATAGATACATAATACCCTTAACTCTCCATTTATTATTTTTCATATACCATTTACCATATTGAATAAGAACTGACATGTAGTTGCTACACTTACAGCGACTTTGGACTATATGTGTGCTTCTCAATGGGCATCACCAACTCACTCCATCCAATCATGTGAAATTATCAATTCTCAACCAAACCAGCCACCCAAAGCTCCACCAAACTAGCCACCAATACCTCCGCAAAAATCAATTCAAACTCCGACATGGCCACCTCTGGCACAATGATAACTTTCCCTTCAACTAGGTATAATTTTATTGCTTTTGTGTAAGTTTTTAATAGTTTTTCATATAATTTAGTAGCTTGTGTAGTTTTTAATAGTTTTTCATATAATTTAGTAATGATTTTGTTGAGTATTCTTGGAATTTAGAGTACATAGCACTCCTTCATTTTCTATTCAAACAAAGACACCGCCACATCCTCCACCAACCTCATTATGATTCAAAATTCCCATAAGATGTTCAAGTAGAAAGACCATTGGTAAACACAAGCCAATTCCAGCCCCTAGTGGGACACTAAACATTTCCTCTTCATTTCCAATTCTGATTCTCTCTCTTAGTGGCTAGCCCAATGTAATGGGCTAATCAATGTTGAATCAAATAAATTTAGACGAAGATGATTTGGGCATTGATAGTAATGACCCAACATGGTTTTTTCAACACACATGATATGATTCAAGGCCAACATGTATATTTCCATTCCAATATATTTTATTTAATGTTTTTACATTTTAATTTTAATTTCAATATTAATTAATTTTATTGCAAATAAGATCATGGTGCCCAAAGGCAAAGAGAAGCAACAGGAGTTGCTCGACCCCGAAATCCCCCATACCTCTCCATCGACATCATCCTCTTTAGATAAAGATAGTGAACAATTTCCATCATTTCCTTTGGAGAAATTTATTGGTAATGATTGTCAATCCCATGTTAAAGAGTTTATTATACCTCATATTGATCACCTCATAAAATGAGAACGAAGGAAAAAATTATTCATCAATGAGATAATAAGTTTTTATGATAACCATTGGTAAAGGGATAGTTTATATGCGATAGTCCAAAATCAACTAGCCAAGATGGATGCCTTACTCATCCAAGAAAGAGGTGGGACTGTAACATATGACAACAATTATAATGACAAAATTTTAGATAAAGTATTAAACAAATTAGAAAATATTAGTGCTAAAGCCCAGACCTATTTCAACAAATGGTCGAAGGACAAGGATTTGGTGGCAATTGCAAATGTCGAAAGAGATAGGGCTATTGTAAGTATTATCAACTTAAAACAATATTATTTATTTATTTGAAAAATTATTATTTTAGTAATATTTTTAATTGACCTCATTATTTTTATTACAGTTGAAATATGAAAAATTAAAGATTCAAGCAAAGTTGTTCCAAGTCCACTTGGAAACTGCAAAGAACAGTTTAAATGCAACATTAAAGATGAAGGAAAATATTGTTTTGGTTAACAAACAAAACAATACACTTAAGTGGATAATCAAAGATAGTGGCTTCGACCCTAAGATTATGTTCAAATAAAAGATAGTTGCAAATCTTTCTTTGACATCCCATGGAGATGCTACAAAGGAATAAGAAGCAATCCTAAGGAATCTAGACATTGATGCGGAGGATATGATTAGTTATGGTATTATTCAAGAAAATAATACATGATGTAAATCCATTGGAGAGAGCGGCACAAAAGATGTTACAAAAACTCAAAAGGATATTGTCAATGGGGAAAAAGTTAATGATTGAGGCTTGAGCACAAATAGTGACTAGTTTAATGGGTGTGGGGCAGGGGAACTTGAAAAATGGAAAATTGAAATATTTTATTAATTGAAGAATGAAACTTGAATATTTATTTAATTTTAAGTTGCAATATGGATTTTTATATGATGTTATATATATATATATATATATATATATATATATATATAGAAATTCTAGATTGTATATGGTGTTTATGTTTGATATGGATGTGATGGTTACAAATATAATAGTGATAGATCATAATGATGATACATATAATCATGATTCATGGATGATGATAATAGATTTAATAATTAGGCATTATTATCTCTACTTGCAATGATGATGACATATGGATGATGATGAATTGTATGTGTGAATTGTATGTATGATGATGTATGAATTGCATGGATGATGATAATGAAGTTAGAATGTGGTATGATTCGAACTCTGTATCAGGTTTCTTCACATTAACACCTTCTCAAAATCTTCTTCTCTCTACTTGTAATGATGATGATCATGACACTAGATATGGATTATAGTGAATTGTATGTGATTGGACATTGATGTAGCTTCAAGAACGATCATGAATGATGATGACGGATAATTGTTTTAAGAAAAATTAAAATGTGGCTAATTAAAACTCTGTATCAAGTTTCTTCACATTTAAATTTTATACCTTCTCAAAATCTTCTTTTCTCTACTTGTAATGATGATGACATTAGATGTGGATGATGACATTAGAATAGATATGGATGATGACATTACAATAGATGTAGTTTCTAGAATGATCGTGGATGATGATAAGATAACGAATTTAAACGATAATGTTTTAAGAAATTTGGAATTTGGTATGACAGAGACATCTTAATATAGTAAAATCTTCTTCTCTCTACTTGTAAAATTCGAACTCTGTATTAGGTTTATTCACATTTAAAACTTCTCAATATCATTTTTTTCTACTTGTAAATGCAATTTCTTTTTAGGAAGATCAATTTTTTACATGTAATTTTATATTCATGCTAAAAATTTCAAACACTACATCAAAGAATTTTACATGTACCAAAATAAATTAAACACGAATTTAAAAACTCTAGCTATGATAGGGTTTAAGGTACCTCTTATCTCTACTTGTAAAATTCAAACTCTTTATCAGGTTTCTTCACATTTAAATTTTACACCTTCTCAAAATATTCTTCTCTCTACTTGTAATGATGATGACATTAGATGTGGATGATGACATTAGAATAGATATGGATGATGACATTAGAATAGATGTAGCTTCTAGCATGATCATGGATGATGATAAGATAATGGATTTAAATGATAATGTTTTAAGAAATTTGGAATGTGGTATGACAAAGACATCTTAATACAGTAAAATATTCTTCTCTCTACTTGTAAAATTCAAACTCTGTATTCTTCACATTTAAAACTTCTCAATATCATTTTTTTCTACTTGTAAATTCAATGTCTTTTTGGGAAGATAAATTTTGACATGTAATTTGATATTCATACCACAAAGTTCAAACACTACATCAAATAATTTAACAAGTATTAAAATAAATTAAACATGAATGTCAAAACTCCAGTTATGATAGGGTTTAAGGTACCTCTTGTCTTCTAGATGGGTGTGACAAAGCATATGGAAGGAAAATGAGAAATCATCCTTTGTAGCGAGCAAGATGACCTTTGATTCTAAAGAACTCAACACAAAAAATGGATAAGTATATAGATTGGTGAGTTTCCTGATAATGTATTATGTCAATCCCAAGAAGTGAGAGATTCTTCAGATGGATGTCAACCAATGTTTTTGAGAAAGAAAAGATGAATGAAATATTGATTAAGAAGATGAAATAAGAAAGTAGAAATAGAAAGATTAAATTAAATTAAAGAAAACTTAGGTACCTCTTATTTTATAGATGGGTGTGACAAAGCATATGTTAGGAAAATGATAATTCATCCTTCGCAGCTTTATAGACAACCTTCGATTCCAGATAAATCAACACAAAAAATGGATTAGTTTATAGATGGATGAGTTGCCTGACAATGTCAGTCCTGAGAAGTGAGAGCTTCCTTAGATGGATGTCAACCCACATTTTTAATAAAGAAAATATGAAATATTGATTGAGCAGATGAACGAAGAAAACATAAAGATTAAAGAAAAATCAAGCAAAAGAGAAGTAGAACATGTGCATATATGGAAAGTGGAAATCTAGAATTCTAGAAGTCTACATATCACAAACACAACATTAAAGCAGTTTGAAAAATCCAAAAAAGAAATTAAATAAAACGATTTTTTTTATAAATAATTTTATTTAAATAAATATGTGTGTGTGTGTGTGTGTGTGTGTGTGTGTGTGTGTGTGTGTGTGTGTGTGTGTTTACTTATAACATCTTCAATGATAACATGAGATGAAAAAAAATATGTTAAAAATCCTCCTCATAGTCAATATTTGCATCTGTAGAGTTACAATTGTGTTACGTCTAACTATAGACTTTTATATTTGAATCTATTAATATGAAATTGAATAAATAACCACATTTAAAATGAAAGGTGACAAGAATACAATTAAGGTCAAGGAGACACTTATTTAAAGCCGAAACAATCCATTATCAATAGCATCTTCAAAGTCGATATTCGCTTCTACAGAGTTTGACGATGCACCAATTCTAGTCTCATCATTGACAACATTTGGAATTGTAGCTGTATTATTTACATCTCTTCTTTCTGCAAGGGAATTCCAATGCAAAATTTCTCTATCGAAAGGAAATTTTTCTAGGGAGTAGTGAGAAACATAGCACCTCATGTAAGTTTCTAAATTTTTATCCAACCTATTTCTCAGTTTTAATTTTATAAATGATAAAGCACTGAAAAACCTTTCTTCCTCCACAGATCACAAAACCATTGTTTCATACAACTCATATAATCTAAAATATTCACTGATTTCTTCTTGTAACATAGTACTTTGATATATTCCTAGCCAAACCCTTGTAATAGCACCACTCTCGGAAGGTTCGTCTAATAATTTATATTGGTTCCTCATTGTCGTTGAAAAATGTGTTGATTGAGTCTTCAATAAATAATCATTTAGTATACCTTTGATTTCGATACCCTTGACCTCTGCCATCTTGGTGAAATGTTCCATTAATGTACCCATGGATTTATGGAAATTTTTTCTTACGAAATCTGCACGAGAACCTTCATTATTCCAAAAAATAGGATTCATCACACCCATTTCTTCAATAATTTTATCTTTGTAGAAATGTTCTCTAATTTGGGATGATAAGGATTCTAAATTTTTTCTAAGTTTTATTCTTGCTTCAACTGTAACAAAATAAAAAAAATTATGTGTCATAGGAACTTCTTCTCTTTTCAATCCTGTAATATCTTGACGTTTTTGCAAAATGTGTTGTGGCATGTCCCTCCCATTACCATTGATGCAGAGGTGATCATGGATACTAAATCTCAAATAGTTACAGGTATTATTAATATCTAATAAATCTTTCCAATTATTAAAAAACAACTGTATCAAAACTATCTTGGTAAGTTTACAAGACATCAAGATTTTGACCTACCATTTTTCTCGACTTTATAAAATCAACAATATAAACTAATCTGCCCTGTGTATGCTTCATCAATGTATTGATCCCCTGCAACATTGGAAGAATGCCAGCCAATGTAATAATTGTATCCAAATTAGTTATAAGGAACAACAAGTCTCTCGCCCTATCAATTTCATGATGATATTTGTGCATGAAACCAACCAATGAAGGATACTCCTCACACACTCTGCATGCAGACTCATACAAAGGAATCCACATTATCTCAACATCCTTCAAATTTTTTTTGCCATATGTAATTCCAATTGCAAATTTTTGGAACTCAAGAAATAGCTTTGGGTTGCTTTCCATATAGGCATGAAGTTCTCTTATAATGTCTTCTAATTTAGCAACATTTTCATTATTGCTAACCATTTTATATGCTCAATTCATTCTGTGTACCATACAGTGAATTGCTAGCATATAAGGGGCCATTGTTGTTTGCAATCTAACACACAGTCCTATTTGGTGACCCTGCATGACTGATGCACCATCTTCTCCAATGCATACCAACTTCATAGAAATTTCATAATAAATCATGCAAGTAATATCTTTCAAATGAGAAACAACTATTTTATGTAGGTTTTCGACTTTGCAATTTTTAACCATTTTCATAACACCCAGTAGATGTGGTTTCCTTATGTGATACATACCCATGTGGTGTTGTCTACTGTTGTCACTACATCAATTGATAGAGAGATAAACTTTTCAATTTTTACACTCTCCTTCAAATATTCCTTCTCTATCATTAAATGGCCATTTCCCATGCACTACTTGTCTAACCAATGAGACTGAGGAACATTCATGCATTCCATTATATTGATAAAAAATTTGTAATCAAGGAAATATGAAATCATTCTTCCTTTCTTAAGTATGTGAAATAAACTAGAGAACTGTATGAATTTTAGCATGAAAATTTGATTGATTCATCTTACCAATTTGTGTTGTGATCATTCCTCCCTTTTCCATGAGATGGCTATGCGTCTTTTTAGCTCTGCTTCATACCCTGCTGCATGTTTGACATGCATGTATTCTTTTTCAATTTTCCACCTATGTGTTTTTATTTTCTGGCCATCCTCCCCCGTTACAGTCAAATATTGTTTTCCACGGTGTTTTTCAATTAGTGTCCAACTTCAATTATATTTTTTGTTCCACATACATATTTTACATGTACATTCAGATGGGATATCTTCTAGAATTATATGATTGTACAGGTTCGATAAACAGGAAATTTGGCAGCCCAATCAAACCTATATTTCCTACCTAATGGTCCACATATTCTTGTTCGTTTTCAATGTTTTACTTTTTTGAGTAGAATTTTGAACAATTATCACAATCACCTGGTTTCCTCTTTCTTGGACCGGAATTTGAATTTGATTTATGTGTTCTATTTTGCTAAGTATTTGTATGTGTGATATCTTGATGCACTCTCTGGTTGCACCCCAACAAGAACAATATCTTCAAGATCTGGCATATCAACGGGAATATCTTCAAGCTCTGGCATGGTCTCATCACATGTGTCATGACTGGTTGATTCTGTGTAGAATGCATGTCCACCTCAATAATACCTTCCACATAGTACAGTGATTCTGATTCTTTGTGGTGGCATCTATTTGGTGCTGGTATTTTCAATATCTATATCAGACAGAGTTTGCAAAATACTTGAAGAAGTGATTTCTGAGACTTTCTTAGTTACTTTTAAGGTCTTCTGAATTCTTAAAACTAGCACCTTCCATTCTTTTGAATGGCTAAGTTGAAGAGAGTCCTGTGTCAGCAAAAGAACCAAGTAGCGACTCTGTCCACTGTCTGAGCGATCTTATGTCACGTGTCCACTGTCTACAGGTCTCTGTCATGCATCAATTGCCTATCTCCCTGTTGTCACGCATCAACAACAATACTTTGTCATGCATTCCTAAATAGTCATCATGTCACACATCTACAAACAACAATTATCGCCTGATTGTCAACTGCCTATGCCCTGTTTCGTGCGTCAACTCTCTCTGTCATGCGTCAACACCTGATTCCCTGTTTCACGCATCTGCAAGTAATATCCTTATTGTCGCACATCTGCAATAACTTCTTTGTTGCGCGTTAGTCAATAATATAGGTCACTTGTCAACAAATAGCAATGTTAACCCAACTACACCCTTCAACATAGATCTATACTATGAAATGGTGTTTAGTCTTTACAGAGTATGACTTCACTAGATATTGGTCAATTTGGTAAGCTACTAGTAAGGTAGTACTATCCTACGGTGACAAATCACCTAAGTTTTTATAGGAGATGTTTTCAAATGAAGGTGAAGCCGACCCCCCCTAAAAAATATATATGTAGTAATTTTAGGTGAACAAGACACCGACCCACTAAGAAAAACTCACCTTTTCAAATTTTCCTAAAATGAAAATTTTGAAATATTACGAATATTCGGCACTAAAATTATCCCTGCCAAATAGGTTCATTATCACACACTTAGGTCAAAATTATTTTTCCAAGAAGCTCTAAAGCTCCCAACAAGTCAAACTATCTGTAAGGTTAAAAATCAAACACATTTCAAGAACGCGCATCAACACAGTCCATCAAGTATGGCATAAATTACATAAAACCATGGATAGTTGAACTTGCAAGATTCTTGCACTAGAAACACCCAGTGTTGGTCAAAACAAGGATCACAGTCTATTTGTTCTCAGTCATCGAGCTCACCATTGATCATCTGGATACTCAGAGATAAAGGTTACACGGTGATATATAGGTGCACGCTTATTCATCCCTTATCAAGCCCTTGTCACATAAATTTTTGTTTGATCTTCTTATTTACATTTGAGGTTGACTATTTTTGGTTTTCCCACTCTTCTCTCAAGGTACTATCAACAACATCTAAAAATCAAAACAATGTAAAAATACAAAAAACATGAGAAAACTATTTCAAAGAAAACATACATACCAGGTTCATATGGATCAAGACTATTACTTATCCATGGTTAGTGACCTACATAGAGAAAGGGACTACATTTGGGCTATTACTTCTGCATACACACACTGCATAGGAAGGGGATTTCATTCTATTCCATCCACACATTTTGTGAATTTTACATCTAGCTATTACCCATTATTTTTTATGTCATTGGCGTGAGGGAAACCTAGGAGCACTATTGCACACAAAAGCACACAGAACTACACTGGGTCTAAGATGTAGTGCAATACTCAGTGGTAATACCACCATTGTGGTGGATAAGGATGGTCTAACCCCTGCATTTGCATCTTTCTTTTTTTAGGGTTTGGTGCCTTTTGTGGGGTTTTGTAGGTGATTCTTCATTGTAGGTTTATAGAGACATTAGCAAAATAGATGCGACATATACGCAAAAAAGAAGTGAACAAGTGCAAAGTTTTAGCGACCATGTCGGAACCAGGTTCTATGGGGTCATTTTCATAGAC
Source organism: Taxus chinensis (assembly GCA_019776745.2). Classification (NCBI taxonomy): domain Eukaryota; kingdom Viridiplantae; phylum Streptophyta; class Pinopsida; order Cupressales; family Taxaceae; genus Taxus; species Taxus chinensis. The sequence goes on along the minus strand of CM034152.1, from coordinate 666,457,758 downwards.
CAAGGTGCCTATGAATTCAGACCAGAGCACTCCAGGTGCCCCAATCCTTCTCTAAGCACCATATTCCATTCATTTCTATCTTTGTCACACTTTTCTGTGGTCAGCGTTGCAATAGTTTGTTCTACTTTTTTACTATACTTTTCAGTCCTAGGTCACTGGGAGGTAAGCAAACTTGAGGTAAGTACCTTGTCCCTCTTGTTTCCTTTCATTAATAAAATCAAGTAAATTATTTAGCATTCATATTTCATTGTATTTCATTTATATCATTTTTGTATATTTAGATTCATAATAAAATACAAATTTTATAGAATCATTTTAGTGATCCCGTATCTTAGAACTATTTTCCTTAAGGATCCATTAAAACCCTAATGGCTACGGATATATCTTCTCCTTCTCAGATAGTCATCGCCTTATGTGATAAGTTAATCCTATTCTATGATTAAGGAAACCATATATGAGTATTTCTTCCCTATATTGTGATTTTACTCTTCCAGATCATACTCAATAACAACTCCTTGCTAATGAATGTAATGTTCCTACTAGCTTTGATAATTCTACTATTGGCATTTTTTTATGATAAGATGAGCTTTGCTCGTTGCACACCTTGTTATACAATTAGTCACACTCCTGAAATTTTCCTGATAAAAATATAGATGATTCTATTATTATTTTCATGCTTGGAGTTGATAATAATCAACATGTGATTAATGATTCTCATACTAGTCATGATGATACTTTAGCTGCATCTCATACTTCTTCTATTCCTAAAAATGATTCTCATAATGCATCACATACTAGTTCTCCTTGTAGACAACCATAATTACACCCAAGCAATTTAAATACTTAAATTGTGCTAATTATCTATCTTCTGAAAAATTGACGACATATCGTCAAGAAACACTCATATCCCTCTTATTGTCATTAATTAATTACAATACACTAATTGATTAAGTCACCTATCCAGCTAACAACCTAATTAATGACCTTCTGTTAATTAATCACCCCTTCTACCTAGACTAATTAATTATTATTAATTAATTAGATTTCCCTTCCATTTAACCAATAAATCAATATTTAATTGATTTAATCCCCTTCTAATAGCCTAAATCGTACTAATATTCCTCTAATTATCTTCTATAAGCTTACATCTACCTATTAGTTAATCACCTTTGATTAATTAAAATACCCCCCCCAACTCCCATGACTTGCTAAGCATAAATTAAACCCTTCTAAAGTAAGGTTACCTTTTATAAAGCAACCTTATCCATTCCTAATCATGTTTTACCTTTATCCCACATTGCAAATGGATGAAGTGTTTCCTTTATCCATTGGGCTATATAAGGAGCCCTCCTTCTACCTTTATACCTACACCTAAAATTTTTGAGAGAGCAAATGCAAAGCATATAGCAAAGAGACTAAGAGCTTGTATTTTGTCTTCTTGAGAGGTCACCATTGTTAAGAGCTAAGCTTCCTATTCTTGCATTCTTTAAGGATCAAACAAGGAAATTTTTATTGCCATTGGAGCTAAATAGGTCCATGCATTTTGTTGGTAATCTAGGAGAGTAGATATTTTGAATAGCATGCATAGTTTTGATCTTATGTTTCAAAGTTATTGATGTTTAGAATAGATCTTGTTTATCTCTTTATCTTGATGGTGCTTATGCTTTGTCTTAGCTAGATTGTAGAACTATTTTAGGTGGTAGTTCTTGTTTCATTTAATTTAGCATTAAGCAAAGTACACATGCAAACATTTGGCATGCCCGGTGGGACACCTAGTCCCATGGCATTTTAGTTTAAGTTTCATTGTTTTGGCTAACTTTTGATATGCACATTTAGTAATTAATGTCCATTTTCTTGGAATTTTTACTAATTTTATCCTGTGTAAAGTTCTTGTTCATAGCCATCATTTTAATGGGTTAGTTGCCATGTTTAAAACTAACTTGTCAAAATTTGAGATATTGTGAGCTTTCTTGTGTTTTTTTCCGTATTTTGGTTGCAGGTGTGGCACAGGCACATTTTTTTTTTTAGGAGTGCAGGAAGAATCTCTCGAGTGGCACAGGCACACTGTCAAAACTTGGTTCTCTGTTTATCGATCCTGGCACATACGCACTAACCCCTGGGAAACACACACCCTAACCAGCGTAGATCCACTAACTTGAGGCGTAGACATTATTTTGTACTATTACCTTCACTGCATAAATCAAAACCTGTCAGATCGAAGTGTTCACCCTAACCAGAGTGCACACGCTGTTTTAGTGGTGCATACATGTTTCTGGTGGTGTCACAGGACATTCTGTCAGAATCTAGGACTATTTTACAAAGTGGTGGTGCACACATTTTTTCGTTTTAAATGTAAAAAATCATTTTCTTAACTAGTTTAGCAGGCATTCTGTCTGAATTTTTGCCTATTTTTTATCGAAGGTAGGTGCATGCACTCTTTTCATGGCACACACGCCTTTTGGGTGGCGTAGGTGCATGTGGTAAGTAGAAATCACACAGAGTGGCACACACGTCTTTTTGGTGGTGCACACACTGTCTGGTGGTGCAGGTGTCTCTTTAAGGGGGGCGCACATGCATAAAAGGGGGTGCAGGTACATCTATTTAATCTAGTTTTGATTACAACTTTTTAGTGCCATCTTGTTTTGGCCATAACTTTTTCTGACTTGTTAACCTGTTTTTGGAGTTTGAATAAGCATTGGAAAGATAAACAGGAGTTAGATACCTCTGGTATACTATCTTCTATCACAAAACTCCCAAAATGCCCTGGAGACCTCCATTTTTGCAAATTACTAAATACTGCTAAAAAAGTGCAAAAAAATGATTTCTAGAATTTTTTGATTTTCTTGGTTTTCTAATTCTTGTAGGTTTTATCTAATCATATACTCATTTTGTACAGGATGTTTTTACATGATTTTACTTGATTAAATAATACTTTGCATGTTTACTTATAGGAATAAGATCGTGTATGCTCTTCCCTCACGTCCCTTGGGGTGATCTTGGGAATCAGAAATGATTCTTAAGTCCTTTTTGATGCTTTGAGGTTGTTGGGAATATTAGAGTTTGAATTGGTTAACTTGGTGTATTTGAATTAAAGTGTTTTTCCATTTGATATATTTTTGGATTTTGGAAGACATCACGTATGCTCTTCTCTTACGTCCTTGGACGATCTGGAGAATCAGAAATGATGTTTTCTCTTTTGATGGAAAACTACTAAAAATCGTCATACAGGACCAAAATACCATCTTGTCAAAGAATGGAGGAATCAAAACAAAGTCAAAAACTACTAATACAGTTGTTATACAGGTTGCCAAACAGGTGTTTCAAGAAAACCACACCTAATTAAAAAAGATAAAAAGAACAACATATTCAAAACACTGTATTGTAGGTTTCGGAAAAGGGTGCGTCCCTCTCCGCTCAACTGGAACATAAACCCTTTGGCATAACGCCTTAAGCTACAACAATGGGGGTGGTTCCAGGAACCCCAAAGTAGTCCACGCAAGAGGGAACCTTGTGGATGAAACGGGAAGTGCTCCGCACTACCTACTTGACTAGTGATTCCTTTGTGAGATAGACGTTACAAGTTGTCCCTATGGCAACCCTTTTAAGTACATGATGGATGCATTTACTACCCACTGTGCTTGAAGGGGGCGAAGTCGAGATAATCCCAAACTAGTCAGTGTGACTTTTTAGGTAAATCACCTTGCTCATGGAAACTTTGTAACACCTAGGGCGAGAGAACCACCTAGGAAAATATACTTTGGCCAGGAGCCCACTTTGACCAATTCTAAAATAGTTTTGAGTTGTGAACCATATTTTCATCATGAAACATGTGACGCGTTACTTTCGCTTAGTTTTTCACTTGCCTTAAGGTGAGGAAAAACTCTGCTAAAGTGAAGCCATCATTTTTCATCCCCATTTTGATCTACTTCCTTCACATTTTTTTGACACTTTGTTGATCAAAAGAAAGGTGATTACCTTTGTGTTACCAATCGATTGTTTCTTCCACTTTTTTGTCTGTTTATGCCCATCCATGTTTGTGGCTGGGTAAGTTAAACATCTAAAGTGTGTGGAGGTGTATTTATATCATTGGTGGCCTTTGTGATTTTGATACCCACATCAGGATCGTCATCATAGTTAGGATTGATTCATCATTTTATCTCCCTTTGACATGTTACCTCGTTTGCATTGTCTCAACATAATTAAGATACTTATGTCATGTTTCTCGTAAACATGATCTAAGTTTCCACATTGTGGCATTACGTTTCCCACGTTTTAACACATCCTTAGTATACTTTGACTTAGTTTGATTTCAAACATTGTCCCAAATCTTGAAAGGTGTCAGTTACTTTGTTTACATCATTTCGATACCACTTTGACACTAATATCTCACTTCTCCGTGAAGCTTGATAGATGTGTCCAATTGGTGTGGTTACGTGGCTTACATTTGTAAACCTCACCCTTTTAACATTTAGGTCTTGTTGGTTGTTGAACTTATCGTGGTATCCTTTGATTGGGAGTCACATCTACCCTTTGTTAATATTTATGCCTTGTTCATTTCGAGCTTGACGTAAATATTGACATTGTGTTGATCACCTTTGCATCAAACTATCACTTTTCACATTCATTTTCATATGGTGTATTTCCTTGTTGATTGGATTTGTGTTTCACACTTGCATGATTGTTCCTTGTGATTATTCATTCAGAAAAATTATTTTCTAGGACAATCCCTTTCGATCTCATCAATATTTGCATCATCACGATGTCTATTTTCCTTAGAGCTTCTTCAGAAAATCATACACGCATCTTCATACTTACACAATGTCTAGTTGGTTGTCCTTATGCTACCCAAATTAACATGTCACTTCCTTCCCTTTGAAGAAGTTCCATCACACTATCTATAGGTCTAGGTATTTGTATTAAAATAACGCCAACAATGACTGATTATCGCAAGGTTCCCCATACTTACAAAAATAAGGAACCTAAGTTTCGGTGTACAAATCAAAAGATTCCCATTACAACTAAACCTCATTTGGTTCTTCATGCTAGAGAGCCCATATGGGTAACTCGTTCCCCACCTTCATCTCATAGTCGGTGGTATGATTTGGACACTTCTGATCCAAATTATTATTCAAGTTCCCCCCACTCTTCTTCTAATTCTAATCCAAACATTTCCTCTTCTTCTGAAGGATTCCAATCCAAATATTTCCTCTGACTCTTCTGATGATTCAGATCCAAACTACTATTCAGATCCAAAATACTATTCAGATTCATCTAATTTGACTCCTAAGTCATCTAATGCGACTCCTATGTCATGGTCCTCCCTATCTTCGCAGGAACCTCTTCATCATACATTTAATATGACTCCAACGTCAGTGGTCCTCCCTTTCTTTGTAGGACCCCTTTTATCAGTCACCTCAACGATGTCTTCTTCCTTTGAAGATACGTGCAACTCCAAATCCCTCCAATCAAACATCTAATACAATTCTTGAATTGTGGTCCTCTCTTTCTTTGCAGGACCCTTGTTATTATTCATCCTGATGTGATTCTTGAATCACGGTCCTCCCCTTCTTCACAGGACCTTCTTCATCAATCACCCCCAATAAGTCTTCCTCCTTTGAAGATTCATGTGACTCAAAGTCCTTTGAGTCAAACATGTCTGAATCGACCCATGCGTCGCAATCTACAGACTTTGGACTTAATCCTACTAGTTTACATATGATATACCATCATATAGGTAGGTCCACACCACCTTCTTCTACTCCTGAGACATCTAGCTACACATCTTCTTCATCCCCCACATCATCTTCTTCTATCAATCATCATCAAACATCTTCTAAGTCTTCCACACCAATTGATCTCTTTCTTCCAATCAACCCCTGGTGGTTGATCAACAACTCATACCAATTGATCTCTTTCAGAATGAAGAAACAATCAGGGCATTTATAGGGGCATATGAAGATATTCCTTTAGCAGATTACGAGAAAGGATTCTCTTTAGACTTTGATGCGTCTGCATATTGTGAGGAAAAGGTTGATTCCTTTTATCAAGAAATGGAGGAAGAGCCTCAGATCATGCAACTTGACCCTCCTCTTATTCTTCCATCTTCACATTCTTCATTATGTGATGAAACTCCTTGGTCTTGCATTGATCCATGGCCTATCTTCTCATCACCCAATAACTCTTTGTCTATCATAATTCCTCAATCACAATCTCTTATGGGGTCAACACCAAGTAGCCCTTCATCTTCATCTAGGTGTGGGTCACCTTCTAGTAACCCTCCCTCTGCTATTTGTGGGACATTTTTGAGTAGTCCATTATCTTCTATTCTTGGGGCATGTCCAACTAGCCCCTTATCTTCTATGTATGGATCACCCCCGGGTAGTCCATCATCTTCTATTCTTGGGCCACATCCTAGTATTCCATCATCTTACATCTATGGGTCACGTCCTAGTAGCCCTTCTTCTTCTATTCTTGGGCCAAATCCTAGTAGTCCTTCATCTTCTATCTATGGGTCATGTCCTAGTAGCCCTTCTTCTTCTATTCTTGGGCCACATCCTAGTAGCCCTTCATCTTCTATCTATGGCTCACCTCCCAGTAGCCCATCTTCTTCAATCCTTGGACAGTATCCTTTTCATCAATCACATCATCCTTCTACCAATGACTGTGGCAAGCCCACCATCCATTTCTCTTGTTCCTATCATCAATCGTAAATGTTCGCTTTCTTCTCCTTCTCGAGGATCAGAAAAGTCACAAGCATCAGCTTATAAGAAACCCAAACAGGTTCATTATCAAGCTCAGGTCAAAAATTCCAAGAGCTCAAAATACCCCAACAACTTGAACAATCTCAAAGTTGTAAATCAAGCGCGATTCAAGAATGTACATCAACATAACCATCAATTATGGCGCAAAGTGCATAAACCTCTGGATAGGGAACTCAAGCTCCCACATACAAAATCTGATAAGAACATTGCATATAATAAATCAATAAATTGCAGGAGATAACACAACACAAGAGATATGGGTGGGCCAAGGTGCTCAAATATGCAGACATAATACCCTTAAGGTAGGGCGACACCATACAATGCTCCTTAAGGAAGGAGTAACTCCACAATCTCCCAAGATGGGAATCCACTTCGAGGGGGACACCTCCAATATACCTCTACCAAGTAGAAGAATCAACTCATACATCCCTCTCTCATAATGATACTCACATCCTTTAAATAGGATGGGTAACACCTAATCCCAATGTAGGCCGACCCATTACCCAATATAATTAATTCCTATGTGAGCCCAAATTCACTAACTAAGGGGATGTGTGCCACATGTCGGCATCTCCATCAACCCATATACATTATAATATTATATCCCATGTGAACCCATACATATAACTAAGAGGATGTGTGCCACATGTCAGCATCTCCATCAACCCATATATATTATATTATCATATCCCAAGGTACATAGCATTGCCTCCCTCTTTGATATGTTTCATCCCCGAAACATAAGAAGAAGCCATATAATGAGTGCACTTTAAATTATTGCACACTTGTTGCAATGCTCAATCATCCAACCACCCATATGAAATCCTATGGGGTGATGCTGCTCCAAACCTGATTCCATATTCCCTTGTGCTCATTTGATTCCATCCTGGTCCATATGTGTTCCTCCTCGACATCCATGTATATCCATAATTATTATTCATGTGATTCCGTGTCATAGAATTATTAGTTTCCATTGATTCCATGTATAGCCAAAATTATTACTCCTCCAATTCCCTGCTATATCCATATAGATTGATGCCCTTGTGTGTCCTAGCATGTCTCCATGAATTTGTCCTCTCATGATGATGTGGGTGTCTATATGGTGCAACCTTAATATGCTCAACCTTATCAATCTTTTCCTCCACTTTCTTTTCCTCTTCCAACTTGTTTGCTATTTCTTTTTTTCTCTTGAGTAGAGAAACTATTTTTTATTTTTTCATCATGTTCTTCATCCTCTCCTTCTGATTCATCCTTAATCCCTTCTTCACCATCTTCAAATTCATCTTCATGATCCAATTTTACATTATTTTTTTCCTTGCTAAGTGTGATATCTTGCAATGTAATTTTCTTTCTCTTGTACCATAATTTCATGAATTTCTTTTGCACATTAATATTAATTGTTCCCAATGTCTCTAACCAAGGATATCCGAGAACAATATCCATACCATCCATATTTAAACCATAAAAATCTGAATGTAAAACATATTTATCCATAGAAAGCTTTAAATCTTCAAAAACTTGAATATGCTTACCATCCATTTGAGATTCCTTGATATGCTTTGTTTGCACATGTAGATTTTGAGCTACATCCATATTGATGAAGTTATATTTGCTGCTAGGGTTTATGGAAACAATTACCCTTTTGCTTTGAATGCACCCTTAAAACTGAAATATTGAAGCTTCCTTCTTTGGAGATGCACTATCATGTGTAACAACTTCATCATCAACATTTTCTTCTTCTTCTTCTTCTAATGACTTTGTTACTTAGACAATTAAACAATTCAAAATTCTTAAATCTTCTTTAGACAAATTTAATTTGACTCTGCCAATTCTTCTTTTCTGACACCATAAAACTAGGACAATTATATGTAGAGAAGACATAAAGACTACTTTATTCTTCTTTAACTTTCTATATATTCTTTTTTCTTCTTCTTGATCATTACCTCTTCCTAAAATTTTAATTAATGTAGATTATGATCCGGTATTCTTCTAGGGTTTATAGAAATCTATGACCCTTCCCATCTGTCTTTAAGAAAACTTCCAGCCCAAAGTTCCTCTAAGGACCAATTAGCACATTTTTGGAGAAACTTTTCAAACTAACTTCAGAAAACCAAATGGCTGTGAGGAGCTAAATATTGAGCCACTAATCCACAATTTGACAAAATCCAGACCAAATATGGATCTTGATGGTTCAGAGCCTAAATGGGATTTAAGTTTCCTAAACTTGAAAGTTATTTCTCAAAACCATTCTCTAGCAAATCAGGAGATCCTAAAAATGCAATAACTATCTCTTCAAAAAAAGTTACCATTCCCACATGATCCATAGCAGGGTAAACTATGGGGTTTGATTCAATAGGAGATAGACCCAAAAAAATTTTGATCAAAACTTGATGTCTGATTAGTATGCCTTTCATTTAGAACTAAAATTCAGAAGATATTACACAAACTCAGTAAATAACAGAATAAGAACAAGGATAGGGCTCTACACCCAAGATTTAATTTTTGAGAGGTTTTTGAAAATGTCCACTTTCAGATATCCATCATCCATCTAGAGGAAGTGACACCTCTATCTGAGTGCAAATGTAGAAGAATCAAGGTCTTTTCCATACATCAATGCAATAAATTGAATCATCCGTTAGAATATGCGGCACTGAGCCTTCAAGTAGTCATCCAAATATTGAAAAAACATAAAATTGTACTATAACTCTTTGACAAAATATACATCCAAAATTATTCCCATGTGAAATATTTAACTAATTGCCATAACTACGTTCCAAATTTCTCCCCACAAGGGGATTTTCAATTCAAAGCTGAGCATGGTAAAAATCCAATGTTGCAGGAAAGTTATTTTTAAAAAATTTAGCCTGTAAAGCAAATTTCTACATAAACATAATACAAACTCCTTCTCAAGGAAGTGCACATAACTTCCACAAAATCACTATCATGAAATAAACTATTGTTAGTCCCTATCTTGGAACTGTAAAAATAAAACTCATTATCAATAAAACCATTGAGAAAACACAACAAAAATCAAAGGTACAAAGATCAAACATTGCAATCAGGTGTTGTATACACATGGATATTTCTTTCTTCCCTTCCTTTCTATTCTTATGCAAGTCTTCCTGCCATTTCCATCCCTTCGGTGATATTTTGGTTAGCTTATTCAAACACGCATTTTGTGACATTTATCTCTATGGTATCTGTTTGACCCTGGTCTTTTATCACCTTAGTAAATTAAAGAATGATTGACCTCTTAGAGATCCTATCACATTCAACATCTAATAAACTTTTTGCGAAGAAATTTTGGACATATTTGTTAGCACTAGCCAATGTCATCATCACAGTCACTTCCACATCCTTCCATCAAGCCATCTGTGGTTCTTAACCCCTTGTCAAACAAGAGAGATGAAATAAGTTTTCAGAAAGAAAAAGAATCAAAATCAATCAAAAATCAAAAGCTAAAAGCTAAAAACCAAAATCAAATTGATATATTACTCTCTCTTGGGGTATTTCCAATAATCTCTATCAGGGATATGGACACCTGACTGGTAGTAGAGCAATGTTGTGATTAGAATCAAGTGCATCTCCATCGGGGCTATGGATGCCTTGCTGGCAGCGGAGAAATGTACAACTATCCTTCCACCCTTCATTCACAAAATATCCTTTCAAAATCAATCATTCCTACACATTGGCTAGGGTGTTTTCACGTGTTGTCTATTAAATCTTCCCTTCAAGAGGTAATTAAATTCCAAGTGCACACACTGGATCTCTATGAGTAAACAAGATTAGTATGTTACCAAGTGTCTTTTTTGGACCTTTTTTAGACTCTTACTCTAGTCCATATTTTGTCTCATGATTTGTACCTTTGGCTAATCACTTCTTCATCACGAGGCTTCTAAGCTACATTCATATCATTCACATCATTCTCCTACTTCGTTTAGAACATCCATGTGTATAAGATTACTTGTTTTCCATGTTTGTGGACACATTTGTCACCTTTCACAAAAAAAATCTTCTCCTTCCTTTCTATCATGTGCTTTTAGGCCAACTTACACTGGGGGCATCCTTGCTTCTTCCCAGCATTTCATTGGTTTATGTTCATCATCATGTTGAACCTATCCATAATGGCCTTGGGTCCCGCTTCTACCTATGAAGAGTTTACCTTTGAATACTCCCACCTAATCGTTGGGGCAGTTTTACATCTTCACCTTCCTGGTACACACGTGGCCTTATGCCCTTGTACATCCCATCTATCACTAGGGGCATCCATGTTTCCTTTTCTTCCTTGTACATAGTTTTATAAAAAAATCATTTCAAAATGCTATCAAAAACATTCAAATATGTTAGAAAAATCATCAAAAACATTCAAATATGTTTCAGAAAACTTATAAAAATTGAAAATCATCCTACAAAGCATTTGCTCTTTGGTTCTCACTTGTTCATGTGTGCGACTTGCAGATCATCTTGATCTACCTCCATCAACAAAATCTAGGCTACTTACTTCATCTGTACTCTGGGGCACAACTCTAAGCTGTCTTTTACTGTTTCATAGTGCACATTGCTTTTCCATTAGACCCAAGTGTCCTCCGTTATTCCCCTCACATGTATCCTTTCTTAGGGCACCATCATCAACCCTTGTCGTAAATTTGCACAGGTCATAACTGAAGCTCGATAATAAAAACATTATATTATGTTTCTCTGTTAGTTTAGCTTGTTTACTTTCTCGTATTGCATTGAATTTTGTATGTTGCATGGAGTTAGGCATATTTCACTTTCTCATATTGCATTGCATTTTGTATGTTGCATGGAGTTGGTGTTTTCAGAACTGGACAATTGTTCGTAGTATGGCTTTTCATGTCATTCTACTTTTGTCGTATGCTTATATTTTCATAAGGACTGATGACGTATATCTCTTGGCAATATGATGACATCAAAATTGTTCCAATACACAGTGGCTAGAGGCTAAACTCTTCTCTCCCCTCCTCCATATTTCTTTTTCATAACTTTTCTCTCACCCCTAATCTTTCGTCTCACTGGGGCATCCTGCCCCTTTCCATTCTTCTATCTATCTCTCATCTTTTTCGATCATCGATCACCTTCCTTCATCACCCCATCGACACTCGAGGGGGCATCTCTCCCTCCTACTAATTTTTCTTCTATCCCTTCAAAATCTCTTATGTCTACTATCTTTGAAGTGGCGTCACTTACGCCACCCCAAAGAGGGGCAAATGTAGACACCCATAATTACGCCCAAGCAATTTAAATACTTAAATTGCGCTAATTATCTATCTTCTAGAAAATCGACGACATATCATCAAAAGCGCTCATATCCCCTCTTATTGTCATTAATTAATTACAATACACTAATAGATTAAGTCACCTATCCAACTAACAACCTAATTAATGACCTTTCATTAATTAATCACCCCCTTCTACCTAGACTAATTAATTATTATTAAATAATTAGCTTTCCCTTCCATTTAACCAATAAATCAATATTTAATTGATTTAATCCCCTTCTAATAGCCTAAATCGTATTAATATTCCTCTAATTAGCTTTTATAAGCTTACATCTACCTATTAGTTAATCACCTTTGATTAATTAAAACACCCCCCAACTCCCATGACTTGCTAAGCATAAATTAAACCCTTCTAAAGTAAGGTTACCTTTTAAAAATTAACCTTATCCATTCCTAATCATGTTTTACCTTTATCCCACATGCAAAGGGATGAAGTGTTTCATTTATCCATTGGGCTATATAAGGAGCCCTCCTTCTACCTTTATACCTACACCTAAACTTTTTGAGAGAGAAAATGCAAAGCATATAGCAAAGACACTAAGAGCTTGTATTTTGTCTTCTTGAGAGGTCACCATTGTTAAGAGCTAAGCTTCCTATTCTTGCATTCTTTAAAGATCAAATGAGTAAATTTTGATTTCCATTGGAGCTAAATAGGTCCATGCATTTTGTTGGTAATCTAGGAGATTAGAGATTTTGAATAGCATGCATAGTTTTGATCTTATGTCTCAAAGTTATTGATGTTTAGAATAGATCTTGTTTAGCTCTTTATCTTGATGGTTTTTATGCTTTGTCTTAGCTAGATTGTAGAACTATTTTAGGTGGTAGTTCATGTTTCATTTAATTTAGTATTAAGAAAAGTACACATGCACACACTCCTACTCCTTCATTATATATAGTGACTCACTTAATGATATACTTATATCTAAGTCTTTGCTTGATTTCAAAGAACCACTTGATAGTCATGATTCTAATTATTTACATATTGCTGAGTGTGAATCCCTCACTCCATTTTCATCTTCTTCCTAGACTGTATCTAATAATATGCATGATTCATCTCCATTTATTATTTCACCTCCTCCTATCACTCTTCCCTCATCTATTGCTTCGTCTCCCAGGGATGTTTCTGATGCTAGTCTTGTTGTTTATATGGATATTTCATGTCCTACGACACCTATTCCTTCTTCGGAACCAACACCTACTATGCCCTTAACATTGGAATACCCTGTTTCTTCTCTCAATATTCCTATTATTACTCATAATGGAAAATTACACCCATTTAACACATTATTGCCATCCTCTATTATTCCTTCACAGGATGTCTTGTCCCTCATGCATGTTGTTGGTCATTTATAGTATCAAGTCCAATCTCTCATATTAGAAAGTAAGTCCTACTATCCATCCATCGATAATAATTCACTGTATAACAATCTTATTCCTAAAAAGATTCACAACTCAACATTTCCTAAGCATTTTGTTATGCCTACATTTACATGTTTTGATGGTACTGGAAATCCATACTTACATCTCAAGAATTATCGTATGGCTATGGCTTCATATTCTAATGATTGAATATTACTTAAATCCTTTCACCATATCCTCACAGATGACGCTCTCTAATGGTTCACCCATCTACCCTTTGGATCTATCAATACCTATTGTGATATGGAAGAAGCTTTTCTTCAGCATTTCATAGTCAAAAATGGCCCTAGAGTCACCTTTGATAATCTTCCTAGCTTACATTAGGGTAAAATAGAACCTATCATTGATTACATTCTACGAATTAATACTTTCATACAACAACTAGTTTTTCAACCTATTAACTTAGAGAAGAAATTTATCTTCTGTCGTGGTTTGAGTCCTCCCTTGAAATAACAATTGCAATATGTTGCATGTGAATCATTCACACTTTTATGCTATAGGGTTATTGACTTAGAATAAGATATCATTTCTACACATGTCATAGATCTTCCTCCTATTTTTTTACTTTTACATCATCTATTCCTTCACCACTCCCACATGTTGATCATCCTACACAATCTACATATCCTCTTCGCAAGCAAATCCAACCTTATCCATTATGTAAGTGTCCTTCATCTCCTCCTCCATGTAGGGCTATACCTCATACTCCTCTTACCTCTCAAGAATAATTACATTTTTCTCATCATGTTAGGCCCCATGATGTGTTGCGTACATTACTTGACAGGTGTTTAAAATGCTTACCTTCTAATCAACATCATACACCTCACCGCTTACAGAGCCAGCATGATAGACCTTACTACAACTATCACAGCATCAACTACCATATGGATGATGACTATTATGCCCTTCACAATCACTTGCAACAATTTTAAGACAAGGGCACTATTTCCTTTGGATATTGCTCATGTGAGTGGTATATGTATCCACTCCCTCATAGGCATGTTATTACTCTTATGAAGTTATCTTCCCCATCTAGTTCTAATGTCATTGTTCATCCACTACCATAGGTTGTTACTCATGCACGCTCTCCATTACATCCATCCATCACTGTACCATCTCATCCACCGCGTCATGCTACCACTACTCATTAGCTTCCACAACCCTCGAAATCTCCACTTCCAACCACTTTTCCAATTGATATTCAATTCGGCTCATATACTCATGTTGTTTTCATTCTGCCTGATTCCACCGCTTAACGTCAGCTCGGTCTTTAGTAGGTGATTTTTATCACCTTACCCCTTGATGACGCACTCGTGTTCTTATGATTCTTACATGATTATCGAGGGATATATTACAATAATAACCCCTCTTCACACACTTTATCGATTCATTTAGACCAAACTATCCAATCATTTCCTAATGACGCAATCTTTCTTTATGGTTCATTCTTGACTAATGAGGAGTCTTATCTTAATGAAAATTATCATCTATACATTGGGGGACATCATTAATCTCCCCCCCTCTATCCTTATCATAATAACATGTGATCATCTTCTAGTCTTACAGATTACTCATTGTTAATCACAAATTTATTCATACAGATAATTTAAATTTGCACAATCACATTACATCATCTATTATCATACATGACATATCATCATTTATCTATCTATAATCACATTATTCTACATCAACATTTATCCATGGAAAATCAATTCAACAAATTAAGACAATCTTCAACACATCATGCACAACAAGAATAATCATTAAATCATACATCATCATCACATAAAACATCAAATACAACAATCATACGCCAACAAGTCCATATATATATATATATATATATATATATATATATCATTTACAATCATGGTTACAAAACATCTCATCACTGGGGGGAAGGTCCCCTACATCAATACAACTCATATCTCATCATCTCTAGAACTACCAAATCCCTATAACTAGAAGCCTTGCCACTAACTCTGTGTCATTGGTTGTGACCTGTATATATCTCTACCTACATCTGTAATAGTGTGTTCTCCGTAGACTTCTTTGCAAAGCAAATCTGTAACTCTACAAACCACATGAATGCATCTTGAGCTAAAGGACATCCAACGATGACCTCTCTATCTCATCATGTCTCCTCTTGTGCCTAGTGTTGCTCGCTCAGCAAAATTGTACATGTCGATGTTGCTATCGTAATTGGTTCAAAAAAATGGGCATGTTGCCCACAATATCATCTACACGCTCTAGCATGCCTTCACCCATGAATAGTCTGTGGGAAAATTCTTCGTCAATGTGCAGAATATGTATGTGGGAAAATTCTTCATCAATGTGCAGATGTATATGTCCATAATCAATGACCAATATGCATCACCTGAATCCATATATCCATGTGTTTGAAAATAATAAAAATTCACAAACCATGTAAAAAGTCACACAAAAAACACCATAAAAATACTTACGCTCTGCTATCCCCATTGTTATGACATCGGGGACATGTGCTTTCCCCCTCTACTCCTCCTGGTGGTAATCCTGTCACATCCAATAAAACTAAGAATAAAAATACCCATTGATGTGAGGCCCACCATGCATGGTATGTATTTGTACACCCCGCATCATTTACATCTATCGGTTCTATTGCCACATTTTCCTTGTCTATCCCTGGAGGTACTAGTTTCCCTATTATAGGCCCTGGTCTCGTTCCAACCCTCCTTAGTTCTCTAATATCTTCAACCCACACATATGGCTCTAGGGGCACATGTTGGGCCATGAAAAATTGTCTTGAAACCCGCTCAACTTGAAATAACTTGGTCACCCCTAGAAACTGATTCCTCTAACCATAAAGTATGACATACACATCGTATCCCTACTACATGCTCTAACCATCCTTCGTAGTCTTGATATGGCCTATTGCCCCATATGATCTAGCAAAACTCTATAGATATATGTGTCCATCCTCTTGCCTTGTACACCAACCCACCTACCTTCACTGAACTCCATCATCATACGCAACACCATAGCCATCATCACCATCTCAAATCGAATCAGTCACACTACTCTAACTTGTGGCATCCTCATACACTCATAGCTCACAATCACACTCGCACAAAATATAAATGAGTCACTTATTAAATTTTTCACACTACTATTTATAATAACTATCCATTTTTCACTTTACTATGGTCATTTTCTGCATTCATTCTCTCAAC
>CM034152.1:666395390-666440563 GCA_019776745.2 Taxus chinensis | reverse complement strand
TTGGCCTTGTGATGATTCTCAGTGTATTGATCTCCTTTAACATTGGAAGAATACAAACCAATGTATAGCATGCTCCACATCAGTCTTAAGGGGCGGAAAAACAGGTCCCTTGCCCATACTTCATGAGTTATTGTGCATGAACCCCAACTGAAGGATACTCCTCACGACTCTGGCAGCTGGTTCACTACAAAGAGACCATTAGTCTCCACATACTTAAGAAGTTTTTGGCGTCTGTAATTCCAATTGCAAATTTGGAAAACTCGGAGAACACGGTTTTGGGCTACTGTACATATAGGCTGCGTTCTCTTATGAGGTCTTTAATGTAGCAATTTTTGTGGTTGCTTACCATTATACGCTAAATCATTCTGTGAAGCCTACAGTGAATTGGTAGCTCACCTATATGGGGCCACTGTTGTTTGTAATCACAACACCCACGTGTTCGGTGACCCTGCATGAAAGGGACACCCCACTGCTCCAACACATACCAATTCGTAGACAATTCATAACAGTCATACAGACAACATCTTTCAAATGAAAACAGAAACCCTATTTATATAGGTTTTCAGCATTGCAGTTGTCAACCATTTTCATAACACCAACAGATGAGGGAGTCCTTATATGATTTTTAAAGTATATATGTGGAGACCATACATGCGGTGTTGTCAATTGTGGTCACTTCATCAATGAAAGGAGAGAGAAAGTTTGCTTTTTTTACATTCTCTTTCAAATGTTCATTTCTATAATCGATGAGGCATTTTTCCATTTCCTCCACTACTCTAGACCAATGAGGACTGAGGGTTACATTCAACATTCCGGTAAATTGATACAAAATTTGAAATAAGGAAATCTGACATCGCCCTTCCTTTTTAAGTATTTAAAAATTGTAGAGAATTGGTATGATATGAATTTTGCATGTAGATTTAGATTGTTCTTTCATCTTACCAATATGTATACGATGTGAGTGTTCCTCCCTTTTCCAACAGATGGTCTGTGTTTTTTCTGCTCTGCCTCATTATTCCGCTGCGTATATGACATGCATGCACTCCTTTTAGTTTTCCACCTATGTGTTTTGATTCGGCATCCGCCCCTGTTAAAGTTAAAGTAAAAAGGGTTGTTCCCAATGTTTTTCTATTGTGTCCAGCTTCAGTTGGCATTTGTTGTTGCTTTCCCAAGTTCCAGTACATTGTGTAATGTACATTCACAGGGATTTTCTCATAATTAGATTGAGGTACAGGTTCAATAAATAAATGGGAAATTTAGCTGCCCAATCAAACTTGTATGTCCTGCCAATGGTCCACATATTCTTGTTCGTTTTTAATGCTTTACTTTTTTGAGTAGAATTTTGTAGCAATATCGCAAATCACCTGGTTTCCCTCTTTCTTGGACCAGAGTTTGATATTATTTCTGTCTCCATTTTGCTAAGTGTTTGTATCTGTGATAATCTAGCTGCACTTCTGGTTGACACCAACAGGAACAATATCTTCAAGATCTGGCATATTATAGGTAGGTTTCATTTGTTTGACTATGAGACTGTGCAGAATGCATGTCCACCTCAATTAATACCTTCCCCCACAGTCAGTATTCTAATTCTTTGGTGGCATCTATATGATTGTATTACATTATCTGTATCCGCAGAGTTTCCAAAAATACTTGAAGAGTGATTCTGAGATTTCTACTTACTTTTAGGGTGTATCGTATTTCTTTGAGCTGGCACTTCCATTATTTCTGAAAAAAGAGTCATACGCAGCAAAAGAACCAAGAAGCGACTCTAACCAGTCTATGAGGTTCTTGTCGGCCGGCACTGTCTGCGGTACGCGTTCAACTCGCCCCAAGTCAGCCGTCAAAAACTTCCTCTGTCGCGCGTCAACCCGTACTCTGTCGCACTCAACCATTCCTTGTGGCGTCATCTAGACCAAGTCACGCGTCAGTTATAGTCTTGTCGGCGCGTCTAATACAGCTCTTGTCACGGATCAGTTATACTGCTTATCGTCGTCAGTACAGATATGTCGCGCGTTCAGTAACAGATCCTGTCGCGGCGTCAATATGGCCCTTGTCACGCGTCAACAATGCATTTGTCGCGTGTCAACAATCACAAGATAACCGTAATATGAATCTCTAGTGCTCAAGGTTATGCGCGTTCAAATTTCACAGTATTGGTAATTTGGTAAGCTACTTGAGGTTACTACTACTACTCGGGCAAATCACATAGGTTTTTATAGGAGATTTTTCAAATGAAGGCGAAGCTGACCCCCCCAAAAAAATCTACTTATATTTTGGCGAACAGGACACCGACCCACTCCGAATAATTCACCCTTTTCAAATTTTTCCCTAAAATGAAATTTCGCCATATTACGAATATTCGCCGCTAAAATTATCCCTGATAGTTAGTCAATCTTAAGATCATAAGAGGAAGATGGAATGTGTTCATATAAACCTGATTTAGACATGACAAAGGTATTAAGATGGAGCTTGTACAAGGAAAATATGTTCTCCTTAGGTGGCAGTCCTAGGTCTTTACACCTGCTCTGAGTAATATGGTACAAACTGATCAATGCGGGAAGTTTTCTGCAGATAGGGAAAGTTGATCGGTGCAGGAAACTTTCTTTTGATATTTTACTTTTTCTTTTGAGATGTGTAAGGATTATCATTGTTAGAAACCATTTACCACCATGATATAAGGTAGTAGCCATCCTTTGAGGGAGTGGTGTACATTTATCATTTTTTCTTTTGATATTGAATTTTGACTTTTTTATGGCAGGATAAGATATGCATGATATTTTTCCTTCGAGGGATCAATATATACTTTTGACTTTATTTTATTTATATGGACAATTTTCCTTTGAGGGATCAGTCTATTTTTGGATATGTTAGCTTTTTTATATGATCGTCTAGAATATTTTACTTTAGTATAGAGATGTGGATAGCCAAGTAAACCACTTGGGGATGGGTTAATAAGATATACAAAAGACACCGGTAAACCCTTAACATGGTTCTAATAGGTAGATAATGGGGTGATGGATGTAATGATTGTGGGGTTCCCACCTAGCAAGGGGATCTTTTCCATAAGGAATATGCATGGATAGAGCCATGGTTCCCATATTCAAGATCATAGATAGGAAAGTGATAATAGACCACATAATTCAAAATCATTATGATGAAAGATGGAGGGACTATTAATTGAAGCAAGATCTTAGGAAATGACTAAGACTATGTTAGTAGGTATGTTAACAGTAGAGTAGTCACAAGTGCAAGGTGTTAATAGGCTTCATTACTAGTTTACCATTGAGAGACGCTAAATGGTAGGCTCTAGACCCATACTTATGTGTGATAATGTATCGTCCAATCTCGTTGGGAGAAAACTTTCCACATTGGATCCTTTCTAGAGTAGTTAAATTCTAATTTTCTTTCAAGACTATGTCACCAATATTAAAGTTGCATTCTTTCTGATGTTTTTTGTAAGAACATTTGATACACTCTTGATACACATGGTGATGTTGAAGAGTGATTATGTGACACTCGTCTAATAATTCAAGATTTTTTAGATGCTCTTGATGATATTCCTCATTAGAGATAAAGTCACCGAGAGAAACACGTAAGGATGGGATTTGGACTTCTAGAGGAAAGACAACTTCAGAGCCATAGATGAGAGAGAATGGAGTAGTGATCGTAGAGGTGTGGATGTTATTCTGATAGACCTAAAGAGCGAAGGGGATATGAATATGCCAATTACGACCTAATTTTTCGATAGTCTTGGCAAGAATTTTGTGAAGAGTTTTATTAGTGGCTTCAGCCTAGCTGTTAACTTAAGGATAATAATGAGAAGATAAGCTGAGCTTGATGTTGAAGGAGTTGCAAATCTTCTTAAGGTATTTATTTCTGAAGGAATTTCTATTTTCCATGATGATTTTATGGGAAATGCCGAAGTGGAAAATGATGTGCTGATAGAAAAAATCAATGATTTTGTTAGCTTTATTAGATGTGATTGGAATGGCCTTCATGCATTTGGTGAAGTAATTGGTTGCGGTGATGATATAATGATGGCATTGGTAAGAACACGGATTAATGGGGCTGATGAGGTTGAGCCCCCATTGTGAGAAAGGCCAAAGATATTGAGCCATCTATAAGTCTTGACTAGGAATGAAGATAATATTGGAATGCTATCAGATCTTGAAACACTTTTTGACATATTCAAAATAGTATTGATTGAGGTTGGGTGAATAATGACTCATCTGAAGAATGCACTTAGCGACATCCAAACCACTAAAGTGTCCACCACATATACCATCATGGAATTCATAGATAACAGATAAGATTCAAGATATTTGAGGTAAAAAAGCAGGAATCCATCAAACCCACGTTTGTAAAGGATGCTGTCAAGGATGACATAGTAGTTAGCGTGTTGAAGAAAATACCTCCTACCATTTTTTGATAGATCGAAGGGAAGTTTATATAGGATAGATAATCAAAGATTTGAGAATACCAGAGATCCGATTGATTGGTATCAACATGATTGACATGAGCAATCTCATGGACATGAGATGGTTGATTGAGATGACAGAAAACAATGGAAATTTTAGATTCCTTTGTTTCCTATGGGATGAGAGACACTAGATATTCCATCGTGTTTTCAAAATGATTAGATGAATGAGGGACGGTTCGAATGGTGTAGCTCAAAGGCTTCAATAAGAAAATTGATGATGTCCTTATATATTTTAAGGACTTTATTTTTACATTGATAGGTTACTTTGAATTAATTGATGATAAGTTAGGAGTTTCCATAGATATTGAGGATTTTGACGCTATTCATAATGACGTTTTTTAGGCCCAAGACGAGGGCTTCATAATCAGCCATATTGTTAGAGAATTCAAAATTAAGTTCGTAAACAATGGGGACAGGAATATTCTAAGGAGGAATGATAATAACACCAACACCACCCCCTTACTGACACTTAGATCCATCAAATAAAATCATCATCCTTAAGGGAGAAGATTCATGATCAATGGTGAGGATAGACTTTTTGGGAAATTATTTTTGGGGAAGATGATTTTAAGGAAGAGGGGCATCGGCTAGTTGATCAACAATAGCCTGGCCATTGATATATTTTTGAGAGATGAACTCTAGGTAAAACTCAGTCATGGGCTTGAGCTATCAAGTGATGAGATCACTATGATAAGGTGTTAAATGTATGGTTTTAAAGTGATGAAAATTAATGATGACATAGGTTTTGTGATTAAGGAGATAATGAAGAATCTTGGAAGTGGAAAATAAAATAGAGCAACACTACTTTTTAGATTCTGTGTAACAAGTCTTATCATTTTGAAGGGTACAACTAATGTAATAAACAACCTCCCTACCCTACTCATCGTGATGTTCCAACATGGCACCCAAAGCATGATCGGTGGTAGATATGTAAAGATAGAAAGACCCCCCCTCGCGTGGAGGTGTGAGCATAGGCGAGGATAGAAGATACTACTTGAGATCATCAAATTCCTTATATAAATTTTCATTGCAATCAAAGTTGATGTCCTTGCAAAGAAGATGGAGAAAAGGTTAGAAACAATCAGAGAGTTGTGAGATGAAGTGACAGACTTATTGAAGTTGGCCTTGAATACTGCAAAGTTGTTTTATATTTGGAGGAGGCATCTTGAGGATTTCTTTGATTTTGGCGGGATCAACTTTAATATCCTTGATAGAAACAATGAAATGAAGGAGTTTTCTAGTTAGAATTCCAAACACACACTTGGCAGGATTTAAACGAAGGAATAATTGGATGAGATGCACAAATAGTGCTTCAAGGATGAAAATATGATCCCACTGATGCTTGGATTTACCCAAGAGGTCATCGACGTAGTCCTTTACAGTTTTTTGGATAAGTTCATGGAAGATGTATGTCATAGCATGTTGGTAGGTAGCCCTAGTGTTTTTCAGACCGAAATGCATGACATGGTAATAGAAGGTCCCCCAAGGAGTGATGAAAGAAGTCTTATGTTGGTTCTTCAGAGTGATGAGAATTTTATTGTATCCAAAAAAAACTGTCCATAAGAGAAAGCATCTCGTGACCAGCGGTGAGGTCAATGAGTTGATCGATGTTGGGAAGGGGAAATTCATCTCTAAGGAAAACAAGGTTTAAATCCCAAAGGTTAGTGCAGATACAAAGATTTTTAGAGGCTTTAGCAACATGTAAAATGTTGTAAACCCACTACGAATATTTGATAGGAAAGATGAAGTTGACTAAGAGAAGGCATTGTAACTCTTCTTTGACAAGGAGGGCAACACAAGGATATATGCGGTGAAGCTTCTGCTTAACCAAATTAGCATTTGGGATGGTAACGATGTTGTGAACAATGATAGAAAGATCAAGGCTTGACATGTTGGCATAACACCATGCAAAGGCCTAACTATATTTAGAGAGGAATGTGGTGAAATACTCACACTCTTGAGGATCAAGGGATTGGCCCACTTTGAGGATGTGGGGCTCTTGTGGACTCCATACTATAATGTTGATGGTGGATTCAGTGAGAAGATTGGTTGTGTCTAGTGGTAAGGACTTATGAAGATAGGAATCCTCTATCCCCATATAGGAGAGGATGGAGTCATCATCGGTGCATTGAAGAATTTTAATAATAAGGGAATCCTCTTCTACCATATCAAGAAATTGAAGAGGAAGGGACCGAGTTTCACCTTTGCACTGATAAGTGAGTGGTCCCAAAGTGATCGTGGAGATTTTTAAAAAATATAGAAGAAATGGAAATGGTATTATATGTATCAATGGTTTCATTAGATGAAGAAGAGTTGAATGAGTGGTCAATGTTCATAGGAAATGACATGGAGAAGGTGCGAGAGAGTCAGTGGATTGCTCCATAAACCCTAACCCAAAATTCTCATATGGCTTACGAGATTAGTCGATGATGATATTGTGCATTCCTTTCTCATAGAACCCCATACTGAATCCTTTCCATGTGCAATGATGAAGGTAATTATAAGAAAAGGATTTGTTATAGAGGAAATCAAATCCATTGGTGTAAGGCTTGGTGTGAGGTTGAGCGTTGATGTGAGAAGGACGGTTAACACCACCATAAATGAGATTGGTTAAAAGATGAGGTGGTCCAAAAGAAATGATATCCCCGAAATTAGGTTGGTACATTGGTTCTTTATCGAGTCTACCAAGTTGATTAGGTGTGGGAAGGGTGTTGAGGGTGAGAAGGCAGTATTCCTCCAATGAAAGGCATTACATCACATTATTGATAGATTCGTTATTATGTAGATTAGATTCAAGTATGGACGAGCTAGTAGATGCATCAGATGAATTTTTTTTGGGATAAGCACATCATTTTGGCGATAAGTCATGTGACTTGCTTTGAAAGGAGGAATTTCTATGGGGAGCATTAGGATTTTTCCTTCATGCTCATACTTCATGCAACGATGGAGAGTGGAAGGAACAAAACACTTAATGCGGATCCATTCTCATCCAAGTAAGATATTATATTGGAACTCTCCATCAATGATGTAGAAAATACCATGACGGATTCTTTCACCAACATGGATGGGAAGGATAAATGTTCCAAAATTAGAGACCATATCATCATTGAAAGAGAGGACCGCGGGTGATTGAGTGATAACAGAGTTGGGAAGCTTCACTTGATAAAAGGTATGGGATGATATGATGTTAATGCTAGCTCCATTTTCTATCATTGAATGTCGGATGAATGTATTGTTGATGTGGACAGTGATGAAAAGGGGGAGATCGTGGTCTTCATGTGAAATATCAAGAATATCATATTCATCAAAAGAAATGGCGGTGGAGGTTTTGAGTGATCTGAAAAGGGTTGTGAAAGGTTGGGTCTGTTGGTGTCCATTTTGATCCTCTATGCTTTTGCAATAATTTTCCTTTCACTCTGCACTTCCTAAAACATTTTCTACAGTTTTAATGGGTGAAATGAAGTTGTTACCTCTTCTCCCATGCCTTAATTCATTTGAAAAATCATTTTCCATGCCTCATTTGTGAAGAAACACCCATGCATGCCTTGTTTGTGCCCTAACTTTTCCAAATCTCTGGTAAATTCTACATTTTTTGACAGTCATACGGCTGTCATTTGACCGTCAAAATTAGGCTCAAAATTCTCCTCATACGTAGCCACTTCTGGTTGGACAAGGGTCGATGGGTTTCTCTGAAAAAATTAGTCGTTTTTGGGCTTTGGGAAAAAATTCAAAATTCCCCCCCAACTCCACGGGAAGACACGTGTCATGTTCCTATGGGAAGGCGGAGTGGGAAGCTGGTGGGAAACTTATGCATTTTTTGCCTTTTTGGCGAAGGGGAAAAAAGATGAGGAAAAGCCCACGGGTCTGAATTAAAGCAAGGGGTGAACACGTGGCAGCGCGGTGGCAAAGCAGGGAAGTGTGGGCCGTGGAAGGAAAAGGGAACTTTTTCCCTTTTGGTCATAAAGGCCTAAGGTGAAATTTTGAAGCGCGGCCCCATGGACAATCTCATGTGGACGCATGTCCATAAAAAGGTCAGAGGGAAGTGCAGGCCGCAGAAGAAAATGGGGAATTTTTCCCTTTTTGGAAAAAAGAGTTAAGACAAAGAATTAAGCCGCGGGCCCGCGAATAAGCCACAGGGAGACACGTGGCGAGCAGAGTGGGTCGGCGGACTGAGGGAAGAAAAAGGGAAAAAATTCCTTTGGCTAAAAAAGGGAGTTAACATGATAATTGAGCCCGCATATTTTAGTGATAGAGAAAGTGACACGTGGCAAGGGAGAAAATCAGAGGCGTGGGCCCATGGGGCAAAAGGTGAAAAATTTCCAAAATTCAAAAAATGGTCAAAATGTGCAGAATTGGAGTGTGATCCCAATGGGACCCACCATGTGCCATGTGTCATCACCAAAATTCAAGGGCGGAGGGGCAAAGTAAGAGGTCATTTTTTTCCATTTTTTCAAAAATGTCAAAACGTCAAAAGGTGAGCCTGAATTGATTACCAATCATATTCTGACACGTGGAGGGCCCAGATTGAAGGCAAAAAAGCAGATCAATGGTAACTGTACATTTTCATTTTTGGCCACCATTGTTTTGCTCCAGGAACTTGGAATTGTGAATTTTGCATCAAATTTCATCAATTTTTTGGCAATTCCATGTCGTTTTGGCCTTCTAGGATCATTGGAATCAGTTTCATGACTCAATTTGCAGATTTGAGGTGTTTTTGAGATAAATTTTACTCATTCCTGTGTAAAACGTGAAATGTCAAAATATAAAGTTGCAAAACCAAATTGGAAAAGGATAAGATGAAATGATGAGAGGATGAGGGGCATGCATGCCTTGAGGATGAAAAATGTGCCTCCACAAAGGATAATGATCTGAATATTTGTAATGATTAAGTCTTTTTAAACACCTGGCAACTCTCATTGCAATTTTTTTAAATGTCATTTTCAGTGAATCATGAGAAATGGTTGTAAAAACCTTGATCCCTTGGCATATGCTTTGCTTGGAAAAGAAGGCTCCAATGTGGCAAGAGATATATAATGCATTTTTGAGAAATGCAAAGGGGTCGGGAAGTTGAAAATCACAAGAAAATTTTGAGAGAAAGCTCATTTTCTAAGAAACCCACCAAAGAACCAGGTTAATTTCTCTTGTGTTGGATCTTCATGTATGTGAGTTGGTTACAAGTGTATAGCCATCACACAACTCTGAGATTGTTTATGAAACTCTCCCTGCTGATGAATCTAATAATATTTTTAGTTAATATGTGTTTTTCTAGGCAATATGATGTTTGTTATCATTTTTAAATGCCTGCAAATAGTTTTCATAGTTCTTGTGCAATCTTGCATTGAAAGTCTTTGGAAATCACACAGAATCTCCATTTCTTTTTTATAGTTTAGTGGCATTTGCAATCTCATATTCAGAAGAGCCTTCATCTGATAAAGAGATAAACAAATTTAAAATCACTTTACCTTCCTTGACTATAGAGGTTACTTGTAAGCCTTTGGGGGTACCTTAGGCGTGATTTGATCAAGGATTTTTGTGTTTAATTGGGTTCTCTACTTCAAGCTTTTGTGGTGAGTTCTCAAAGATTGTGTGAAGAGTGCAACCTGGGCTTCCATTTATGCATCTTCTGGTTGAAAGAATATCCTGATTATTTGAAGCATTTTATCTGATAGTTGTTCAAGTATTTTAGAGGTTTTCAAAGGTTTGATATATGCAAGTTTGTCTTGTCAATGCCCCACCAAAAAATTCATTCAAAAAAACTAATCCTACCCATACTACCCTTGCATTGCATTTTGTGTCAACAAAAGAATCTAACCCATCTACAAAAATGCACAAGGCAAATTAGGATTATACAATGTCTTCAGTAACCCTTGCTTTGCATTAAAAATATCTCCATAATCTGGGAGTGACAACTTGTGAAAGTCATATTTGGAGTGTTGATCATATTTTCCCAAGGCCTTTTCATACTATTTACATAAATTGAGGGGTGTCTTCATCTCCTTCATCATTTGGGGGTTACAATATAGGTTCTCTTACCTTGGTTGAAAGGCACAACCTAAAATAGTGAGGGTCAGATCAAATCCTTTCAAAGTGCTATGAATCTCTCCACAAATCTGAGTGTTAGTTAGATCACGTCCCCAGCTACAAAATGACATATATCAATATCTATCTTCCTTCAAGCTTCATGCCATATTTCTGATGCTGCTCAGACTGAAAAGGAGAATAAATTTGGGTACCAAAAATTTCTGATGCCGTTTCCAGGGATTGTTTTGAATTCTTGGGAACTAATTTGTGTTGCTGAGATTGGTTTGCTGATTCATTACTAGTCCATATCTATTTAGCTCGTCAACAACACCAACACTTTCTGGCGCCATTTCCGGGGACATTATTCAGTATTTCAGTATTTCAGATCCCTGGTAATACTGCTTGTGTGATTTATGTGCAATTACAAATCTGAGTATCATCTTCTGATCGGATTTATAAGATTGGAATGACAAGTAGAGTTCTGGGTTTGATATTCTCTTAGTTCAATTTGATCCATGTGCGTACATATTTGAGATATTTGAATGCATACCAAACCCTGGTAAAGTCCCTTACAAATTCTACATGCAAATACATTGTTGAAGCATCATTTTATAATCAGCTTTGTAAGGATTAAGTGAAGATATAAGTTCTGCCTGCATTTCTATTAGTTTCTAGTAGTTTTTGCACTTCATTAGCATTTGCGGTTGATAGATTCAAGAAGAAAGAAGGTCTAATCTGTAAATTTTGGCAATATTTTCAGTGTTGGTAGATATTTGATAGAGTATTTAGTGCATTTACACAACTAGGGTGAAATTCCTCAGTGGCGACTCCATGTTGTTCTGATCTTGATAAAGTACCAGTGTCTTGACCTTTCTGTCATTGACTTTTGAGTTGCTAATCTCTGTAAAACTGGAAGGAAGAAGATCTCTCTTCCTTAAAGACTCTGCTAAGAAGTTGTTTACAGATTCAAGAAACTCAGAGTTGGAAAGGAGAAGAGTTTGGAAAGTTGTTAAATGTCAAACATCAGGAAAAGATTTATCCATAGGTGAGAGAGATCATCCTTTGGTAGAGGATTATCACTCTTTTTCAAGTGATTCTGATTCAAGCAATCCTCTCATAAACTTTTTTGACTCAGCTAGTGAAGATCCTTCTACTATACCTAGTAAGTTCCTTCTTCAATTTGCACCTATGTGTTTCAATCCTAATAGAACTTTCCAAGAAAATCAGCATTTAGAGAATACCAGTCTTGTGAATCACATTCTTGAGCTCCGAGGATCTTACACTCCTCATCAGCTTGTTTCACCTCCAAGATCACCTCCACCAAACAATATGGCTCAGCCTAGACTTTCCATTTGTTGTTAACACCTTTGGTCCTATATACTTTAGAGGAATGGATGGTTACCCAAATGCTGTCCCACAAGATGTCAGAAATAGATTTCCAAAATTCCAAGGTAACAATGCAATAACTAGTGATCAACATCTCAAAAATTTTGTTAACATGATGGAAAATTTTGAGATAGATTTTGAAGATGTGTATATTAATTTGTTCATTCATACATTAGAAGAGGATGCTAGGGATTAGTACAAGGCTCTGCCTGATAATTCTATTGATTCATGGACTGAAATGAAGAATGCATTTAGATTGAAATATGGTTACAAGACTGATCCTAGATTTCTCTTGTCTGAATTTGAAAATATCAAGAAGAACCCCAATGGATCAGTCCATGACTTTAACACACGGTTTAAAAAAACATTAAGAAGGCTACCTGTTAATCTGAGGCATTGTGATGAGTCTTGTTTAATCAAATATGTAGATGAATTTGATAAGAAGGCAGCCTATTACTTAAGAGACAAGAACCCTACCAATCTGAGACAAGCTTTCACCATGGCACTTCAAATTGAAAACAATATCAAGGCTATTGGGAAACCTCTCAAGAGAGATGGTGTAAAATTCATAAACCCTAAAAAACCTCAACCTAGCAAGGGTGCTGATTTAGAGGAGGTTGTGAAAACTTTGGTAGGGATTGTCAAAAAAATCTCATATAATTTGGCAAGAGCTGAGAAGGGAATTGGGAAAACTTCACAAGGTTAGCCAAGAGCACAAAACCATGACAGATTTGTCAATCATCCTAGAGGTGATCAAAGGGAAGATGATAGAGGGAAATGACCCATGGGGTTTGCAAATAGACATCCTCAAGCACGTGAAGCGAGAGTTTTACCTGATCCCTTAATGTAGTGCCCACCATTTTACACACACAATTACAACAGTAAAATACCAGGATAATTTTTTTGACTTACATTGCTCACTACACACAACACAACAAGGGCTCTAAGTACAGAAACTTGACTCGCATACAACAATCACATAAGCCATCGACTCACATATACACATGAAAACAACATAGGCATGTTGATGCCACACTTTTCCAAATGAATGGTTACTAGAAATGACCCAACCACAAGAAAAATGACTTCAGGAATGGTGAACCCACATCACATTATTTCTTTAATTGTATTTTAGTTATGATTAACACTCTAAGAACATTATTGTGCAAGGATAAATTTATCATTTGTCCACCCACAGATTCTTAAGTTAATACTGCGGTTAAATTATCATTCACCCCTTTTTGGTTGGTTTCTTATTCTTTACAAAAGTTTCCATAACTTGCATACTTATTTGGCTTACTTCAAATGCATACGAGATACTTAATTATCTGGTTCTTATGTGAAGAATATTCTTCTCAAACATATATTCAATGTCTACCTTTTTACTTTTACAACCCATGTGAATGTGACTTGGTGTCCATATAGTGATATTAGGATTTAACGAAGATTTAAAACACAAGATAGCTTTTTTACAAGATTGGTAGTTCCATTTTACCTTATTACTTAATTAGCATTTTCTTTTACAGTATTTCTTATCTCAAGATTATAATATTAATTATTTAGAATTTTTTAGTTGTCTTAAGTTTGTGGGTGCCCAACAATAACTAACATCAAGATGTCACACAAAACTTAACACAACACATACAACCCACGAGACATATTTCTACCTACTTTCATGATTGTATCACATCACAAGACTGTTAACTCCACTATGGGATGACAACTAGCAGTCTACATAGCAAGGAATTTCCAACAATTATGTCCTAGCCATAGATCCAGTACATAGATGTGACTGAAAAATAGAATGATCGCGTTGATATATATATATAATATATATATATATATATATATATATATATATATATAACGGGCATCACATGCCACAAAATCCATGACTTTACCAACATAGTGCCAAGACAATATCTAATACTCCATACCAACCAAGGGAAGAGTCAAGCCTCAAACATAACAAGGTGTCAAAAAGACTCACAAGGGTACACATAACTCACTATACCAACTCCACACATCACAAAATATCAAGAAATAACTCCATATATCTCCTAAAGTATCATAAAACAACTCCATATACCTCCCAAACCATCACCAAATAATTCCATATACCTCCCAAACCATCGCCAAATAACTCCATATACCTCCCAAGGAGAATTAATCATAGTGCCAAAACCAAGTCGGGTCACTCAACCATAGAGCCCCATCAAGAATATCAGGTCACTCCACCATAGAGTGCCATAAAGAATAACAAGTCACTCAACCATATAGGCCCATCTCCTTTCTCCTTTTATTGAGGCTGGGTCACACTATGGCCCTGGGCACATAGAGCCCTATCACCCCCAACCCAAGTGACATAATAACTCGTGGTTCAACAACCCGCTAGTTATCTGTAACTCCTTGAGGGGTACCCCCATACAACGAAGCGGGTCCATAGGTTCAACCACTCCGTGGTTAATCCCATGACCCTATTCCAACACATTACAACATTAGAACCAGCATAACAATCCATTCAAATGCCAAGTGGCAAAATCAAAAGCCTTGGGCTAGGCTACAAAACTTTTAAATATGAAAAGAAAGTTTTAAAACTAAGAGAAAAAAATGGCTAATTAGCCATGGTTAGTGCAAAATCTAAATGTTAATGCAACAATCAAATAAATGCCCAAAATATAAGAACATGTCAATCAAGAAAACATCTAGTTCTAGCTAAAAGAGAGATAAAGATTAATTTACTAATAAAATACGTATTAAGAAAAATAACACATTACAATCACTATGTGGCCTCATACCACCACCAAAGGGGTACTCATCGAGTTGCTGGCACTCAGACATTGAGCCTCAGCTCGTAAAATATACATGTAACTAGAAATGAGTATATCAAATAATGTAATTGTCATCATCTCTACCTGAATCATTCCTCCATACTCCCACAAGGATCAACATAGTCAAAATCACATAGGATTTTCCAATGAACAATCCAATAAGAAAAAGCAAGGAACTCTAGTTGCATAAGTTGAGCCTGAGGTGGTGCGCACCCACAATATACTGAGAAATCTCGAAGTATACTAAACAGATAGAAGTGGGATTTCAGTCTATATAAGACTCCACTTCCTCACTCGTACTCGGCTCAAGATTATGAAAACCGGGTCCACGCCTCCTCTCTCCACACATACACTCTTGACAATTTATTCCCTTAGGGTCGTCTAGTGTAAGGTTCACAACATACACATAACTACATCACTAACACAATGGTGATTCACGCACATTAACCATAACATCTTGTGCATGGTATATATATATACAGGGTATAACATAACCATTACTTTCACGAGTTACGATACATCACATTACCACATTCTGCAACCGGAGTGCAGTCACTATACCATAGGGGTCATACACTCACCATATGCCCCTAAATCACGACGTAAATCATGACATATTACACAAATCATAAGTATGACGAACACAATGTCTAACATTACAACATATATTCAATTTTAATACAACACGAGCGATGCACACAACTAATCACAATACGGTGATGACATCACGATGAAATGTGATTCACTTTACATCAATTTTGTCATGCAATCCATCAATACACCTTCACATCACATAAATCCAACATGTTTTAACCCTCTGCAATCCACAATAACATTCCATTCATAAATAACAAGGCAGTACATTACACCCAAATTCCCTCATTGAATCAACAACATAGAGAGTGAATAATCTCATCACAAGCACATCAATAAGATAACAAATACACACTAAGTGACATACACAACATGTGCGTTCATAATTTCACAATTATGACATAGTTCACATCACGCATATATCACATTACTCTTCCAATATCCACCACCATCATGCAACACCATCACAACTCCAATCCATCCCAGAGGTTCGGGTGCATGAACCTCCACTCTGATACCTTATGTAGTGCCCACCATTTTACACACACAATTACAACAGTAAAATACCAGGATAATTTTTTTTTTACTTACATTGCTCACTACACACAACACAACAAGGGCATCCAAGTACTAGAAACTCAACTCACACACGACAATCAAATAATTCATCGACTCACATAGACATAGGAAAACAACATAGGCATGTCGATGCCACAGTTTTCCCAATGAATGAATATTAGCAATGACCCTAACAATAAGAAAGAATGACTTCAAGAATAGGCAAACCCACAATCACATCTTTTCTTTAATTGTATTTTATTTACAATTTACATTGCAAGAACATTATCTGTACAAGGATAAATTCCTCATTTGTCAACCTACAGAAAATCTTAAGTTCATTCCACACTTAAATTTGCAGTTTGACCCCTTTTAAGTTGGTTGCTTATCCTTTACAAAACTTTCCATAACTTGCATACTTATTTGGCATAATTCTAGTGCATATAAAATACTTAATTATCTTGTTCTTATGTTAAAAATATAATCTTCTTCTCGAACACACATTCAAGTGTCTACCTTTTTATTCTTACAACTCAAGTGGATGTGACTTGGTTTCCATATAGTGATATTAGGTTTTAACGGAGATTGAGAACACGAGATAGCTTATTACTGAAATTTATACCTCGATCATGGGTTAGTTATTTCCCTACCATAGTTATTCCAATTCAATGACTTGAGGAATACCATTGTGATTTATATATGTATTTTATTTTCTCGAAGGTTGCTCACACCAAAAACAATTCATATTCTTTGAAACAAAAGAGTATGTTTAATTGAAATCATAAGGTCTTCAAGTGTGGCATTATTCCAAACCTCAAATCTCGTCTTTACTCTTACATGTTTTATTTTCTACGTCACATTATGGTCTTATTTTTAACATTATCTTGTAAAAGGAGTTACGAAGTGTTTGTCCAACCTCTTGAAGAAATATATGATTAAGAGAATTGAAGCTACACACAAACCCTAAGTTAACATCCAAATCAACATGAGGTTTAGATCAATTCCCAACTTCACCTAAGGGTCTACCCCTCAACTAAATATGAGTTTTAAGTGAGAGGACCAATTTATGCTAAACCGTCTTCTAGAAGGGACCAAGGTGTTATGTTGAGAGAATACCAAGGTAACAAATTTAGATGAGCGGAGCTAAGGGGTTCATTAACTTGAGTTTAAGACCTAGAACAACTAAGTCATAACCTCCATCTATGACGTCTGGATCTAACAGGGTTTTCACTCAATGAAGAACTTTAATTTTAAGTCTATCTTCGGATGTCAAGGTAGTCCGCTAGGCTACGAAGGAAGAGTTAGCTCTACACACTCCAAGGAAAGTTTGACTGTGTCACTCCTATCAGACGGGTTTATGAAAATGTCACTAAACATACTGACTAAGATGATAAGCCCATTCTTGAGCTCCTTGTTTACTCAAACTAGGAGGTTTCCATCGAGTGTTGAATTTAATTTCTTTCTACGGTTTTCAAAGTCTTCTAGGTAAAAAGTATCACACATGAAAACAAGTTGTGCTTTGATATTGAATAGGAGTAGAGTGTTAAGATTAAATTCTCTTTATTACATTTACAAAGTATGAATGCACATGATGACTCATTAATCATTTATTGAACACTAAATATGCACTACAAGATATTACTTCAAATTCATTTACCTTATATAAATATCAATCCTTTTTACCAAGTGTACTATAAATCAAAATTGAACCTATGATTAAATGTACATTTCCTAGATGTCCTTGAAACCAACATCTCATACATAGCAACAAATTATCAAATATAACCTTTTGTAACATGAGACTACATTATACATTTATTCATTTAACAATGAACTATATAAATTACAATGACAATTAAATAAATTTCACATCACCTTTTTGTCGTCATTCTTTCATCCTACAAAACCACGTAAGCATGATATCAACGATAATTCGCTGGCATGGCATCCACCCTAATCTAATCATAATTATCATTTTTCAGTTTCCCATTTACATATGATAATAGTTTTAATTTTGCAATCGAAATAAAAAGGTTTAGATTCAAGTATTCATTACATTTCATTTTATTTCATTTTGTAACCTAGGAGAGAGAAAGAGAAGGAAAGAGAGAGAAAACACCATTTTGTCAAAAGTTCTATTTCACACAAAAAGTTACACAATAGAGTTTTAAACAGTTATTTACATGTGTTAAAAGATTCCAAGGTGGTTGGGCAAACCTATGAGGGTCCTGCAGCTTTCTATTTTTACATTTTCTCACTAGCTATAAAACGTTCAAAACGGGCTTGGAAGCTAAGAAACCACTTCCAGAAGTTATTTTCCGATGAGAACGTACACCACGATTAACTTTCTACGTGTTCCCTAGATATAACAAGAGTTCATAGCAACTAATGGAATTGGGAAAAAGTGAATGGTTTGTGTTTGGTGGATAGTTTTTTGGGGCTACTGGTCGTTGTTGACCCAGTTGTAAATTAACAAAAGTTAGCTCGAGGGATCAGAAAACCACGTCCATAACTGGCGTTCGATGGATGAGCACGCAATGAGACACTTCCAACAAGTTCCCCTATATAGGGAGAATTCATCAGAGTTGGCAAGACTGAGAACTAGAAAACCATTTTCAAATGGCGACAAGTTTTCTGGAGTGACAAGTTGAAATTGGTCTAGTTTGACCTCATCAAACTCGTGACCGAAGGCCTACAAAATCGATTTTCCAAACTATCCAGAAAAGTGCTTTTCCCTAAACTAAATGTTCCATGTAATTTTCTAGTATAAACACTAGAGGGTTGCGAAGACGGGAAATAATTTCTCTATCCAGGTTTCAAATGGCGGTTCAAAATGAAAACCAACTTTCTAGATTTAATAGCTCTCTACTGCTATAAACCAGTGTAACAGGGCTCCTATAAGAGCATAAAAGGATCACATATGTTCATTCAGGGTCAAACCAGAAGTCAAGGTGACTCCTCACACAACAAGGTACGCAAATGAAGCTTAACATCTTGTTTTCAGAGTTACGAAGGGTACTTAATGAGTCACCGAAAAATGCAAAAATTAACTATTTAAACCGAGATATGATCAATGTTATTACTGGAAAGTCAATTTCATCTGGTCAATAAAAAAATGTTGTAGTGATCCAGTTGGGTAGGAATTTTTCTACATCACCTCAGAATGAGGGTGGAAGTTCATGTTTTAATGTAAACGGGTTATTTTGACTTTGTGAGTTTCGACACGACATTTCATTGTTTTTGCAACGAGTTGAAATAAACATTTAACTGGTATTAAAATCCTAATATTTTAAAATTCTATTAAGTTGCAAAAGAGAACTAAAGCATGAGAATTATGAGAGGTAAGGGAAGATGAACCATGCCTGGGAGGAATGGAGTCGGTCAAACCCGCAGGCTTCGGTTCAACATCTTGCTTGGGCACTTCGTCAACTAGTTCATGAGCCTCGAACTAACCTCCACAATGTCACACAAACTTCCCAATCACTTGAAGTTTTCCAACAGAATACATTGCCCCCTATGTTCTGACAATTTTCTAGGGCCTGCACAAGGCTCCATTCTTGCACACAGGCTGAGAGAATGTTGGCAACGGACAGGAGGCTCTACACCTACGAGTGTAGTTGATTGAAAGTTTCTAAAGGATTTTGAATAGATCCATTATGTGCA
This sequence comes from Taxus chinensis, assembly GCA_019776745.2. Taxonomy (NCBI): domain Eukaryota; kingdom Viridiplantae; phylum Streptophyta; class Pinopsida; order Cupressales; family Taxaceae; genus Taxus; species Taxus chinensis. The sequence goes on along the minus strand of CM034152.1, from coordinate 666,421,030 downwards.
TATCCTGCAATCATGGCACTCCATGAGACCACATTTATTTGAGGCATTCTATCAAACAGTTCATGCACCTTCTCAACAAATCCATTTTGTGCATTAAATATTGTTTTAACTTCATAAAGATGTTTGTTTACATTTTTTTTATTTTTATAATATTTAATTAGAGGAAACTCTAGTATACTTGGGCAAAGACAATATCCTAGAAACAAGCTAAGCCATAGGCATTTCCAACGATTAACCTTTGGACTTTAGGTGAGCCAATCTTCAGCTCAAATCATCTTCAGACTCAGATATGAGGGGGGCCTTGTCCTTGAGAGGATGAGGAAGAACATCAACAACATTTGTCCTGGGCTGTGGAAGGCCAACAGAAACTTCTAATCCATAGTCGTCAGTGACCTGGTGCATCAAGGAGTTGACGTCATCCTCGGGTGTTGAAAGAGAGGGACTTCCTACCATTTTCGACTCCACAAACTCTGATTGCACTTCCATGTTCACAAAAGTCCTCTCAAATTGATCCATGGTCTGAGATATCTTTTGCATATTCCCAATGGAGAGAGCAATGTCCAAATCCTTGACAATCCTAGACATGGACTTGGTGATGTTCTACATTTTGCATACATGTCTACTAGGGCAGTTTCAACTACAACATCTGACAAAATTTCTCTCTCTCCATTATGCTTTGATGGAAGTCCACGCAAGGTTCAGGAGCTCGAGTTTGGCACAGGCTGGGAGTACGCTATTCAAAGGAGACTGCAATGCCTTTTCCCTGGGTTTCACGCACTACCTCCCCTCATGTCTTCTTCAACAACCTAGTGGAAGAGCATGAATTGTTCTAAGCTTAACCTCCCTCCATGGTGGTAGCTTGCTCTTCCCACAACAAACAAAAAGGAAAAAAAAAACAAAGAAAACAGAGATAAGGAACCTTAGTGCCTCTTTTGCCCTAAACCGCCCTATAATTTCATGGGATCTTTTTAATTTTAAATCCTTTTATTTTATTTATTTATTTTTTGTTTATTTTAACTAAAAAATAAAACCCTAAAATGAAATAATAAAATAAAAGAAGTAGCTTAAAGGTAAACCATAATAATAGCAATAAAATTTGACACTGAAACAAATGATCGAAAATCGACCATTTAAATCATAATATTATTATTAACATTATTTTTATTTTATTTTTTTAATGATTTTTTGGCTAACAATAATAATAATTATTATTAATCAAATTAATGGCGACAACCAGGAAAGCTCAAACAAGCGAGAGCTAGATTTTCCTTTAACTGGATAGTCGCACATGACGCTACAAGGTCCACAGTTTAGGGTGCCGACAACGACCCCAAAAAGGCAAGAAGGAGAGGGAGGGTGCAAAATCTTCACTGCAACAAGGTCAAAGTCAACAACGGTCAATGAGGGTATGCACACAACCCTCCCATGCTTAGCAACAGGGTCATCATGTCAAGAACTGGGGGAACAACGAACGGGGCATTACACTTAACTGCTAGGGTTGTTGTTGTTGAAGAAGTTGCTGATATTGATTGGTGTGATAGGTGTTTTTTACCCCATCCTCCATGTGAAGTGGACCAGCAAGAAGGTGAAGCTAATAATGATGATGGTACTGATAATGATATTTTCATGATGGGTTGTTCATCAAGCTCACAAGGAGGAGCAACATCTATTGAAGTAATAAGTATCAGGACTGCTGAAAATTTTTGGGATTGCATCAAATGGGTACAAGTTTTCCTTCCCCCCCACATGCTCTTGAAGTTTATGTAGTGCAAGATTTTGAAATTCCTAATAATGACTTTGAATACCTAAGAGCTTTGATGATTAAGAAGTATGATGGTGGTATTTCTTTGGAGGAAGATAGACAATTATTGATGAATGTTGTTGTAGCTCAAGAGAAAGATTATAACACTAGAAGAAAAGTTGTTAAACGAGTTGGGCCTCAAGCCAAACCTAAAACACCCTTGCTCACAAGCATTCCCAAAGAAGTTCCTAGGAGAGAAACACTTGCCAAAAGCTCTACTGTCCCAAGCAAAAATTATAGTCCTCCTCATGCCCAAGCTGCCAAGAATCCCTTGCCATCAAATGAATCTTCATGTCTCCCTTCCAATGTTTCTTTTCCAAAGAGTGTTCCCTATGACATAGCCCAAGTATTGAGCCAAATAGAAGTGAGTGTTCCAATCATTGAGTTGCTTAGGATTCCTAAGCATGAGAAGAGAGCATTTGAGTTCTTGGGGTTGAAAGAGTAGAAGACTACTCCAAGAAGAAATATAAATGTTATTGAGACTCCTCCTCAAATCCTTGCTGACCTTGAAACACCACCAGTAGTAGAAGATCTTGGAGAGACACTTGAGGTATATTTGGGGACATCCTTGGTTGATTCCCAATTGAATGTTGATCCATTCTTCACAACTTTTATCATAAAGGATAGCCTACTTCACAATTGTATGTTTGATTTCAGTGCATCATGTAATTTCATGCCTCTTGAAGTCATGAATGAGTTGGATATCAAAGTGACAGCAGCCTATGGAAAATGTACTACCATGGACTCAAGAGAAGTGTCAGTTGTTGGTTGTGTGAAGGGTTTGGTTGTGCATCTTGCATCTTATCCCAGGAGGAATTTAAAATTGGATGTTGCGATTGTTGATTGCCCCACCAAATGGGGTATGTTATTTTCAAGAAAGTGGGCTGCAAGTGTTGGAGGGAGCGTCCAAATGGATATGTCTTTTTCCACCATTCCCATTGAGAGCAGCCTTGTCAAGCTCTATAGAGAAAAGAAAACGTTGATGGAAAAGAACAAAATATGGATTAGTCAAAGTGCCTTGAGCAGATGAGTTCTCCTTTTACTTTTCTATTTGATGGAGCTTTCTCCAAATTTGGAAATGGTGCTGGTGTAATTCTGATTTCTCCTAGCTCGTAAGAGTTTTTTTTTTCCTTCAAGCTTAATTTTGAATGTACTAAAAACATTGTTGAGTATGAAGCCTTGTTGTTGGGTTTGAGAATTGCATGGAAGTATGGTGTCAAGGACATCATTGCAAAGGGAGATTCAAAGCTGGTTGTCAAACAGATAAGAAAACTGTATGCTAAAAAAAAAAATCAGCGGATGAAGCAGTATAAGCATGCAGTTTGGGATGTAATTAAGATGTTTGATTATTTCAATATTGTGCACCATGACAGAAGTTTGAATGTTGCTGCTGACAAGTTGGCAGTGTTGGGGTCAAGATTTGGAGTTTGCACTATTTCACCTTATTGTGAGTACAATGTTGAAGTGTTAACTAGGCCAGTTGTCCCTGACAACATCAAGCATTGGCAAGTGTTTGATGATGATGCTCAAGTGAAAAGGTTCTTACAAAATCAAGGTGAGTTTGTAGATCAGCATATTGATTGGGAACCAATGGTGTGTATGACTAAAGGAAGAGAGACTTTGTTTGGAAAAGATATTATCCAATTGAAAACTAACACCATTCCTAGAGGTCTTGTTGCTCTTGAGTCAAATTTTAACAATGTTGATTACATCATCAATAGAAACATGTCTACCTCAAGGGATGTGGAAGAGCATGACTTGGGAACAAAGGAAAAACCAAGAAAATTTTGGTTGGGCAGCAGTTTAAACAAGGAAGAAAAATAGTCCTACCTCTAATTGTTGAAACAATATCAAGACTGCCTTGCCTGGTCATATTAAGAAATGAAAGCATATAGAGAAGACTTGTTTCAACATGAGATCCCTCTTGAAACAAAAGACAAACCATTCAGACAGAAGCAAAGGCCAATTAATCCACTCCTCTCCATGAAAATGCAAGATGAATTGAAGAAACTGAAGGAGGGAGGGATCATTCAGCCCACAAGGTATTCATCTTGGGTTGCAAACCTTGTGCCAGTCAGAAAGAAGAATGGAGATATCAGAATTTGTGTAGACTTCAAAAATTTGAATAGAGCTTCATTGAAAGACAATTATCCTTTACCAAACATGGAGAACATGCTGCAGTTAGTGACTGGATCTGAATTGTTGTCCACCTTGGATGGTTTCTCTGGCTACAATCAGGTTGTTGTCAAGGAGTCAGAAAGATTTAAAACTACCTTTACCACTCCTTGGGGAACATATGTTTATGTGAGAATGCCTTTTGGTCTCATTAATGCTGGAGCTACCTTCCAAAGAGCAATGGATGTTGCTTTTTCTAGTTATATAAATGACTTCATTGCAGTTTATCAGGATGATGTGACTGTATTTTCAAAGAGCAGAAAAGATCACTTGCAACATTTGGAAAGAATGTTGATCAGATGTAGAGAATTTGGAATCTCTCTCAATCCAAAGAAGTGTCACTTTGGGGTGCAAAAGGCCAAGTTGTTTGGTCATATTGTTTCAAAGGTTGGTGTCATGATTGATCTTGAGAGAATAGAAGCAATCAGTAGGGTGCCAATTCCAAGAATGAAGAAGGGCATCCAATCTTTCTTTGGGAAAATCAATTTCATTAGAAGGTTTGTGTCCAATTTTTCTTAGTTGACTCTTCCTATCACATGCATGTTAAAGAAAGTTATCAAGTTATCAAATGGGAGGAGGCTAGCTATTGGAAGAACTTGCTCAACAAAAACAAAGCTTGCATTTTGAAGGGATCAAGGAAGCACTTAAACATGCCCTCCAACCTAGGATCTTAACACCCCCCTTCATCAAAGTTGGGGTAGCTATGATGAGTCTGAATTACCTGGCAGAAGCCTTTCCAAATCTTATCTGCAAAAGACATTTGAAGAAACCTCTCAGTGAAAATACTATTGTCATCTGATTTTAAGCTCCAAAAGGATGAAGATGGATGCTGAGAGGCCTATTGTAGATAATGGTAGGCTTCTTTAGTAAGGCCAAATAGCTTTACGTTAAGCTACTGAGTTAAATTACATTCTGCTACTACAATCTTGAACCATAGAAAAACAAGTATTTTCCTTAGTGAAAGTCAACAAAGGTTTTCAGGCCTTATATTTAGTAAGTTCAAAAGTTGTTGCTTATGTTCCCCACACCATGGTAAAAGACATCTTATCCCCGGAAGAGATGGAGATCTCAAGTAAAATCATACTTGGGTCAATATTCCTGAAATTATGAAAATCTGGATCAAGGAGTATGATATGGAGTCATCCAAACCACAAAGTTGTGATAAGAGGTTTGGGTCATTTGCCGTAGAATATAAACTAAGCTCATGGCTGAGAGCAACTTGCATACTTCTTTAACTTACAAACGATCTTGTGGAAGTGAATGAGGTAGAGGAAGAAACGTCCATTTGGGACTTTCCAGATGTTACGGCAATTGGGAAATTGGTAAGTTCTGTATAATCAACCCTAGTGGTACAAATCGCGCTTTAACATAATATTTTACCTTACAGACACCTTTACGGAAGAGTGGTGTCCTAATCATTTAAATAAAAATCAGAAAAGAGCCCTCAATGTCTCATATCTATCTCCAACTAAATCTCCAACAATTTGCAAATTTTTCCTGCCTCTCAAAGTCGGATACTTGATCATCACTAACTTTTAGGGCTGGCTTGGAAGAACCGAATCTGAAGAACCTCTATAGGTTTCCTCTTGAAATGTTCATCAATCGATAACTGAAGATGAAGCTCCTTCTTGGGAAAGTAATTCGAAAGTGCTGATTTCCAAACCATGCTTCAAAGGGGAGTTTGTGGAGGAATGTAATTTGCACTTTACTTCGGCCCAATACTGCGGAGGAAGGGTGAATATACAACACAAACGGTTTTTGAGAGGGCTATAAGTTATTGGTGGCCTACTCTCTTCAAATAACCTTGATGCAACCATGAAAATGTGATTAGAAAATGTGAAAGTCATGAAGGTTAGCACAGCTCTAGTTTCTCTCCAAGAAGTGGCTCTCCAATGAAAGTTCTTCAGGCTCCCTTCCTTTGCAGGCAACCCATTGACCATGTATCAATTGTTCAAGAAAAATGCTCCTTTCAACCTCATTTGCATGAGTGGGGAATGGACTTCATTGGTGAGATTTGTTAAGCTCACGAATCCTTTAGGACCAAATAGTGGTGAGTGGCCATAAGTGGATTCTTGGTTAAATGTTCCCCATAGCCACCGATCCACTACCGATTATTTCGTGACATTCCAAGTGGGTAGAGGAAATCCCCACCAAGAAAGAGTTTAACACAGGCACAAGTTGTTATGGACTTCTTGTTGAAGAGGAAAGACAGTGGAATATCATATGAATAGATTTGGTGTGCCAGTGCAACACATATGATTGTGAGATGCTGATAATGTTATCATGTGTTTTTAAGGGATCAGAGCACTAAACCTTTGGTATGGATTACAATGTGTAATTGCATCTATTTTTCTCCAAAAGAGTATGGAACAAGTTGCTGAATACATAATCATGGACTTAGTGAAAGCAACAAAGGTTTTCTTCAAACTATAATCCCTAAGGAAATGGACAAGCAAGAGTATGATATGGACATCCAAACCACAAAGTTGGTAAGAGGTTTGGGTCTTGCTAAGCTCAGTCTTGTAGATTGTGGAATAAGAATTTGTTGAAGATCATTAGAATTTAAATAAAAATCAGACCTTGGATTTGAAATAACCCTAAGAAAAACTGATGGGGGTTTCCATGGGGGAACAACTGAAATTTGTAGTTTGGGTTGATAGAATCACTACCAAGAGAGCTACTGGGGAATGTAAGAGCCCTAGTTTGAGTTGCCAATGATGTATGGAACTCAAGCTCTGATTTCCCTTACATCTGCAAGGAGTATGGAACCAGTTATTCTTCATTTTAGTTTGTTCAACAGTTGAACTTGAGGATCAAGAGGTCAGTCCATATGAAGCAAGGATCAATTGAGGATCAGATTATGGAGCTAGATGAAGAGAGAAGAGCATCCCATCAGAGGCATGTCAGATTTAGAGAGAAGTTGAAAAGATTGTTTGACAAGAAGGTCACTTCTAGGGCCTTCAATATTGGAGATCTGGTTTTGTTGTGGGATAGCAGAAATGAGGATAAGGGAAAACATGGAAAAATTGATGCATTGTGGATGGGCCCTTACTCCATTGATATCAGAATTGGTGAGAATACCTTTTTTCTCAAAGATTTAGAGGGGGAATTTCTTGAACTACCTGTTAATGGTAGGCATTTGAAGCATTTCTTGGATTAATCCCAAATTTGAGGTATGCACCAGCTTGTACAGTGTATAGTGTTTGGTTTTTTGCTCTATTTTTTGGTGTTTAATCGGTTTGTGGTTTTCCTTGCTGTGTGGTAGCCATTTTTTTTGTCGGGTTCTCAGCTGGTTTTTGGTGATTTTTGGCTCATGACTCCATTTTTCCCAATGGATTATTTTGGGACTTGGTCTACGTTGTTCTTGTGGCACTCACTAGGAGTGCCCATCCCTGAGCAGGAGCCGATGTTGGTGTCCATTTTGATCCTCTATGATTTTGCCCTATTTTCCTTTCACTCTGCACTTCCTGAAACATTTTCTATAGTTTTAATGGGTGAAATGAAGTTGTTTCCTATTTCTCCCATGCCTTAATTCATTTGAAAAATCATTTTCCATGCCTCATTTGTGAAGAAACACCCATGCATGCCTTGTTTGTGCCCTAATTTTTCCAAATCTGTGGGCTATGCCATGTTTTCCCTCTTGCCTGATCATGAAAAATCAAATTTGTTCATTTCATTCATATATGCCTTCAAAAAACCCTTCCCCATGGTCGAAACTTGCATAAAATCAACTTCCCCTTGTTTTTTGAGCAAAAAATCCATCACCCACGAAGAGAAAATCGAATTCGGGCATCTCTGGTAAATTCTGTGTTTTTTGACAGTCGTACGGGTGTCATTTGACCGTCAAAATTAGGCTCAAAATTCTCCTCATACGTGGCCGCTTCTGGTTGGATACAAGGATCAATGGGTTTCTCAGAAAAACTTAGTCATTTTTGGGCTTTGGGAAAAAATTCAAAATTCCCCCAGCAACTCCACGGGAGGACATGTGTCATGTTCCTATGCGAAGGCAGAGTGGGAAGCTGGCGGGGAACTTAGGAATTTTTTGCCTTTTTGGTGAAGGGGAAAAAAGATGAGGAAAATCCCGCGGGTCCGAATTGAAGCAGGGGGTGGACACGTGGTGGCGCAGTGGTAAAGCGGGGAAGTGTGGGCCGCGGAAGGAAAAGGGAACTTTTTCCCTTTTGGTAATAAAGGCCTAAGGTGAAATTTTGAAGCGCGACCCCATGGCCAATCTCAGGTGGACGTGTGTCCATAAAAATGTTAGAGGGAAGTGCGGGCCATGGAAGAAAATGGGGAATTTTTCCCCTTTTTGGCAAAAAGAGTTAAGACAAAGAATTAAGCCGCGGGCCCACGAATGAGCCACAGGGAGACACGTGGCGGGTAGAGCGGGTCGGCGGACCAGGCGGAAGAAAAATGGGAAAATTTTCCTTTGGCTAAAAAAGGGAGCTAACATGAGAATTGAGCCCGCAAATTTTAGTGATAGAGAAAGCGACACGTGGCAAGGGAGAAAATCAGAGGCGCGGGCCCGCGGGGAAAAAGGTGAAAAATTTCCAAAATTCAAAAGATGGTCAAAATGTGTAGAATTGGAGTGTGATCCCAATGGGACCCACCATGTGCCACATGTCATCACAAAAATTCAAGGGCGGAGGGACGAAGAAAGAGGTCATTTTTTTCCATTTTTCCAAAAATGTCAAAAGATCAAAAGGTGAGCCCGAATTGATTCCCAATCATATTTTGACACGTGGAGGGCCCAGATTTAAGGTGAAAAAGTAGATCAAGGGTAATTGTACATTTTCATTTTTGGCTGCCATTTTTTTGCTCCAGGAAACTTGGAATTGTGAATTTTGCATCAAATTTCATCAATTTTTTGGCAATTCCATGTCGTTTTGGCCTTCTAGGATCATTGGAATCGGTTTCATGACTCAATTTGCAGATTTGAGGTGTTTTTGAGATAAATTTTACTCATTCCTATGCAAAATGTGAAATGCCAAACTATAAAGTTGCAAAACCAAATTGGAAAAGGATAAGATGAAATGATGAGAGGATGATCGGCCTACATGCCTTGAGGATGAAAAATGTGCCTCCACAAAGGATAATGATCCAAATATTTTTAATGATTCAGTCTTTTTAAACACCTGGAAACTCTCGTTGCAAATTTTTTAAATGTCATTTTCAGAATCATGAGAAATCGTTGTAACAAACTTGATCCCTTGGCATATGCTTTACATGGAAAAGAAGGCTCCAATGTGGCAAGAGATATATAATGCATTTTTGAGAAATGCAAAGGGGTCGGGAAGTTGAAAATCACGAGAAAATTTTGAGAGAAATCTCATTTTCTTATAAACCCACCAAAGAACCAGGTTAATTTCTCTTGTGTTGGATCTTCATGTATGTGAGTTGGTTACAAGTGTATAGCCATCACACAACTCTGAGATTGTTTATGAAACTCCCCCCTACTGATGAATCTAATAAGCTATTGAGTTAATCTCTATTTTTCTGGGCAATATGATGTTTGTTATCATTTTTAAATGCCTGCAAATAGTTTTCATAGTTCTTGTTGCAATCTTGCATTGAAAGTCTTTGGAAATCACACAGAATCTCCATTTCTTGTTGATAGTTTAGTGGCATTTGCAATCTCATATTCAGAAGAGCCTTCATCTGATAAAGAGATAAACAAATTTAAAATCACTTTACCTTCCTTGACTGCATAGGTTTCTTGTAAGCCTTTGGGGGTACTTTAGGCGTGATTTGATCAAGGATTTTTGTGTTTAATTGGGTTATTTACTTCAAGCTTTTGTGGTGAGTTCTCAAAGATTGTGTGAAGAGTGCAACCTGGGATTCCATTTATTCATCTTCTGGTTGAAAGAATATCCTGATTATTTGAAGCATTTTATCTTATAGTTGTTCAAGTATTGTAGAGGTTGTCAAAGATTTGATATATCCAAGTTTTTCTTGTCAATGCCCCACCAAAAAAATCATTGAAACAAACTAATCCTACCCATACTACCCCTGCATTGCATTGTGTGTCAACAAAAGAATATAACCCATCTACAAAAATGCACAAGGCAAATTAGGATAATATAATGTCTTCAGTAACCCTTGCCTTACATTGAAAATATATCCATAATCTGGGAGTGACAACTTGTGAAAGTTATATTTGGAGTGTTGATCATATTTTCCCAAGGCCTTTTCATACTATTTTCATAAATTGAGGGGTGTCTTCATCTCCTTCACCATTTGAGAGTTACAATATAGGTTCTCTTACCTTGGTTGAAAGGCACAACCTAAAATAGTGAGGGTCAGATCAAATCCTTTCAAAGTGCTATCCATCTCTCCACAAATCTGAGTGCCAGTTAGATCACATCCCCAGCTACAAAACAACATATATCAAGATCTATCTGCCTTCAAGCTTCATGCCATATTTATGATGCTGCTCACACTGAAAAGGAGAAAAAAATTGGGTACCAACAGGGTCTCATCGTTAGTAATGGGGATGCACTATAAAGTGATGATTAGATATTGTCTATGATTGGGGTAGCCTGGAATGAGCTCATAAAGTGGCATCTTCACAAGTTCTTTATTGGAGCTGCTTCACAATAATTTTCTTGATGGCAGCAGGTTATTGCATACGTGGGAAAACTAAGATGGATACATTGGATTTTGAATAAGATGATGGAGTGGGATCGCTAGATGGAGTGGTGATGATGAATTCGGTCTTAGGTTGAGTATCTAGTTGAGAATCATAAGGGCAAGAGTGCATGTTGATACAGAAAACATTGATAAATAGAGGGGGACCTTTTTGTAGAGAAGTATTTTTTGGAGGAGGAATCGTGACAAAGGTTTTAGATGATGAAGGAGTCTTAAAAGCATTGGATGATGATGATTTGACCAAAGGATGGTGAATGGATTTAGATACACTAGTAGAAGGAAAGGGATGGTATGCCTCAATGAGAAGATCATCCTTTTCTATAAGATTGTGGATAATGGTTTGAATAGCCCTATAATGTTCAATATCATGTCTGTGGGTACGATGATAAGTGCAAATGACTTAAGGTCAAACCATGTGGTTTTATGTCCAATTGAATCAAAATATTTGATTGGAGGAAGAGTGATGGTAGACACATGAATGATTCATTGAATAATTTCTGAATAAGATCCGATAGGATTTTTTGATGAAGGGTTTGCATGGTTTGTGGATGAATTAGGTTTGGAAGTGTTATATGAAGGTAAGATCTGTGTTTTTATTTTATGAGGTTTTATGGGTGCCTTTGACTCTGATTTAGTCTTGGGAGAAGAGGAGATGGATGGTCATGATTCTATTTTAGATTTTGGAGGAAGAATAAGTGGATTTGATTCATGCTTACTGATGGTAGGGATCTTGGATGAAGGGGAAAGTCCCAAAATAAAAGGAGGTTCTCCTAGGATTTATGATGATGCATTGGATGGCACAGATTAATGGGGTTTAGAGGGGGATAGCTCCAAATTTTTATGTGGGTGTGTGAAAAAATTGTAGGGAGGAACACCAAGGTTTTTAGGTTTGTATTATGAAGGTTTACCCTTAACGGGAATAAAACTTATCTCTACATGGTGATGGTATTTAAAAATAAGATTGGATGAGTTGGATGAATATTTGTGGATATGGGAGGGAATGTTTGGATAAGATGTTTTTTGAGGTGAGTAGTAGGTGCATATTGTGTAGATTTCATAGGTGTTGATGTGGTAGGTTTTTGTGTGGATGATATAGATGAGATGGGGGTGTCGTTCATGATTACATGAGGAGGAGATGTGTGCTCAATAAGTTCTGATGTTGATATGGGAGTGGTCTTAGGAATAGATGTGGTGATGGGTAAAGGAATGGAAGAGGAGATAGACAAAGGGCTATTTGAGGAGGATGTTGTGGTAAGTATGGGGATAGGTGTGGAGATAAAAATGGGTAGAGAGCTAGAAGTAATGGGTATTGATATCTTCGAAGTCAACATGCATGAGGAAGTAGATGTGGTTAGAGTGGATGTGGGTGGAATGGTAATGGATGTAGTTAATGTAGAAGATGGTTATGGATGTAGACAAGGTCATAGAGGAGGTGGAAACTGACATAGATGTAGTAGGTGAGATTGTAGGTGGTGTAGAAATGGGTGTGGTAGATGAAGGAATAACGAATGAAGGTGACGATGTCAACTCTTGGTTTAGGGTGTTGATTGTATGGGCATTGGGTTCTTGAAATGTAGGAGGAGGAGTCTAATTATTTGGTGGATGGTTGGGGAAATGTTGTTTGAACAAATTGAGAGGATGATTGGGAGGTGCGTTGGGATTATCTAATTGAAGGTCACCATGGTCTATGATATGTTATACTAGATATTTAAAGATGTGACACTTCTCAATGATGTGACCATGGAATTTGTGATATTTGTAATAGTTTTCCTCATGATACAATGCAGGTTTGGGCCATGAGTCATCAAGAGGTAGGATGGGCGAAGTTGGATGAGATGTATGGCCATTAATTTATCAAAAATAAAACTATAGGATTCCCCAAGAGGGGTATAGATGGGGGTTGGTCTAAGAGCCCTTATAGAGGCTTGGTGTGGGAAGAATATTTGACTATGACAACATTAGCTATGTTTTAGACTTTTCACCATGGGTAGATGACTTAGTGAATTCAGGTTTTGGTTTATTGGATTGGAGCTTAACATGACCTTTCTTAAGGACGTGCAAAGTTTGAGTTTACGAGCCATGTTGAATACCTCTTCGAAAGTTTGGAAGGATTAAATCTGAAGAGTGGAAGAAATATGCTTCACACAAGATTGTGAAAAAATTTCAATTAGTTTGGTGTGTGGAAGAGAGAAGGAAAATTGATTGAATATGCCACTCCATCTGGTGATGAATTCTATGATATATTTGTCATCAATTTGTATAATGGCATAGAGATCTGTAATGGTGATTTTACGCACAATGTTGATAGAAAATTGTTTTAGGAATAGTTGTGTGAGATGGGTGAAGGATAATAGAGAGTGTTGAGTAATTACATTATACAAGTCCAAAGCGGGGCCGACCAATGACATAGGGAAGGTACAAAGCATAAGATATTGGTCATGATAAATAAGGTAACATGTGTGCCTAAAGGCATGAAGATGTTTTTGTGGGTCCTCCTTACTCTTGTGGGTCATTAGATATGTGAGGATTAGAAGAATATGAATGAGATTGTGGGATATAGGAGGTAGATGTGTGACATTTTGAATGAGATAGATATTAGTTGTGGATAAGCAAGTGTTTGAGGGGGTGGTTGATAAGGTGGAGGGATGTGATTGAATGGGTCATGAAATCAGGATGTTTTTGAGAGGTACGGATATAATTAGGTGGATAATTTTGTATTTGTTGTGAGATAATTATGTTGGATTGAGTGGTTATGTAAGTTTGGGATGGTTGAGATGTATGAGTAGATTGATTAGGGAAGGCATAACGAAAGGTATTTCGAGGTGGGGGTTGATGAGTTTGGATAGAATCTTACAAATGATGTTGTGAAGTGATGACCTTAGCATGGAAATGGGATGTAGAGATGGGGAACAAAGTTTGATCGTGTTATTTGGGTGGTGGAAGAAGTAAATGGGACTCCTGTAAGGTTTGGTTATGGACACTAGTGACTAGAGTGGATGAGGAAGTGATGGGCAAAGAAGAAATGTGTGTGGTGTTGATACAAGGAAGATTAGGAGGAATGGGGACCACCAGTTGATTGGATTGGTGATTTTGGGGGATTGTGGAGGAGGATTAATGGGATCCAAGTTTGCATTGCACTAGGAAAATGTCAATCATGGATCTTGGGAAGAACACAAAAAGTTGTGATGTGATGACTTAGGTAGACTTGGGATGAGAATGACATCCATAAATTTTTTAAAGAGGGGGCCCTCGATAGGGAGGTTAGTAGATTTACAAAGGAGACAGTCATGCAAAGAAACGAGATTGGCATCAAGGAGCTCTTGGAATTATGCATACCCATGAGGGATGATGGGATGTCTAAAAGTCTCTTAGGATATGACAGATAGGGATGTAGTCGGTCTAGAATGAACGTAAACAAATGGGTTAGTCTCAACCTGGGGGTTTTTTTGGACAACTTGGGATTCATGGAGAGGAGGAATGGAAATAATAGGTTGGGAAATTATAGAAGATGTGACCAAGGGGGTGGAAGAGACATTAGAAAGAGTTGAATTTTGTTGGGAAGCAATGTTGGAAGTAGGAATATTGTTGGATGGCATGGATTGTTCCATTTTTCTTACTTGAGAATGTGTAATAATGGGAATGAAACAATAAAACAAGAAACTATGCTGATTTTTAATAATTTGAACAATTCACGCAACAAAGTTTTAATTATCTTGATTATTAGAAGAATGTGAGAAAGAAAAGAAAAATGGGCTCAAAAGGGGAAACTAGGAAATGACAAAACTATGTTGGTTGGTGTCCTCAATATACCAAAAGGTACGTGAGGTTAAAATACGTGATGACTACTGGTACGGGGCCTAATATTGGGGCCTACCCCCGTACTTCACATATCGCAGTGATAAGGGTGTCAGGTGCTTAGCCAATATACCGATAATCAAAAAAATTATAATGCAGCCAGAACACCGCAGTAGCTTTCCTATTGGGTGATGAAATCCCAATAGTTCCACTTGGAATAATATGTTTAAGACATGTAGGTTGATGTGTGCAATCCGGATGTGTGTGGAAGAAGTGAATGCAAAGAATTTACCTCCTAATTAGACTATCTTTTCAAGCAATAATGAAGAGGTTCTTTTTTTAAGTCCCAAAATCGAAATGTGAAATACGATGAAGTTAAGTAGATAAGAAGGGAAAAATGATGCAAAAAGAGAAAATAGAGAAAAATGAAGAATGCTTGGATAACGCTTATTTTTCCTTTTTGTTTAATTATTATTTTAACAAGCACATTAATACAATCAAACAATCCACCGCATACGCAAGAAAGTGAAGCTCCTACCTCTGAGGTTAGTAGAAATAGAGGAATGGAACATGGAAATGGAAATGAAAAGAAATAAAAGAACTCACCAAAGAAGAGTGGGTCCCGTTGGGCATGCCAAAATGTTGAACTCATTTTCTCGCTCCTGTTTCAAATTAATGAGATGGTAACAAGAAAACAAACAAATCCATTATGAGAGGGTTTAAATCTACCTCTAGATGAGATGATGGTGGATACGCGAGAAAACAATCCTCCTTTTAGTGATATTATTAAGTTGCACAACAAAGAGAAACTCAACATGAAAAAGGATTAGTAGATAGGATGGTGGGTTTTTTGACAAATCCGGTTTCGAGAAGTGAATAATTCCTAGGATGGATGTTAACCCAATTTTTTTATAAAAGATAGATAAAATAACGATGGATAATTGATAATAGAATCTGAACTGAAATAAAGAATCTAAAATGTGCTAGAAAATACAAGATGAAGATCTGATTATATAAAATGCTAATCTATACCAAACTTGAGTGGTTCGATGATGACCCAAAAATGTTAGGAACAATCGACAGTAACTGGGGCAGTACAGATCAAGAATAAATGCAAACAATGCAACTATTCTGAAGTTGGTCTGAAAATGATGATGATGGTGAGATGAGGAAAGGAATCTAGATTTTAATGATAAGGGAAAAGATGCAAGAAAAATCATGAAATATGAACTTATGATAGGGTCGACGATGACTAGTTCATGGTCGACAAAGACTAGATGTGATGAAGATGAGATATGGACCTGTAGGTGTGCATAATGGCAAGATTGAAAGGTCTAGAGGATCACGTGATCAGAAAGAAAATAACCAAAATAATGGATGACAAAAAAACCAACAGATGTGGACTAGGTTGACGATTACTGGATAGGGTCGATGATGACCGAGAGAGATCTAGGGTTTTTTGGATGAGGATGGATGTAAATGACGATCTGTAGAAAGAAATAGAAGATGAATGATGCAAGGGGAGAACTCTAAGATGGATAATGATCCTAAAAAACTGATGAAGACTAATGAAGGGATGGAAATAGAGGATCCAAGTATGTAAAATAGAAAGATAGCTTCAAATCTCCAAGGATGAGGCACAAGATCTCCAAAGTGGTGATAACAACTACAAAGAAGAGAAAGAAATGAAGCTAAGATCGCAAGAAATAAAGAATTCTTAAAAATTACATCATGATGAGAGGAATGGTATGGTTGTATTTATAGGGTCAATGGTGACCCGACAGGTTTTCTAGTGAATGTGGTGATTCGTTGATTTTGGCAGTGGAAGATTGATCTGCTCAAGACAATGAACCTGTGTGAGATGGGATTAGGGTTTCAAGTGGTAAATACAGGTTAGGGATTTCTAGGGAAGATTGATCCATAAACCTCAAATTTGGAAATCTATGAATCACATAAATAATTTTGTTCTAATTTCTACATTGGAAAATGACAGTTTTGAGCTTTAGTGACTGATTATCTAGTGCTTAGAACATAATTGTAGAGAATGCTAACAAAATTCAAACACACAACACAAGAATTTATCCTAAAAACCTTCAATTTGAGGAAAAACCAGTCGAGAATGGAAATTGCTCTTTCTTCCCAATTGTACTGGCCAAATATAAACAATTTACATATTACAATAAGTATAGAGAGAAACAAAAATGTAAACTTCCCCTCTAGTTACTTGTTTTTTGTTTCTTGCACCTTCCTCCTATAGATCTACTCTAGCACTTGAAGTCCTTTCTCACTTGCTCTCATACAATTAAATTTTTTCTCTTGATCTCTTTGGATCTTAGAATGGCCAATTATCTTACACCTTCATGATTTTATAGCCTCCTCATGTCCTCCCATGCACTGGAGGATGGGAAGGGACGCATGAAAGGAAGAGACAAAGACATTTGATTCAAATTCAAACCGTTCGGGTTCCATTTTTATTTTTCAAATATAAGTGACAGGACTGTCGCCTAATGCAAACTGGTGGTTACATGACCACAACCCTGGTTGGGTGGTGGTTATAGGATCACCAACTTGCAGGGTGACGGTTCTGTACCTTCCACTTTTCGCAGAGTGGCAGTTTTGTTAAAATGCTGACAGAACCTCCTTTTCGTCATTTTCTTCATTTTTTCCTTCATAGTGTTAATGATATAATGAAGTGATGTTTTTTTTTTATCCCTATGGATCATACCTCCCCTACTTAGGAGACTTTTGGTCTCATAAAATCTTAGTGGGGGAGTGGTAGAGGAATCAATTCCCTCTCTTGATCCTTCGAGTACCACCGGCCTGCCTTGGTGTCTTCTCTACTCATCCAACCTGCCAAGACTCCTGTGGATCTCTGGTTTGCTACTCTAGTCACCTCTAAATCATGTGTCTCCTCTTCTTCCTACTGCCCTACTGTAAGGTCTAGTGAATTGGTAGGTATACATGGTGACTGCATCGCAGAAGTGTATACTACTCCTTGATTGAGCAGTTCATGTGGTTGTTTCTTCTCCTTTGTACTCTCCAGCATGGACCACCCATATAATCCGATGGTTGGTAGAGGGTATTTTGGTATAATCTTGTTCTCTACCTCCTTCCTAGAATTCTGGAAATCCTCCTGCAAAAACTGAGTGGTGCTACCCATTTTATTTATCCTTTTGTTAGAAACATCTATGCTCTCTACCCCATATTGTTTTTCTTTCCATGAAAGTAAACAAAAATGATTTTCCTAAGTTAGTCTTTTTGATTGGTTGGCACTTACCATAGAATTATTTGGCTTGTGTTAGTGTGCTCTGATGTTAAAACTGACTCCATCCTTTAACCATCTGTAACGGTTCTCCCTGCTTGTGAACACAACATCCCTGGTATACAAGTAAGGACTTCCAAAAACAACATCAAATGCATCAAGTGGAATTACATTAGCCTCTAATACATCAATATATTGGGTATTTATCCCAAAATGAAACTTACACTTCTTTATAACCTCTATTTCTATACCCTTCTTCACCCATCCAAATAGGTATGGATTTGGATGTGTGTAAGTCTCTAGACAAATCTGCCCTACAAAAGCATCAGAAATCAAACTGGAATGAGAATCATAATCAACCAAAGCATTTACCTTAGTGTTCTTGATTTCGATTCTGATATGGAATAACTCACTCTTATTTTCTTCTACTTTTCCATCATACATTTTAGTGGCCATGTATCCCAACCTCTCACCTACATCTGAATCCTCCTCAATCTCCACCTCCTCTTCAAGTTTCACAATGGCCATTGTTTATTGGAATCCTTGGTTTGGTTCTTTGGGTGTAGTTCCAGATGCAAATTCCAACATGTGGCATCAGTATGACCATTGATATCACAATTCTTACATAAATTCTTAGGATATTTATAAGTATGCAAAATAGTGGCAGCCTGTTTACCTTTGCTACTTGTCTTCCCTTGCTCTTTTTCCCGCTGACCTGTTGATTGGTCTTTCTTTGGATTTGTTTCTCCTTTCTTCTTCTCGTCATTAATGTAGTATGACTGTATACAAGCTTCATTGAGATCCTTGGGCTTCATGGATATTATCTTCCTCCGAAGGTGAGTGTGAAGTCCTCCCAAATACTTGGTGAAAATGTCCTCATCCTCCAAGAACATATTCAACAACATGGCTTGTCTTTGAAACTCCATGGTATAGTCCTACATACTTTGACCATTTCCTTTCCTGATGTAATGCTATTTAATCATCTTATCAGTATTATGGCTAATAGGATAGAAGTTATCTCTAAGCAATTCTTTAAAATCCTTCCAAGTACTGACAATAGGACGTTTCTTCTTTTCACAAGTGGCTAGATGGGTTTCCCATCAAACCAGATCATGACCTTCCATTTTTAGACATGAAAAGGTAATCCTTTGTGTATCAATGACATT
Source organism: Taxus chinensis (assembly GCA_019776745.2). Lineage (NCBI taxonomy): Eukaryota > Viridiplantae > Streptophyta > Pinopsida > Cupressales > Taxaceae > Taxus > Taxus chinensis. The sequence goes on along the minus strand of CM034152.1, from coordinate 666,402,186 downwards.
ATGCACACTAAAATAAAATTCCTACTGTTTTAGCCATTTATCAAGAAATTCTGCATCTACTTGTCCTTGAAAATTCTTTATTTCAACTTTTGTTTCAACTTTAAAGGGAGTATGAGCAGATTTTACCTTCTCACTTACAATTGTAGTCTCTTCTTCATGCTCTTCCATGTCATCTTCCTCTTTGTGGATCTTTCCTATGCCAAAATTTTTCAGCCAGCGCTCGAACCACCGAGTCCATGGAATCTTGCTTAACCGAAGCTGTCTTTTACAGATCTGAGAGTTTTTGTTGTTTTCTATGCAACCTATCCATCATGGTCTCTAGCATCTCGACTCTACAAACCAAGTTCTCTTCTTCCATTTGAGCTATAATTCTTTGTTTCCACTTCTTCATAGAAATATTTGGTTTGCAAGGTAAAAATTCTTTGCCGTTAAACCTTGTCACTGCCATATAAATCACAAGAACGAATACCACAATCCTGGATATTTATCAGATCTGATACCAAACTAATTTGTAAACCTTGTCTTTGTAAATATAGGAACCACACAAATAATTTTGTTCTACTTCTTACTTTGGAAAATGACAGTTTTGATCTTTAGTGACTGATTATCTAGTGCTTAGAACAAAATTATAGAGAATGCTAACAAAATTCAAACACACAACACAAGAATTTATCTTAGAAACCCCCAATTCAAGGGAAAACTAGACGGGAAGGGAAACTTCTCTTTCTTCCCACTTGTATTGGCTAATTATAAATACAATTTACATATTACAATAAGTATAGAGAGAAACAACAATGTAAACTTCCCCTTTAGTTTCTTTTTTTCTTTTTTTCTTGCACCTTGCTCCTACAAATCTACTCCATCACTGAAATTCCTTTCTCACTTGCTCTCATACAATTAATTTTTTTCTCTTGATCTCTTTGGATCTTTTAATGCCCAATTCTCTTGCTCCTTCATGCTTTTAAAGCCTCCCCATTTCCTCTCATGCACTAGAGGATGGGAAGGGATGCAGGAAAGGAAGAGACAAAGATGTTTGGTTCAAATTCGAACCATTCGGGTTCCATTTGATTTTTCTAGAAAAAATGACAGGACCGCTACCCTATGAAAATAGGAAGTTACAAGACCACCACCTTGGCTGGGTGGTGGTTCTGTAACCACTGATCTACATTGGGTGGTGGTCTTGTTATTTTTGGCAGAAAAATAAAAATGGAACCCGGATGGTTCGAATTTAAACCAAACATATTTGTCTCTTCCTTTCTTGTTTCCCTTCCCATCTTCCAGTGCATAGGAGGACATGAGGAGGCTATAAAATCATGAAGGAGCAAGAAAATTGGGCATTCAAAGATCCAAAGAGATCAAGAGAAAAAAATTAATTGTATGAGAGCAAGTGAGCAAGGAATTTTAGTGATGGAGTAGATTTGTAGGAGCAAGGTGCAACAAACAAAGAAAACAAGTAACTAAAGGGGAAGTTTACATTGTTGTTTCTCTCTATACTTATTGTAATCTATAAATTTTTTATAATTGGCCAATACAAGTGGGAAGAAAGAGCAGTTTCCCTTCCTGACTGGTTTTCCCTCAAATTTGGGAATTCTAGGATAAATTCTTGTGTTGTGTGTTTGAATTTTGTTAACATTCTCTATAATTATGTTATAAGCACTAGATAATCAATCACTAAAGATCAAAACTATCATTTTCCAAAGTAGAAAGTAGAACAACATTATTTGTGTGATTCGTAGATTTCCAAAGCCGAGGTTTACAGATTATTTTGGTATCAGAGCTGATAAATATCCAAGATTTTGGTATTTGTTCTTGTTATTTGTATGACAGTGACAAGTTCCAAAGGTGAAGATTTTTTACCTTGCGAACCAGATATTTCTATGAAGAAGTGGAAACAGGGAGTTAGAGCTCAAATGGAGGAAGAGAACTTGGTCCATAGAGTTGAGAAGCTAGATACCATGATGGATAGGTTGTATAGAAAAAAACAATAACTCTTAGATCTGCAAAAGACGGCTATGGTTAAACAAGATTCCATGGACTCATTTGTTTGAACACTGGCCAAAAATTTTGGCATAGGAAAGAGCCATGAAGAGGAAGATGATGTGGAAGAACATGAAGAAATGACTACAAATGTAAGTGAGAAGGTAAAATCTGTTCATACTCCCTTTAAAGTCAAAACAAAAGTTGAAATAACAAATTTTGAAGGATAAGTAGATGTAGAATTGCTTGATAAATGGATAAAATAATTGGAATTTTATCTTAGTGTGCATAATGTCACTGAAACACAAAGGATTACCTTTTCACGTCTAAAAATGGAAGGCCATGCTTTGGCTTGGTGGGAAACCCATCTAACCACTTGTGAAAAGAAGAAACGTCTCATTGTCAGTACTTGGAAGGGTTTAAAAGAATTTGTTAGAGCTAACTTCTATCCTATTGGCAATAAGACAGATCAAATGATTAAATGGCAGTACTTTAGGTAAGTAAATGGTCAAAGTGTGTAGGACTATACTACGAAGTTTCAGAGACAAGCCATGTTGTTGAATATGGACTTGGAGGATGAGGAAATTTTGATCAAGTATTTGGGAGGACTTCACACTCACCTTCGGAGGAAGGTAATCTCCATGAAGCCCAAGGATCTCAATGAAAATTGTATACAAGCATACTACATTGATGACGAGAAGAAGCAAGGAGAAGCAGATCCAAAGAAAGACTACTCAACAGATCAACTGGAAAATAGTAAGGGAAGACAAGTAGCAAAGGTAAATGGAAAGGTAAACATGTTGTCATTGTTTTACATACTTGTAAAGATCCTAAGAATTTATGTAAGATTTTTTATATCAATGGTCATACTAACGCCACATGTTGGAAGTTGCATCTGGAACTACACCCAAAGCACCGAACCAAGGATTCCAAGAAGTCCATGGTCACTGTGAAATCTAAAGAGGAGGTGGAGATTGAGGATGATTCAGATGTAGACGAGAGGTTGGGATGCATGGCCACTAACATGTACAACAGAAAATAAAAGAAAAGAAGAGTGAGTTATTCTTGATCAGAATCCAAATCAATAAGAATAAGGTAAACACTTTGGTTGATTATGGTTCTCAATCCAATTTGATTTCTGATGCGATTGTATGGAAGCTTTGTCTAGAGACTTACGCATATCCATATCCATACCCATTGGGATGGGTGAAGAAGGGTGTAGAAATACAACTTACAAGGAAGTGTAAGTTTCATTTTGGGATAAATACCCAATATATTGATGTATTAGAGGTTGATGTAATTCCACTTGATACATTTGATGTTGTTTTTTAAAGCCCTTACTTGTATACCAAGGATGTTGTATTCACAAGCAGGGAGAAATGGTACATATGGGTCAAGGATGGGATCAGTTTCAACATTCAGGCACACTAGCACAAGCCAAAGAATGTTATGGTAAGTGCCAACCAAGCAAAAAGACTAATTTAGGAAAATCATTTCTGTTTACTTTCATGGAAAGAAAAACAATATGGGGTAGAGAGCACAAATGTTTCTAACAAAAGGATAAATAATATTGGTAACACCACTCAGTTTTTGCAGGAGGATTTCTAGAGTCTTAGGCAGGAGGTAGAGCACAAGATTCCTCTAGAATCCCCTTTACCAACCATTAGATTGTATTGGTGGCCTATGTTGGAAAGTACAGAAGAGAAGAAGCAGCCACATGAACTGATCTATCGAGGAGCGGTATACAATTCCGCAATGCAGTCACCATGTCTACCTACCAGTTCACTGGACCTTATAGCAGGGAAGCAAGAAGAGGAGGAGACACATGATTCAGAGGTGACTAGAGCAGCAAACCAGAGATCCACAGGAGTCTTGGCAGGTTGGACGAGGAGAGAAGACACCAAGGCAGACCGGTGGTACTCGAAGGAGCAAGAAAGGGAATTGTTCCTCTACCACTCCCCACTAAGATTTTGTGAGACAAAAAGGATCCTAAGTAGGGGAGGTATGATCCATAGGGGTCTAGGAAAACACACCACTTCATCAGATTATCAACACTATGAAGAAAAAATTGAAGAAAATGAGGAAAATGAGGAAAATGAGGTTCTGTCAGCATTTTAATAGAACTGCCGCTTTGCACAAAGTGGTGGTTACATAACCACCGCCCTGTAGGGTGGAAATCATGTAATCGCCACCCAGCCATGGTGGTGATCCTGTAACCACTGGTCTTCATTGGGTGGTGGTCCTATCACTTTTGGCAGAAAAATAAAAATGGAACCCAAATGGTTCGAATTTGAACAAAACGTCTTTGTCTCTTCCTTTCATGTGTCCCTTCCCATCGTCCAGTGCATGGGAGGACATGGGGAGGCTATAAAAGCATTAAGGATCAAGAGAATTGGGCATTCCAAGATCTAAAGAGATCAAGAGAAAAAATTTAATTGTATGAGAGCAAGTGAGAAAGGACTTCCAGTGTTGGAGTATATTTGTAAGAGCAAGGTGCAAGAATCAGAGAAAACATGTAACTAGAGGCAAAGTTTACATTGTTGTTTCTCTCTATACTTATTGTAATATGTAAATTATTTATAATTGGCCAATTCAAGTGAAAAGAAAGATCAATTTCCCTTCCCGACTGGTTTTCCCTCGAATTAGGGTTTTTCAGGATAAATTCATGTGTTGTGTGTTTGAATTTTGTTAGCATTCTCGACAATTATGTTCTAAGCACTAGATAATCAGTCACTAAAGCTCAAAACTGTCATTTTCCAAAGTAAAAAATAAAACAATATTATTTGTATGATTCGTAGATTTCCAAAGTTGAGGTTTACAGATCAATCTTCCCTAGACATCCCTAACTCGTATTTACCACTCGAAACCCTAATCCCACAACCGCTGCTCTACGCAGAGCGAGGGTTCTATTAAAATGCTGCCATAATCTCTTTTTCCTCATTTTCTTCATTTTTTCCTTTATAGTGTTGATGACATGATGAAGTGGTGTGTTTTTCTAGATCCCTATGGATCAAAGATAAAAGGTAGTTGGGAGATAAGAACACATTAAATGAAGGTAGATGGGAACATAGAGATAATAAAAAATGAGGTTTAGAGAGGATAAAAGGATTAGATGAGGATTTCAAAATAATTAATGGTGATTAGGAATTAATTAAATGGGAATATGGATGAATAAGGGGATATAAAATAAATGATGGGGTAAGATAGGAATGTGGGAAATTCAAATAAATGGGATCTAGGTGGGAAATGGGAAATTTGAATTGGAGGAGAGATATGTATCCGAGAAAATGATGATGACGGGGAGCAGACGTAGGATGAGGAACAAGGGATACCAAAAATTGGTGTCTAAAATTGGCTAGGAGAAGATGGAGGACACGTAGGAGGAAGAGCACATTTAGTGAAGGTGTGAAAGAAGGTATTGAAGGAATGAAGGGAATCAAAGGAAACACGTAATGACATTGGAGAATAGAGGAACATAAGGAGGAGAATGTAATAGAATTACAAGAAGTGAGGCCTAAGAAGATAAGGACACAGTGACATCTGACAAAATAAAGGACATACAAAATGGATTTGCGGGTCACGTGGTTAATGGTGATCGGGTGATGGAAGGGAAGATAAGGAGGATCCAACGGCTTAGAGACTTGGCACAAGGGGACTGGTCAAGATAATATTATGTGGATAAGCTCATTTAAAGAGTTTAGTTTAAATTTGAAGTGCAAGTGGGAAAATTGAAGGATCTAGGATAGAGGAGAGAGAAGCTAAAAAAATCAGACACGCACAACTATAAATAGAAGGAAGAATTAAAAAAGAGTAGGTTGTTAGATGCGTGTTGGTTATTGGTGTTGTTGGTCACTGTGGTTGAAGGGAAGGTCGTAGAGGGGCCGAAGACTGCAGAGTCAGCCAATAATTAGAGGGACTAAGAAACAAATGTCGGGATCGACGTTAGAGCCAAAGAGAGTGAAATGAGATGAGTTTCATTAGCCCTTGGAGGTGCCAACAAATGTAATATCCCCATCGAGGTAATATTGTAGATGTCGTAAATTCCTTCAAAGAAATATAAGGAAGCATTAACAATTTTCTATTCATTGCGTTAACTCTAGAGGAAACGACAGGCTCAAGGACTACCTGGTGGAGCTTTGCCACCATCAAAATGCAACTAATGATCATTGAACTATAATAATTAATTCATTATGAATTATTATTCTGTAACAATAATCAAAACATAATTTCAAAAATACTATAACATCGATCTCAATATTAATCATCAAATGGATCAATAACAAATGTTCTCGTGCTTCCAACAACATTACTAAACAAGATCATTTACTGAAATCAAAACATATAATTTAATCTCAAAATAATTATTTTACATCCTCATAAAAATGCACCAACAATAGTGTTAAATTAAATTAAAAAAGGATAAATACTATGCATGATATTTTCACTCTATTTTTTTCCCTTAGATCTAAACCTATGAAAGATAAATCACCACATGTAGATGAAAAGGTTCATCTCTAACTAGTAGCATGAAACTATATTAGATAAATGAAAAACCAAGATCAATATGAACTATAAACAATATTCACAATCATACACGTATATTTGAAAACACACAATATTTAGGATGGATAACAAAACTACCTCTGTTTGGTAGTTATTAAATATATCAACTTAAAGTGCCGATAAAATACATAACTCGTCTTCTAATTGAAATATTCTCATGCTTTTATACAGAAAACAAGAGGAAATTAAGGTTGAGAAACAAGAAAATACTCCATATATAAGAAAATTCGTAAAAGGTCTATATTCAAAGACCATG
>CM034152.1:666345489-666394890 GCA_019776745.2 Taxus chinensis | reverse complement strand
ATGATTTTATTGGAATCCTTGGTTTGGTGCTTTGGGGTAGTTCTGGATGTAAATTCCAACAGTGGCACAGTATGAACATTGATATCACGATTCTTACATAAATTCTTAGGCTCTTTATAAGTATGCAAAATAGTGGCAGACTGTTTACCCTTTTCATTTACCTTTGCTACTTGTCTTCTCTCTGCTCTTTTCTTCCAGCTAACCTGTTGATTGGTCTTCTTTGGATTTGGTTCTCCTTTCTTCTTCTCATCATCAATGTAGTATGATTTATACAAGCTTCATTGAGAGTCCTTGGGCTTCATGGATATTAGCTTCCTCTGAAGGTGAGTGTGAAGTCCTCCCAAATACTTGGTAAAAATGTCCTCATCCTCAAAGAACATATTCAACAACATGGCTTGTCTCTGAAACCCATGGTATAGTCCTATATACTTTGACCATTCCTTTCCTAAGGTACTTGCTATTTAATCATCTACAGTCTTATGGCCATAGGATAGAAGTTATCTCTAAGCAATTCTTTAAATCCTTCCAAGTACTGACAATAGGACGTTTCTTCTTTTCACAAGTGGCTAGATGGGTTTCCCACCAAACAAATTAGGAACCTTCCATTTTTAGATGTGCAAAGGTAATCCTTTGTGTATCGGTGACATTATGCACACTAAAATAAAGTCCAACTATTTAGCCATTTATCAAGCAATTCTGCATCTACTTGTCCTTGAAAATTCTTTATTTTCAACTTTAAAGGGGGTATGAGCAGATTTGACCTTCTCACTTACAATTGTAGTCTCTTTTTCATGCTCTTCATGTCATCTTCCTCTTGTGGATCTTTCCTACCCCAAAATTTTTTAGCCAGCGCTCGAACCACTGAGTCCAAGGAATCTTGCTTAACCGAAGCTGTCTTTTACAAAATCTGAGATTTTTGTTGTTTTTTATGAACCTATCCATCAGGTCTCTAGAATCTCGACTCTACAAACCAAGTTCTCTTCCTCCATTTGAGATATAATTCTTTATTTCCACTTCTTCATAGAAATATTTGTTCACAAGGTAAAAATTATTTGCCTTTACACCTTGTCACTTTCATACAATCACAAGAACAAATACCACAATCCTAGATATTATCAGATCTGATACCAACTAATTTGTGAACTTGTCTTTGGTAAATATAGGAACCACATAAATAATTTTGTTCTACTTATTACTTTGGAATGACAGGTTTTGATCTTTTATTGACTGATTATCTAGTGCTTAGAACAAAATTATAGAGAATGCTAACAAAATTCAAACACACAACACAAGAATTTATCTTGGAAACCCCTAATTCGAGGGAAAACCAGACGGGAAGGGAAACTACTCTTTTTTCCCACTTGTATTGGCTAATTATAAATAATTTACATATTACAATAAGTATAGAGAGAAACAACAATGTAAACTTCCCCTTTAGTTACTTTTTTTCTTTTTGTCTTACACCTTGCTCCTACAAATCTACTCCATCACTGAAATTCCTTTCTCACTTGCTCTCATACAATTAAATTTTTTCTCTTGATCTCTTTGGATCTTTTAATGCCCAGTTCTCTTGCTCCTTCATGCTTTTATATCCTCCCCATTTCCTCTTGTGCACTAGAGGATGGGAAGGGATGCAGGAAAGGAAGAGACAAAGATGTTTGGTTCAAATTTGAATCATTCGAGTTCCATTTTATTTTTTTGCCAAAAATGACAGGACCGCCGCCCAATGAAAATAGGAAGCTACAAGACCACCACCTTGGCTGGGTGGTGGTTATGTAACCACTAATCTACATTGGGTGGTGGTCTTGTTATTTTTGGCAGAAAAATAAAAATGGAACCCGGATGGTTCGAATTTAAACTAAACATCTTTGTCTCTTCCTTTCATGTTTCCCTTCCCATCTTCCACTGGATAGGAGGACATGAGGAGGCTATGAAATCATGAAGGAGAAAGAAAATTGGGCATTCAAAGATCCAAAGAGATCAAGAGAAAAAAATAATTGTATGAGAGCAAGTGAGCAAGGAATTTTAGTGATGGAGTAGATTTGTAGGAGCAAGGTGCAAGAAACAAAGAAAACAAGTAACTAAAGGGGAAGTTTACATTGTTGTTTCTCTCTATACTTATTGTAATCTATAAATTGTTTATAATTGGCCAATACAAGTGGGAAGAAAGAGCAGTTTCCCCTCCCGACTAGTTTTTCCTCAAATTTGGGGTTTCCAAGATAAATTCTTGTGTTGTGTGCTTGAATTTTGTTAGCATTCTCTATAATTATGTTATAAGCACTAGATAATCAGTCACTAAAGATAAAAACTATCATTTTCCAAAGTAGAAAGTAGAACAACATTATTTGTGTGATTCGTAGATTTCCAAAGCTGAGGTTTACAGATTATTTTGGTATCAAAGCTGATAAATATCCAAGATTTTGGTACTTGTTCTTGTTATTTGTATGATAGTGACAAGGTCCAAAGGTGAAGATTTTTTATCTTGCAAACCATATATTTCTATGAAGAAGTGGAAACAGGGAGTTAGAGCTCAAATGGAGGAAGAGAACTTGGTCCATAGAGTCGAGATGCTAGAGACCATGATGGATAGGTTGTATAGAAAAAAACAATAACTCTTAGATTTGCAAAACATGGCTATGGTTAAACAAGATTCCATAGACTCATTGGTTCGAACACTAGCCAAAAATTTTGGCTTAGGAAAGAGCCACGAAGAGGAAGATGACATGGAAGAGCATGAAGAAAAGACTACAACTGTAAGCGAGAAGGTAAAATTTTTTCATACTCCCTTTAAAGTCAAAAAAAAAGTTGAAATAATGAATTTTGAAGGATAAGTAGATGCAGAATTGCTTGATAAATGGATAAAACAATTGGAAGTTTATTTTAGTGTGCATAATGTCACTGAAACACAAAGGATTACCTTTTCATGTCTAAAAATGGAAGGTCATGCTTTGGATTGGTGGGAAACCCATCTAACCACTTGTGAAAAGAAGAAACGTCTCATTGTCAGTACTTGGAAGGGTTAAAAGAATTTCTTAGAGCTAACTTATATCCTATTGGCCATAAGACAGATCAGATGATTAAATGGTAGTACTTTAGGTAAGGAAATGGTCAAAGTGTGCATGACTATACTACGAAGTTTCAGAGACAAGCCATGTTGTTGAATATGGACTTGGAGGATGAGGAAATTTTGATCAAGTATTTGGGAGGACTTCACACTCACCTTCAAAGGAAGGTAATCTCTATAAAGCCCAAGGATCTCAATGAAGATTGTATACAAGCATACTACATTGATGACAAGAAGAAGCAAGGAGAAGAGCCAAAGAAAGACTACTCAACAGATCAACTGGAAAATAGCAAGGGAAGACAAGTAGCAAAGGTAAATGGAAAGGTAAACATGTTGCCATTGTTTTACATGCTTGTAAAGATCCTAAGAATTTATGTAAGAGTTTTGATATCAATGGTCATACTGACGCCACATGTTGGAAGTTACATCTAGAACTACACCCAAAGCACCAAACCAAAGATTCTAAGAAGTCCATGGTCACTGTGAAATCCAAAGAGGAGGTGGAGATTGAGGATGATTTAGATGTAGACGAGAGGTTGGGATGCACGGCCACTAACATGTACAACATAAAATAAGAAGAAAAGAAGAGTGAGCTATTCTTGATCAGAATCCAAATCAATAAGAATAAGGTAAACACTTTGGTTGATTATGGTTCTCAATCCAATTTGATTTCTGATGCGATTGTATGGAAGCTTTGTCTAGAGACTTACGCATATCCATATCCATACCCATTGGGATGGGTGAAGAAGGGTGTAGAAATATAGCTTACAAGGAAGTGTAAGTTTCATTTTGGGATAAATACCCAATATATTGATGTATTAGAGGTTGATGTAATTCCACTTGATACATTTGATGTTGTTTTTTAAAGCCCTTACTTGTATACCAAGGATGTTGTAATCCCAAGCAAGGAGAACTAATACATATGGATCAAGGATGGGATCAATTTCAACATTCGGGCACACTAGCACAAGCCAAAGAATGTTATGGTAAGTGCCAACCAAGCAAAAAGACTAATTTAGGAAAATCATTTCTGTTTACTTTCATGGAAAGAAAAACAATATGGGGTAGAGAGCACAAATGTTTCTAACAAAAGGATAAATAATATGGGTAACACCACTCAGTTTTTGCAGGAGGATTTCCAGATTCTTAGGCAGGAGGTAGAGCACAAGATTCCTCTAGAATCCCCTTTACCAACCATCAGATTGTATTGGTGGCCTATGTTGGAGAGTATAGAGGAGAAGAAGTAGCCACATAAACTGATATATCAAGGAGCAGTATAAAATTCCGCGATGCAGTCACCATGTCTACCTACCAATTCACTAGACCTTATAGTAGGGTAGTAGGAAGAGGAGGAGACACATGATTCAGAGGTGACTAGAGCAGAAAACCAGAGATCCACAGGAGTCTTGGCAGGTTGGACGAGGAGAGAAGACACCAAGGCAGACCGGTGGTACTCGAAGGAGCAAGAAAGAGAATTGATTCCTCTACCACTCCCCCACTAAGATTTTTTGAGACAAAAAGGATCCTAAGCAGGGGAGGTATGATCATTAGGGGTCTAGAAAAACACACCACTTCATTAGATTATCAACACTATGAAGAAAAAAATTGAAGAAAATGAGGAAAAGGAGGTTCTGTCAAAATTTTAATAGAACCGCCGCTTTGCGCAAAGTGGTGATTACAGAACAACCGCCCTGTAGGGTGGTGATCCTGTAATCACTACCCAGATATGGTTGTGATCCTATAACCACCGGTCTTCATTGGGTGGTGGTCCTATCACTTTTGGCGGAAAAATAAAAATGGAACCCGAACGGTTCGAATTTGAACCAAACGTCTTTGTCGCTTCCTTTCATGTGTCCCTTCCCATCCTCTAGTGCATGGGAGGACATGGGGAAGCTATAAAAGCATTAAGGATCAAGAGAATTGGGCATTCCAAGATCCAAAGAGATCAAGAGAAAAAAATTAATTGTATGAGAGCAAGTGAGAAAGGACTTCCAATGTTGGAGTATATTTTTAAGAGCAAGGTGCAAGAATCAGAGAAAATGGGTAACTAGAGGGGAAGTTTACATTGTTTTTTCTCTCTATACTTATTGTAATCTATAAATTATTTATAATTGGCCAATTCAAGTGAAAAGAAAGATTAGTTTCCCTTCTCGACTGGTTTTCCCTCGAATTAGGGGTTTTCAGGATAAATTTGTGTGTTGTGTGTTTGAATTTTGTCAGCATTCTCAACAATTCTGTTCTAAGCACTAGATAATCAGTCACTAAAGCTCAAAACTGTCATTTTCCAAAGTAAAAAATAAAACAACATTATTTGTGTGATTCATAGATTTCCAAAGTTGAGGTTTACATATCAATCTTCCCTAGACATCCCTAACTCGTATTTACCACTCGAAACCCTAATCCCACAACCGCTACTGTACGCAAAGCGAGGGTTCTATTAAAATGCTAACATAATCTCTTTTTCCTCATTTTCTTCATTTTTTCCTTTATAGTGCTGATGATATGATGAAGTGGTGTGTTTTTCTAGATCCCTATCAATCAAAGATAAAAGGTAGTTGGGAGATAAGAACACATTAAATGAAGGTAGATGGGAACATAGAGATAATAAAAAATGAGGTTTAGAGAGGATAAAAGGATTAGATGAGGATTTCAGACTAATTGATGGTGATTAGGAATTAATTAAATGGGAATAGGGATGAATAAGGGGATATAAAATAAATGATGGGGTTAGATAGGAATGTGGGAAATTCAAATAAATGGGATCTAGGAGGGAAATGGGAAATTTGAATCGGAGGAGAGATATGTATCCAAGGAAATGATGATGACGGGGAGCAGACGTAGGATGAGGAACAAGGGATACCAAAAATTGGTGTCTAAAATTGGCCAGGAGAAGATGGAGACACGTAGGAGGAAGAGCACATTTAGTGAAGGTGTGAAAGAAGGTATTGAAGGAATGAAGGGAATCAAAGGAAACACGTAATGACATTGGAGAATATAGGAACATAAGGAGGAGAATGTAATAGAATTACGAGAAGTGAGGCCTAAGAAGATAAGGACACAGTGACATCTGACAAAATAAAGGACATACAAAATGGATTTGTGGGTCACGTGGTTGATGGTGATCGAGTGATGGAAGGGAAGATAAGGAGGATCCAACTGCTTAGAAACTTGGCACAAGGGGACTGGTCAAGATAATATTATGTGGATAAGCTCATTTAAAGAGTTCAATTTAAATTTGAAGTACAAGTGGGAAAATTGGAGGATCTAGGATAGAGGAGAGAGAAGCAAAAAAAATCAGACACGCACAACTATAAATAGAAGGAAGAATTAAAAAGAGTAGGTTGTTAGATGCGGTTGTTGGTGTTGTTAGTCACTATGGTTGAAGGGAAGGCCGTAGAGGGGCTGAAGACTGCAGAGTCAGTCAATAATTAGAGGGACTGAGAAACAAATGTCGGGATCGACGTTAGAGCCAAAGAGAGTGAAGTGAGATGCGTTTGGTTAGCCCTTGGAGGTGCCAACAAATGTAATATCCCCATTAAGGTAATATTGTAGATGTGTAAATTCCTTCAAAGCAATATAAGGAAGCATTAACAATTTTCCATTCATTGCGTTAACTCAGAGGAAATGACAGGCTCAAGGACTACCTAGTGGAGCTTTGCCACCATCAAAATGCAACTAATGATCATAGAACTATAATAATTAATTCATTATGAATGATTATTCTGTAACAATAATCAAAGCATAATTTCAAAAATACTATAACATCGATCTCAATATTAATCGTCAAATGGATCAATAGCAAATGTTCTCGTGCTTCCAACAACATTACTAAACAAGATCATTTACCAAAATCAATACATACAATTTGATCTCAAAATAATTATTTTACATCCTCATAAAAATGCACCAACAATAGTGTTAAATTAAATTTGAAAAAGGATAAATACTATGCATGATATTTTCACTCTATTTTTTTCCCTTAGATCTAAACCTATGAAAGATAAATCACCACATGTAGATGAAAAGGTTCATCTCTAACTAGTAGCATGAAACTATATTAGATAATGAAAAACCAAGATCAATATGAACTATAAACAATATTCACAATCATACACGTATATTTGAAAACACACAATATTTAGGATGGATAACAAAACTACCTCTGTTTGGTAGTTATTAAATATATCAACTTAAAGTGCCGATAAAATACATAACTCGTCTTCTAATTGAAATATTCTCATGCTTTTATACAGAAAACAAGAGGAAATTAAGGTTGAGAAACAAGAAAATACTCCATATATAAGAAAACTTCGTAAAAGAGTCTATATTCAAAGACATGCAAATGAATAAAAATATATACTTAATAAAGTGCATCTTAATAATAATAGAAAAATGTATAATTAGTTTAGCACATTAACATGTATTCTAGGATCTTTTCATGGTATATAGTGGAATCAAGTTTATTTTGTGTGAAGGTAATACTTTTTTCCTTATTAATTGGTTGTCTCATATTAAAAATTTGGTTGTCCATAAAAATTGGAGCTCACACAGAGAACCCAAACCAAAATATGCATATAAGTTGTATATTCATTTGGATATAAGGGATAAAAAAATTGTCTAAACCTTTCATCAATGTTATTTTCACTATTATAATCATCTTAATCACTATTTTATGTATTATTATGAAAATGTATGAAAGTTATAAAAGAATATGTATTATTATGAAAATGTACGAAAGTTATAAAAGAATGTGTATTATCTTAAAAAGTCATTATCTAAAGAGTGAGCAATTTGAATAAGAGATATGATTTAAAACAAAATTTTAAAGAGATTTTAAGACCAATTCAAATAAATCAAAACTACAATAACAAATTATAAAATGAAATGCAATGAATAAAAATATTAAATAAATAAATTCAAAATAACAAGACTTAACAAAAATAATAATGAAATGAACATATAAAGGACAATATTTTAAAAATGAATAAATAAAAAGGGCGATGAAACAGAGAGACATAAATGATTGAATAATAAAAAATAGAAAAATTTAAAAATAAAATAGAAAATCAAGATAGAAAAATAAATAAAAGAAGAAATCACAAAAAAGGTCAATAAATTATTCACATAAAGATAGTGGGGTTTGGAACTAAGCATGAGAAAATTAGTGCTTTAAGGAAAGTTAAACATGATATGGTACAAACTATAGAGTAAAAATATATATAATTAAAGTAGACATTTAATTCTAGAAGGCCACAAAACAAGTTAGATAAAATTTATGTTCAATAAACTTTGAATACGGTAATACACATTAAAATAAAATTACAAAACAAATAATTTATTTACAATTAATTGTATATAAATACATGTGTGTGTATATGTATATATTTATATATGTATGTATATTTGTGTGTGTGTGCATGTACACACGCACAAATATATATATATAGCAGCTGTCACAGGGCTAGCACACAGCGGAATTACTAGCCAACGTGTAGCACTGAGACACTATTTTTTTCGCTCGCCTTAGAGGATCAAGCTACTTTGGCAGTCCCAGACTACGCCTTCATCCACCTCCCATTCCCAATGCATCTCCAACTTATGCACAAGTGAACCCTTCCAACACCTTTCACAACTACTCCAAAAAACCACTCGCTGAATACCATGGCTGCCCATACAACCGTCGGGAGCTCTTAATATTCCTTCTTAGTCCACCTGAGGGAATGCACAACTCATGCCTCCTGACTCATCACTAACCTAGTTCTCAACGCTGCTTTCCAGCTCACTGTCGAACACCCTATTGTTCTACATAATGCCACTAAGGAACATCACATGCACCTTTCTGTCATTCATCCATGAATCTGCCTAAGTTGTCGCACCGGTCACCTACGTGTGCACCAGTGGGGGAAGTCCTCCTCGCGAGTCCTTCCCGTGCGTGAGTCTCCAACTCACTATGACCTGTTGACTGTTCTGTCACCTAAGTCCTAACACCAAAGATCCCTGCGGGGAGCACTACAAACTCTCCATCTTTATAGACTGCATTGCATGCGGGTGAGGTATTCTTCTTACCTTGGCTCTATCCCAAATCTGATCTCGCCCCAATGCCATGGCCAATGACACCATCGTGCCTACTCTTTGAGACACCCGTCTACGTCCAGACAACATTGATTCCTACTCAAGTCTTCTGCCTTAGTTGTCAGCTCACCACACTGCAACCGTATCCATGATGTCCTTGACTTAGCCCACCATGTCGTGCATCACCATGTGAAATATCCTCTGTCCACTTCAATGAATCTCAGCCACTGCTTCTGCACCCACTCCGCATCCACGCTTGCGCTGCGCCTTCGATACATCTATGTGAGCACTCGACTCATCTGCATTGTTTAACCTCTGCAAGGTTGAGGATCTCGCCACACTTGGCTTGCTCGCGTCCAAGTTACTTCTCCTCTGTTTCGACCTCTAGATCCCAGTCTCACTCTATCACACCTCTTGGCTACTTCCCACATGAACTCTGCTTCTAAGGACATTGCCACCTCAAAGGTCTCCCCAAGTCCACTATCACTTAACTCTGGAGTCCCACTTCTGATCCATGATGCACATCTTTTCACGGACATACTCCACAATGGTAGAGTATATCTCCAAGGTATCTTGAACACCCCATCTTCTTAATGTCCAAGTGCACCAAGTGTTCCACGCTCCACTTGGTCTAGGTGTGAGTTCACCACGTTGGTCTTAATGTCTGCCATACTCATCTAGCTCATTAGTCTTGCGCTACACTCTCAACGTAAGGCCTCTTTCATGTAAGGTCTTCATGCTTAAACCAACTCGGTCTACCACTGCATTGCTCTCATGAGTTTCCCAACTTGCTTTGCGTATATTGGGTGCATTCTTCACTCCAAGACACCCTGCACTATTCCTAAGTGCACACCAACTTTGCTCACCAAAACCTGTCTCGGCTAACCTTGATTCTGGAGACCAATCCTTAGGGCTCATAGCATGGTCCTTTCAATCCCCCATGCACAACTATATATATTATATATAATCATAATATATACTATATATATCTAATATAATTATCTATAATATCTTATGTATGTAAATATAATCTATGTATATAGGTGTCTCTCCTGTCTGTCTCTGGTCTGTCTCCATGTACTGTCTGTCCTGTCTAATAATCTGTATATCTCTCTCTATCCTCTTTCTCCTATCTCTAGATCGCTCCATCTTCTATCCACTCTCTCCCTATCTCTACATCTCTATATCCCTATAGTATATATCTATCAATATATATATTATATATATATATAGATATATATATAGATATACATATATATACATACCTATATAACCATAGATATACATCATTAGATATGTAGTAATTTTTGTATAACATACAACATACACATATATATATGTATGTATGTATGTATACAAACATACATACATATATATATGTATATATATGTGTGTGTATATATATATATGTATATATATGTATATATATATGTATATATATGTATATATATATGTATATATATGTATATATATATGTATATATATATATATATATATATACATATATGTATATACATATATATATATATACACACACATATATATACATATATATATGTATGTATGTTTGTATGCATACATACATACATATATATATGTATATATATGTGTGTGTATATATATATATATATATACACACACATATATATACATATATATATGTATGTATGTATGTATACAAACATACATACATATACACACACACACATTTATACACACACACACACACGGTTTATGATTCAAGTTGTGATAATTGTGTCATTGATCTACTTGTTGACCTGATACTCCTTTCCAAAACTACAACTCTAATATTTGTACCCACAATATTATTCTTCTTACTATCCTAATTTTAATGTAGCAAAGGGTTAAGGAAAACAAATATAGTTCCAGACATGTGTTACCAGTTAGCAGGGTTTTGAATAATATCTTCTACTTATCAAGCATTTATGCTAAACAATAATCAATAATTAAAGTATCTCCAAACATGCAAACCATTGTTTATCATAAACTTGTGTGTCTTAATGAATGTTCTCTACATGTTTGATTTCATCTAGAATGCTTGCAAATGCTCAATATTTTTTTATAGACACTAAATGGATTCTCTAGATTTTTAATTGTGTCTAAATGAACTACAATGCATGTATAATTTGTGTTTTAATTCAAATTAAACATGATGTGCACTCATAACAACTTCTAACAACTAAGACCTAAACAAGTTGAAATAGGTAAGTACAAGTATATTTGACTTAAATGGGGGCCATATAATAAATATATAACATAATGTGATATGTGGATAAGAGGGGTCTTTTAAAATAAGATACATTAGGTATAAGAGGGGGAATATTTACTACAGTGAAGGTCAACAAGGGAGACCATATTCTCCAATTTAAACCAAATAGCTAACATGAGACAATCATACTAAACTAATATAATTCAACAATACATAAATTTTCATGATATTAGTTTTAGGTGTTCACAACCTACAAAAGAAAGCATGGTATATCAATTTTGAGAAACTCAAAAAGAAATATTACCAAAAAAATGCAAAATACATTTTAAAAAATATCTCCAATACTTTTTAACAAGTCATTTTCTCATATATCATACAATGCCATATTCTATTGACTCAATTTTTCGATCAATGAGTGCTTCCACATTGTGTATAAATGTCTATGATATCCATGCATTGTTAAGACGTATTACCCAAAATATTCATGTTTGCAATTGCTTAAAAAATGCTACGCTTGGTATACATGTTTATTTTTAGCATAGTTAACAATGATCACAACCCATGATACTGAACGAACTTGCCTATTTTATGCCCAATCAAATTTTTTAAAAATTCAAGAAAGATTATAAAGGCGCAAGTGTTGGTTGATTGTATTCCCAATATAATCATTGTAAAGAACAAAACTACAATTTATGAAGACCTTTTCTTAAACAATTGAAGTACATTTTCTATGCATTTGATTGATCAATCACAATCATATCATGCGACAAAGACCAATTAACATAGAATTTCATGGATTTCCATGACCTGGCCTCAAACTCCCAACACATAACACTCGAAAATTTCAAGTGACATATGGTAGGGGGAGAAATGGTGAATATAATTTATCAATTGGGCTTCTCATTTTCTATAGAACTTCTATTTGTTTGTGCTATGGATTATCTCGCTCTTTCCTACTTTGTCCTTCAATTGTAGAATTATTTCCGTCATCCTTAAATCGATGTTCCATTTGTACTTGGTAAAAAAATTGTTATTTACTTTAATATACATAACTTATAATAACAATAAAAATAATATACCTTATATTTAACATCACTTTAATCATCACAAAATATTTTTTCTTCTTACTTTAAAAAAACAAACAAAAAATAATAAATATACAATAACATTTAAAACTTTTTTTCTCTTTAAAAATATTATTAAACCCAAAACGAGAGTAAACTTAAATTGAAACTCCCTATCATCAATCAACAACCGCATTTACATAGAAAACATACCTAGTATAAATAAGAATGCTAATTCTCTCATGAGTGTGTATGGAAAAAGTTCTCTTAATTTAAATTAATTGTTTTTAATTTAATGTTTGTTAAATTGGTATTTGCTTGAGGACAACTTGAAAGCACTACTTTACCTTTTTTTTTTCCTTACTTTTTAAACTTTATGGTATAAGTTTTTTCTCTTTAACTTACGTGATCTTTATAACATAAGTTTTTTTATGGAGAGAAAAGTGTGATAACGAATTTATGTTGCTTAGCATCTAAGGTAAAGCTAAACAATATTATTAAAACTTTTTTGGTGAGAAAGCCAATGGAAAGACTCCCTTACATATGGGACCCAACGTGGGTGGACAAATTTGAAGCGACTTTTCAACATTCAATTTGAAATAAGAAAGTAAGTTATGGGCATAGTTGTGTATGAATGTAGACACTTAAAATTGGTCCATGGGTTAGGTGGGACTTAATATGTAAGCTCTTTCAAGTTTGAGGCTTGTTCACATTGAAATTTTGGGAAAAAAAATGGTTTATAGGTATTTATTATTAAAATTTTATAGTTTTATAGAATTTTTTATTTTTAATCTTTTTATTGGTCTATTTTAGTTGTCCTTCTAAGTTTTTTGTTTGAAATGTTTGGATGGTCTTGTGAACAGTTTAGAACATTCAAATGGTCATGTGGAGTGTTTGAATTGTTTGAATTGTCATGTGGGGTGTTTGAATTGTCTGAATGGTCATAGGGAGTGTCTAAAGCATTTGAATGGTGTTCACACCCTTTTGAATGGTCCCTGTGGTCTATTTTTTCTCATTCTTTGATCTCGTTTTTTTTTGCTTTATGACTAGTGGAGGTTGACTTCGGTGTAGTACGATTCAAATTTAAATCTATTTTTTCTATAAATACATAAACATTCTAATAAAGTTGATAATCTAGCAAGCATCTATCAACCATCTACTATTAATTGAAAAGACATCTAGGCATTTCAAGAGAAATTCAACCATTCATGTATAAACAAGCAAAATATTGAATATTTTATTCAATCATTCTAGATCAAGCATTCACTTAAAAGGGGAAGGGTTATATATTGCATCAAACTAGGTTCCATAGCTGATAAGTTATTTTGATTTCTAGTTTTTCGTCTTTAATAGTGTACACCATCTAGGGTCTTGATAAGAACAAGATAAATGTAATAAGATGATGTTTTGTAGGAGATCAGAATGAAAGTGCACAAATATGAGCAAAATCTTTAGAGCCCCAATCATCAAAACATATTTCCCTTGCTTAAAATTTGCCAAGAATGTCAACTTATAGTTTGGAGATTACCATGTTTAATTGTTAATGGTTTAGATAAAATTCTATTGTTTTATGTGTTCTCATTGTTTGGTCGCACAACTCTAATTTTCACTATCAAATTTTAACAACTATCACTCAATCTCAAAATATAATTTAAAAACTATAGATCTTATACATTATCTCTATTTTTTATTTATTTTAAAATTGTTAAATAACTATAAATAATTATTTTTATTGGACGTAAATCCAATGAAATATTTATAAATGTTTGTGTTTCTTTTTTGTGTATATCCTATATTACCACTCACTTGCATATTTAATGCTAGTTGTATATTTAATGTTTGTGTTGCATATTTTATATTTACATAGGTAAAACATTGACATAAGTAATTCCTTGTCATAAGTAGTACCAAAAGTTTGCAGAATTAAAAGGAGGTGAAGTTCAAAAGCTACGCCTACTCTTTATTAAATTAATATAAAATACTTTTTTATTGAAAAATATAAAATATGAGAACCATGTTTACAGGTGTAGATTTGGGATCGTTTTTAAATTTAGATTTGTACACATTGTTATAGACAAAATCTCCATTTAAGCCTCTTTTATTTTATAAGAAGTAATAAAATTTATTCCCACTTTGTTCTTCCCAAAGGGTCCGTGGTATAAAATTCATTTTGAGTTCAATTATTTATGAGGGATATCATTAGCACTACCATAGGATTTGATTTGCCACTTTATAGTTGGATTAGGTATACAACAAAATTTTATTTATTTATGGCACAACCTTTAAAAGTGGAATATGTGTGTGTGGGGCAATTGTCTTTAAAATGGGTACATACATTATTTTTTAGTCTCATGAAATTATAAAATTTTATTTTAATTTTAAAAAGAGCAAGGACATGCATTGACGGTAGGGCATGTGAATGAAGATACCAAAAAAAAAAAATGATGGTGACGTTTGATAAGATGTCATGAGTTGATTTAGAGTTCGTGTTTTCCAATTTTTCATTTGCAAATCTTATAAAATATTTAGTAATTAGATTAGTTGTTCAATATTAAATTGAAAAATATTTTAATATTAATATTAATACATATATTTAATTAGAACAATTTAAATTTGACAATTATATGATGGTAGTATAGTCTCTCAAATATAGTTAATTATCATTTTTTTTGAAGTACTTATATTTCACTTCAACCAAATTGATGTAATCTCATGTCATTAAGATTATTTGACTTTTGATACATTTTACAAACCAATTTTAGTTAGACGAAAATGTTTTATTTTAATTACACCAATACACATCTTATAATGGTAGCCGATGATGATGGTGGTGGATTGCAAAGTTTTGGAGTTGTTAAAAAATTAATATATGATATTAAAATTGGTGTCCATTTTAGTATCGCATGATAACTTTAGCCTTATATTCTAAAAAAAGAACTTTTCGCTTAAAGTGGACGATAAAAAAATTGTAATGTCTTGGCTATATGATAGAATTTGGATGTTGTATTTTTTTTAAACGTATTTATTGTTGAATCTTAAATAATGATGTAACTAGATTAAGGCCTTTTGTCACCAATAAACAAAAAAAAAATCATAGAAAATATAACTAGCAATCGCATGTGGACGATGCAATGTGAACGCCGAATAACATATGTTATTTGATTTAGAGGGATAGTTATTACTTTTGTAGTTGACGTTGATAAGGGTTGTGTTGATGTTGACAAGATTAATATTGGACTTACATCCCTTTTTTGTTGTATTAGACCAGGTGGAAGTTCATCACAGACACCAAGGGCAGTAATAACTTGCTCCTTCATTGAGAAAAAGATAAAATTAGGCATTGTTGATTAGTGAATTAATGTTGCAGGTTTTGTTTACGTCTGGAGGACATATGTGGATGTGGTTCATTAAAGAGAAGTTCATTAAAGAGAAGTATTTAGGACTCTTTCTCTGAAGTTTAGCCGCCATGAGGGTAGGAGAAGGGCTTGTTCCATTGACACTGTCATGATCATAGTGTCTTCTAATTCTATGGTCCTCCATCATGGCATCCAACGTGGGAACTTTATCTTTCATCATCCGTTTAAATTGATGGAGACCTGTCACTTCAATAATTGCTGGAGGAAGACGGTGCAAATCAAACCATGCATGCATTGGTGCATATGTCATCTTATCTATGATGACATTAAAGACTGCTCACCCTTTATAACGTAGTAATTTGTTTTGATCTCAAAGTTGAAAATTGTATAACATAAGAGCACCCCTATGACTATAGGTAGTAAACATACATTCTGAGAGGCAAAGGAGGAAAACACAAAGTGCAAGTGCAATCATGGTGCTTTGAGATAGTAGTGATAGTGAAGCCAATGCAGGAGGTGGCATTCTTGAAATGAAGGTGATGACCATAATAATTAGGGTACTCTAGGGTGTGCACTATGTAGTTAATATTTTTAATCCCTTTTTTTGCACCCTTTTCCAAACATCCTATTCAGCTATCTTTGATCTACTTCAAACACACAAATATGTTTCAAAGCAATGCTCAAATGAAGTATAACCTCCATAGTGAATAATGGGAACTATAAGTCTTATATGAAATGACAAGAAACAAATCCATCAGTAGGGTTTTACTGTGTTTTCTTACTCTTGATCAGTAAACTTAATACATATATAATTCGATCATATTTCTCACCTTCTTCAGTCCGTGCTTTCCTAAAGCCCAAGTTCCATTCATAATTAGAATTCGTTCTTTGAGTATACTCTTCAACAAACAATTTTTTACTAGACTTGGTCAAGACAGAGTAAGACTGTGTTTTCTAGTGTTCTTTTCTAAGTACTTTTTGGTTCTATGTGTCATTCATGTTTATCACTTTAAGATGCCTCCATTCACCTCTTTAACCAAATCTTAATAGGTAATTACCAAGGATTTCTTGCTTTTATCTCATTATCCTAGTCCAAACCTTCGAAATAGGGTTGCATGCATATAGCCAACCTGTATTTTCTTTATTTAATCTATCAGAGCACACCCTGGTGCTTTCTGTTGTGTTATCAATCAGTATTCTGTTGTGTTATGTAATCTTTGATTGATTTTAGTTCCAGAAAAAAGACAGCCACCCACATTGGTAAATCATGTATTGCATAGATTTTTATTAGTTGTGAATCTATTGATATAACAAATGCTTCAAGGCTTTGAATGCATGCAAAGGAAGCCGTTTTTAAGCAATGAATGTATATACACACAGTTTATAAAATTCTTCCAATGAATGCATCGACATTACTGAGGACAACTTTGGAACAGGGCATGGACATCATTTACATCTTATTTAAATAAACCATCTGAACCGTGAATGGAAGGGATTATTTGCATCATGGTAGACCTAATTGCTTTGGCTATTGCAGAAACCAAAATGCCAGAGTACTAAAAAAAATTGAATCTCCAGCATTTTTTGTATACATATTCATAGCCTGAAGAACTTAGGTAGATATCATTTTAGACAAGCATTAAAGAGATTAACAGAAATGTTAAACAGAGGATAGCTCTGAATTGCACTCTTATTGGAAGAACAACGTAAAGTTGGGATGCCATCTTAAAAGATGGTTGGAATTCCTCTGTCAAATCAATAGGACATTGCGGATGGGGAAGCCAAAGAAATTGATGCAGTCGATTGGCCACTCAAAAGTGAAGGAAAAGGTTCAAGTCTTCCCCAGCTTTCCTGTGAAATGTTTCATTTTTTATGGTATGGAAAGGTGCATCATATCTGTAGAGAGTGTATCTTTAATTTTTTCTTGCATACTTAATGTTCCATGTTATTTCAATCTGTATAATGTTTTCTGGTACTCAAAATCTGTGCCATTTCATCTTACATGCATTGCAACGATCTGAATTGTTATGGTCCCCAATTTGAAGGGGTTATCATTCTATGTAGCATTGTATTATGGTGGATTTTTCTGTTTATTGTAAAGTTGGATGTGTTTATTCCACAAACAGACTTTGAATCTGAATTTACACAGATTTTGAATCACAAACTAACAGATTTTGATTCTAAAGTTTACTTTGTTAATCCTTTATTTTTTAATTAGGATTCTAACTTTCTTTTATTGAATCTGACTAATTAGGATTCAAACTGTCTGTCTGTTAAGGGCTGAAGGGTTCCATTCTTACATTTCAAAAACTAACCGACTGTTTGATTCTATAAATTTAATTTTTAATTAGGTAGGATTATCCCTGTTAATTTTCACCCTTCATCAATGATATTATCTCTGTGTATGTAAAATTAGCTCAAATGCATTCCAAATAAAGAGCAAAATTGTCAAGATTTCAAAAACCATATAAACTGTAAATAGACAACACATTTATTGATACAAGAAACATTTATTGAATGTGAACTTTTGCTTACAATTTATGAAACAACATTTATTATTTTCTACTGAAATCCAGTGAACTTGATCTTTCTGTAAATCCTTGGGCAGTCGGTAGTGGAGCAGGAATTCTTGCATGAAAACAAACCAGGTTTGCTTTTTTCATCACGTGTAACTTTACATTGTATCATTGCTGCTACAAATGGATCGCTCTCTTCTTCTGCTCTGGTTTCCTGTGCTTCCTCTCTGATGCTGCTGCAAGATCATTACCCAGAAATTCTTCCATTCTTCTTTCCTCTCTAATGCTTCTGTTTTCAAGCGCTTTGGAGGGTGCTGCTGCTGATCATCATTACCCACAAATTCTTCCATTCTGATGCTGGATCGCTCTCTTCTTCCTCTCTGATGCTGCTGCAAGATCATTACCCAGAAATTCTTCCATTCTTCTTTCCTCTCTAATGCTCCTGTTTTCAAGCGCTTTGGAGAGTGCTACTGCTGATCATCATTACCCACAAATTCTTCCATTCTGATGTTGGATCGCTCTCTTCTTCCTCTCTGATGCTGATGTTGCTGCAAGATCATTACCCAGAAATTCTTCCATTCTTCTTTTCTCTCTAATACCTTCAACAGCAACAGAATATACCTTCCCTGTAAGTACAGAATATGTACTTTCAAATACAAAGGAAACAGAGAGCGAAAGAGAATATAGAAAGCATAAAAAATAAACCGCAGCTGGAAAGCTAACATTTTGGATTAAGAGTTATTCATGTAGTGATATATATAAAGGAGCAAATGTTTAAAAAATCAAATTCCCATGTTTATGTTACTATCAAGGAATAAATTTCCTTATTTTTTGACCTTGCATAAAAAGTGGGGGATCTAGGACCTGAAGGAGCACTATCTGTAGAAGGAATTCAAGCTATAAAAACTGAATAAACTCCAAAAATCCTATAAAACAAGGAATTCAACAATGATTTCTATATGCAGGAGAACAAGCTCCAAAAATATCTCAATTGCTCACTGACAAGTATACGTCATCCCCCCTTCTTTCAAAACTCTAAACCTCCTAGTTCAGAGTGGTCCCCTTGTCTATGTATATGCAACAGGATTACAAAAACTGGTCCATGTGTCTGTTTGTAAATGTAACTCGTTCCAAACTGGCACTCCTCTACCGTTGTCACATAATCCTGATAAATGTGGCTAAATCCAAAGATTGTGGGCACAAATTGTGTAGTCTAACTATTTTGGTGATAACCACAGGATAATAAAATATCACTGAAATTTGATTTCCAACACCAAAGGAGAAATCAATAACATTCGGATGTGCACACAGGATACCCTAACATCCAGCACAAAGGGTTACCTTATCGCCCAGCTACCTAAGACAGACACATATTGACTACAATATCCTTGTTCTATGTTTGAAAATTTAAAATCCCATAAACTTAAGAACCAATCAACAGCTCTGTGGCAAATATTCAGGGTTATACCTATTCACGAAAGGGTTGCTACACCTATTCCAATTACATACGTTTACTCAAGCATTTTCTCCCCCCAGATGGGGGGGTTGTATGGAACATAGAAATCGTACATTTTGTAAAGTTGAGCTAGAAATAGTAATACTTACTTCATGGTAATTGGGAGCAGAGATGTTCGCTACAACACTGGCCTCTCCTTTGTCCTCTGCTTCCTGGGATTTGAAGGCATCTGTAACACATCCGTTACTGTCAACACGTGAATTAAAAAAACCCACACTATACTACTTGAGTACACCAACAAGCCAGAAAACACATAAACTTGAAAAAAAACTTGTACGCTAGGATTTTTTCAGTATAGGAACATAACAAAACAAACCTGTGTAGACCTAGAAGCTGTATTAGAAGCCATGATTAAACTGGTGTCAAGTCCAGTCATAATAAATAATGATAACATGTTATTACTTCCATGCACCTCTTGTTTTCTTCAAACCGCAGTAAAAACAACTAACCTTATCGTCAATGCTCGCCATGAACAGGGCCGTCTCTGCCACAATATTCATGCACCCACTGTTGGTTCTTATGTTGTATGCCCATAGGGTTTCGAATCTCCGCCTTCAAATTCGCGTCCTGGAAGTGATCATAAAACTGCAGACACTGAAACCTTCCCATCAATGAAAATGATTTCACCAGAGATCAATTCTAAATTTGTAACCCTACGTCTACACAATTTGTGACTATTTTACAATGGTGGGGATTCCGGGGTGTGTGAGAATATAGGCATAACCCTGGAGCAGTTTATTGGAAGGAAAGGGCCGAATGGACCCAATCGACGAATCTCTGCCCAAAACATGCAATTGCCGCATTCGAATGCAACTGCCAAAATATACACAAAAAACTAACCGCTAAAAATAGGCAGAAAAAACACAAACGTCCAGACGGCCGTCAAAACGTCAAATTTAAGACAGTTGCAGAAACGTCCGGAGGTCCTTTACCATAGGGGGAATGCCTTTGGTGTAATAACATTAATAATCAAATAAATTGATAAAAAAATCCAATATAAATACCTTTAAATTAAATTTTTAAAAGAAATATATCAAAAATATTTAAACTAATACATTACCTTATAATAAACACTTTTTAACAGTTAGTTGATTAATCACATGTTCACATTATGATTAAATGTTAATGATATCGTTTCAATTTTAAATAAGATCGACTAAATGTGATTGGTAATTAATTATCATCTATTATATCACCATTTATTTTGATTAATTATTATTATTTATTTATATCATTCTACATATTGTTTGCACATGTTATTGTCTTGCTTGTTGTGTTGCTAGATTCAATTACATATATGTAGTTCAACAAAATACTTTTGGAAGTTTGGTGATCTAAACAATTACGCTTTTGTGTCTTTAGTTTTGGTTCAAAGTTTATTTTCTTAATATTTTTACAAATTTTTATTGTTAACGTATGTGTTATATAAATAAATTATGTACTAATTTTAATTAAATTATAAATTATCATTTCAGAAGTAATGTTTTTGGAAAAATTTATGTAGTAGATCAAAATCTTGTTCCACAAAATTTGATTTTTAATTTGTGTAATTCAATTTAATCAACATATAGATTCATCATTCATTTTGTAATGAGGATGAGAATTGTTTAGAGTCATATAAACAATTCCAAGATGCATTGAAGAGGCATATTTGACTTTTGTTGTAAGGTATATATTTAGAAGCAATTTTGTAGGATTTGTTATTAGATTTTTTGAAGCCATAGAGGAAGAGAGGGAAATATCAAGAAAACAAACATACTCAGCCCACAACCAATCAACCATAATGTTAGTAAGAGGGCCACTTCCATTTTGGCGTCACCCTTATCAGTATAAGGATGATGATATATTGGAGTTTACAAGTTACTGTAGACCAAGCCAATTAACTATTGGAAACTTATATAGCCACGAAAAGATTAAGCACAACAAAATATAAAGTGAGTATACGAAATTAAATAGCCAAAAAAAAAGGCACAAACCATAAACACAAATTTACGTGGTAAAACCCTCAAGAGGGAAACATCCACGGAGCAACGGTATCGATTCTCTTATTGTTCAAATTTGGAAATTACAATCAACATAGCTCTTCCTCTTACAACTCTATTTTTTTGTGTGTTGCCTCAATGGGCATACAAAAATTTATAGCATTCTCACAAAACTGAATTCATTAATGAGTTCCTATCCATATTCTAACTAAAGTTGTCTTGTTACAAAAGCAAGCTGAATAATAGGATCTTGATCCACCAGAAGAGGAATGGTTGTCATCTAATCTCAAGAATTTCCACCTTGAGAAACAATTAACCTGATACCTTGCTCATTGCTCATCACCTTTTTTGCAAGCCAAGAGAAGCCAAGCACCACCACAGCTTCTCTAATATAACCGGTTTCGTGAACATGGCTGCACAATTCTTTTGAGTGTGGACCTTATCAAAAATCACTTGTCCTTCATCAACAACATGTCTTACATAATGGTATTTAACTGGAAAATGTTTCGACTTACTATGGTAAGTTGGATTCTTAGCCAAATAAATTACACTTTGACTATCACAGATAATTTTTACACTTTTTTGAAACTTTCCTAACTCACCCCAATAAACCTTTTAACCATACTGCCTCTTTGCAAGCATGTGAAGCAAATACATACTCTGCCTCAGTAGTGGATAAAGAAACAATGCTTTGAAGCTTTGACATCCAACTAATAGGACCACCTGCAAGAGTAAAGACATAACCTGAAGTAGAATCTTCTTTTGTCCAAATCACCTGCAAAATCAGAATCAACATAACTGCAAACCTTATCACTGCAACCATCAAAAGTGATACAGTAACTGCTTATGCCTCTAAGATACCGAAGCACCCATTTCACTGCTGCCCAATGTTCTTTACCTGGCTTTGCCATGTATCTACTGACAACACCAACTGCATGTGAAATATATGGTCTAGTACTAACCATCACATACATCAAACTTCCTACTGCATTAGCATATGGTACATGAGACATATACTCCTTTTCTTCATCATTACTAGGACACAAACCTGAAGAAAGTTTAAAAATGTGAAGCTAAAGGGATATTCACTGGTTTCACTTTATCCATATCGAATCTCTGAAGTATTTTCTCCACATACTTCTCTTGTGATAACCACAGCTTGTCTTTCGTCTTGTCTCTGTGTATCTCCATGCCCAAGATTTGTCTTGCTGCTCCTAGATCCTTCATATCGAATGTCCTAGCCAACTGAACCTATAACCTGCTGATATCAACCATGCTCTTGCTTGCAACAAGCATATCATCAACATACAATACCAATATAATGAACATGCCATTATCTAAACCTTTTAAAGTAAACGCAATGATCATATTCACTCCTGGTAAAATTATGGCTCACCATGAAGGAATCAAACTTCTTGTACCATTGTCTTGAAGACTGCTTCAAGCCATATAATGATTTCTTGAGTTTGCAAACAAACCTCTTGTTGCAATTTTGAATGAACCCTTCCGGTTGTTCCATGTAAATTTCCTCATCTAAATCTCCATGTAGAAATGTAGTTTTAACATCTAGCTGCTCTAATTCAAGATTATGCAATGCAACTAGTGCTAACACCATACGAATAGAAACAATTTTTACAAGTGGCGAAAAAATCTCATGAAAGTCAATACCTGCTTCCTGAGAAAACCCTTTTGCAACCATCCTCACCTTGTACTTTGAAATAACATCATCAACACCTTTCTTCAACTTGTATACCCACTTACAACCAACCGATTTCTTGTTCTTAGGAAGTTCCACCAGATCCCATGTTTTGTTTTTAATCAAAGCATCAATTTCCTCTTTCATGGCATGTTTCCATTTGTCACTATTTGAAACCTCTATTGCTTCTTTGTAACAACTTGGTTCTCCTTCATTAGAAATTAAAGCAACAGAAGTGACAAAAATCATCATACCTGCTTAGAACTGATCTAATCCGTGTAGACCTTCGTAGAGCTTATTGTGGTATTTCCTCAATTTCCTGAGGTGTTTCAATCTACGCATCCTCCTGAGTGATTTCCTCATGAATATCCTACTCACAAACATCTTCATGATTTTCACCCGTGGATGAATGTATATCAAATTGAATTTGCTGTGACTGTGGTACATCAACCTGTTTCATAACATTCTTTCCATTTGATTTCATGAGTGAAATTTCATCAAATATAACATCTCTGTTTATGATGATCTTATGGGCAGTAGGATTCCATAATCTATACCCCTTCACACGATCACCATATCCAACAAAGACTAATTTATGTGACTTAGGATCTAACTTGGAACACTGAATCTTCGAAATAAGTGCATAGGCATCACAACCAAAAACTCTAAGACTAGAATAATTACATGGTTGACCTGTCCATACCTCTTGTGGAATCTTGTAGTCAATTGTTGTCGATGGTGATCGATTAACCAGGTAACAAAATGTAAGAAAAGCTTCTCCCCACAATTCCTTCTGCAACTTTGCATTACTGAGCATGCTCCTTGCTCCTCTCGAGAAGAGTCATGTTCATGCGTTCAACAATGCCATTCTGTTGCAGAGTGTACACAGTGGTTTTATGCTTGTCGATCCCTTCATTCTTGCAATAATTTTCAAACTCCTTAGAAGTAAATTCCCCTCCATTATCTATTCTAAGACATTTAATGGATTTACCTGTCCTCTTTTCAACCAAAGCTCTAAATTGTTTAAAAGTGTTAAATACATCAACTTTCCTCTTTAACAAATAGATCCAAACTTTCCTCGAGTAATCATCTATAAAACTAACAAAATATGATGATCCTCCATATGAGAGTTTCGGAGCTGGACCCCATAGGTCTGAATGAATATAGTCTAGGATAACTTTACTTGTATGTTTTCTAGGTTTAAAATTCTGTCTAGCTTGTTTCCCATAGACATAATGCTCACAGAACTTTAAATCTACAGTTTTTAAACTAGGAAGAAGTTTACAATCAGCAAGTACCTTAATTCCTTTCTCGTTGATATGACCTAGTCGTTGATGCCATAAAGCGAGTGGATTCACCTGCATCCTCTGATGCAAATCCTGCTTGATCAATTTCTTCCCTTCCTTCAAGTTTATACAGGTTCCCAACTCTGTTAGCTTTCATGACTATCAAGATACCTTTTGATATCTTCAAAACTCCACCTTGAACTGAACCCTTATGTCCACTAGAATCCAGAACTCCCAAAGATATCAGATTCTTTCTCAAGTCAGGCACATGTCTCACATCTGTTAGTGTTCTAACAATCCCATCATACATTTTAATTCTGATACTCCCTATCCCAACAATTTTACATGAAACATCATTACCCATGTAAACTACCCCATCATCAATAGATTGATATGTAGAATACCAATTCATATGCAGACACATGTGATGGGATGCCCCAGAATCAATTAACCATTCATAATGGTACTGTGAGACAATAGACGTAGATAATACCTCATCAACCATACCTAAGTCCTTCTCGGCTATGTTAGCCTCCTTTGTAGAGTCCTCCTCCTTAGATGCCTCTTTACGTTTCTAGCAATATTTCTTGAGGTGTCCTGATTTGTTACAGAACCAACACTTCAACTTGCTCTTTTTGCCCTTCGACTTGGATCTAGTTGGGCCCTTCGAATGATGTCCCCTCTCAGTAAGTTCTGCCTCTGGCCATCATAACTTCTGTTGTCAAAGTTTCCAAAGAAGATCTCTTTCGAGTTTCCTTAGATATCATAGCTCCAACAACAACATCAAAGCTAATGACCTCTTTAGAACTAAAACTAATAGAGGTTACGAAATGATCCCAAGATTCAGGCAGAGAACTTAATAATGTTACCGTCTTATCTTCATTCGAAATTTTGTCACCCGTGCTGTCCAATTTACAAATAAGAGTATTAAAAGTATTTAAATGTTCTGAAATTGTCATACCTTCCTTCATATGCAAGGTACACAGCTGATGCTTTAGGAGGATTTTATTCGTCAAGGATTTAGTCATATACAAGCTTTCCCATTTTGTCCAGAGTCCTGCTACTATTGTTTCAAACATGATGTTGAATAATACATCGTCGGCCAAGCATAGGTGAATAACACTGAGAGCACGAGTTTCCATCTCGTCCCAGTCATCATCTTCCATACTAGCGGATTTCTTTGCCTTTCCTGCGAGCGCCTTCACAACTCCCTGCACACAGTATATCCCGCATCTTGACCTTCCATAACTCGAAGTTATTGCTACCGTCAAATTTCTCGATCTCAAATTTAGCACTCTGTGTCTTTGCCATCACACTTCAACACAAACGAATGAATTCTCCCTTCAAACTCGCCCCTCGTGGCCTCCCTCCAACCTTGCTCTGATACCACTTATTGGAAACTTATATAGCCATGAAAAGATTAAGCGCAACAAAATATAAAGCGAGTAAACGAAATTAAATAGCCAAAAAAAAGGCACAAACCATAAACACAGATTTACGTGGTAAAACCCTCAAGAGGGAAACATCCATGGAGCAACGGTATCGATTCTCTTATTGTTCAAAATCTGGAAATTACAATCAACATAGCTCTTCCTCTTACAACTCTATTTTTTTGTGTGTTGCCTCAATGGGCATACACGGATTTATAGCATTCTCACAAAACTGAATTCATTAATGTGTTCCTATCCATATTCTAACTAAAGTTGTCTTGTTACAACAGTAAGCTGAATAATAGGATCTTAATCCACTAGAAGAGGAATGGTTGTCATCTAATCTCAACATTAACTAATGTTGGACTAGATTTTTGATGGAATAGGGATTTATGTTGAGTCGTAGAAGCAATTTCAAGATGTACTAAAGAGGCATATTTGAATTGAGTAGTAACATATATATTGAGAGGCAATTTTATGGGATTTTTTTTGGAGTTTGAAGCCAAAGAGGAGGAGAGGGGAAGGTTGAGAAAACAAACATACTCATCATATCAAGCAACCAATTAACCACTATGTTAATACCATGGTCACTTCATTGTGGCAGCACCAAGTGTATTGACATAAGTGTCATGATATATTGTGTTTTATATGTTATTGTAAATCAAGCCAACCAACCAATGTGATATTTTTTTGATTAAATGAAGATTTTTAAGAGTTGTAGAAGCAATTATGAAAATTTTACAAGATTATTGTTTAGAATTTTGAAGCCACATAGGAGGAGAGAGGAAGGCCAAACAAGAATACATAATAATCTCACAACCAATCAACCACTATGTTAGTAAAAGGGTGACTTCCATTGTGGCCTCACCCTTATTGGCATAAGGATCATGATATATTGGGGATTATATGTTACTGCGAAGCAAGCTAACCAACGGATGTCAAATTAATTTTTTGATTGCATGATGATTTTTTAGAGTTGCAAAAGAAATTTCAAGATGTACTAAAGAGGCATATCTGATATGGGTAGTAATGCATAGTAATTTTATAGAATTTGTTCTTGGATTTTGAAGCCACAGAGGATGAGAGAGAAACGATGACCAATCAATTATTATGTTAATAGGAAGGCCACTTCTACAAAAATAGATCATTCTTATACTTTATACAATCAATTATCGTCATCACCTAACAATAACCATCATTGACTAATGCATAAAGAAATAGTAATAGTTTGTAATATATAGTCACCATTATACTATGTAAACTAGTGGTTACAACCATTGTATCCAAAAATTATGACTAAAATAAGATTTCATTTTATGTCAATATTGTATTCTAACAAAAATTTCAATTTAGTATTGTTTTTTAAATCAAACACAGGTTCCCCTTTAGTCAAGTATCAAACGGTCTGTGTATGGTAGGCCTTGCTCCAAATACACACACCTTAAGAAAGATAATAGAGAGGGCCCCTATCTATATATATGGCTTGAAGCTATCATATATTTAGCTTGGATGGTTCCTTGGGGCCCTTCCCCTCCCCTGGGGTATAAACAAGGGTTAAATTTGACGACCACTTATACATATCAAATATTATTATTGGATGATAAATTTTCAAATATTATTGTTCAAAAAATAAACATATATTAATTGTATAGCAAGGCTCATAATTTATGCACTATAGATGAACTCATGGAAGCTTTGCAACGACTGTAACCTGATCTGTTCTCCGAAAAGTACCAACATCCAGCAACAAATCAGCCCCAAAAATTGCTGAAAAACAACGACGCAGTCTGCAATACCACTAGTCAGCGTCCATGGCATATCCAAAAACCTCTATTCGGTAAAGACGAGATGGACAATGTGGAACTGCGGGGTATGGATTCCAAAAGAGAGATTCAATCATCGAGGCCAGGGTGGACAGTGGCATTTCCTTCCTCCCCTAAACGATGGTCAGGCTACGTGATTCAGTTTCCTGCAACGTAAGACTGTAATGCGACTCCTTTACAAACTACAGGATTGGAGGCAGTAGAGACTTTGGATAGTAGCAATAGTTCACAACTGACTCGACATCATTGTCTTCATGAGATTAATCTTTCAGCTTGCTGTCATCCTCTAAATGAGATAAATTTGCAGCACATTTACCTTGCTGTTGGCAATAGGCTTTTCCTCTAGTGGGGTTTCAAGGGGCACCTATGCTGGGAGTTTCACCACGCTCTAGCATTTGGAACTGATTCAAGGTGCATCTATTGCATCGAAGACCACACTGTAACCTCTTTCAAGGAAGCATTCCAGGGGCAACTGTGATTCTCCTGCTGAAGCCTTGCAGACAATACCCACATGCATAAAATTTGGGGAGGAGGTCATTACCTAAACTGAAAAACCTACTGCATCGAAATGGAACATGCTTCGTAATCTGTAGATTCGTGAGGAAAATCTGGCCTAGCCTTCCTAACCTGACATGCAATGGATTTCCAAGCACTGGACTCCTTTTAGTCGCTGTCAGGTTAGACTTATATCTGTGTGCTAAAGGTAGTCTTCATGTAATCAGACTTTTTCTGCAATATCTGATAAAAACTCCAGTAGCTTCCCAAGCCTTTGGGTTTGCCAATCTAAGTACCTGGTCATTAAACCCTGGTTCACCACTCCAGAATTGGACCCGCTCACTGAGTTCTTTTTCGATGCAAACCTAGGTTTGGATCCGACTAAGACTCAATTACCGGGTCCAATTCTGGAAACTAGTGAATGTTAATGACCAAGTAATCTAGATTGGCAAACCCAAAGCTTGGGAAGCTACTGGAGTTTTTATCAGATATCTCAAACTGCTAAAGTCACACCCAACACTACCTATGCTCGGATATTGGTGGAACTTGATACGGCTAAAAACCTCCCTGCAACCATTGGAGTCTCAGTGCTTGCAAAGCCATGAACTGTAGGTCATAACATTTAGATTAGGCGAGAGGTCCCTCCGAATTTACAGATGTAGAAGCATGTTTCTGTCTTGGTCATACCTCTAGTTGCTTGTGACCTCCTGGCAAAACGACATGCATGAGAAATTGTCAGCAGGCTGGATAGGAGAATCCTTGCCCGCTCGGAATGCATCCTTGAATGAGGTTACAGTGTGGCCGTGAATAGATGCGCCTTGGCCAGTCCCATTTAGAGCATGGTGAACTCCTAGTACAGGTGCCCCATCCCCACCAGAGGGAACCTGATCTGTGATTGTGCCGCCATCCTCAGAGGATGTAAAAGTGAGATTAATCCAAGATAGGGTCGAGTCCTTATGGTTATCCTCCAAAGTCATGCCTCCTCTAACTGCAGGTTGAAGGGGGCGCGTAGCAGCCAAACATGCAGGAGACGAATTACGAGCCTGACCATCGCCAGGGGAGGAGGGAGATCCACTGTCCACCCTAGCCCTGGTGTAGCCCATGAAACCCATACCCGTAGCCGCAATGTCTTCCTGTCCAGGAGCAGAGCTGCCGCCATGGACGTGATTAGGGTTAGAGATGCGTCAGGTAGCGACCATGGAGCAGTCGGGGAGCAGTTAGGAATTAGGAATTAGGAATATTTGGATGGTAAGTTTTCATTATTATTGTTCAAAAATAAAAATATATTAATTTATGCACTATAATAAAATATATAAAACCATATTTTATGTTTATTTAATTATTTTTAATATATAGTTATGTATATTAATATAGTTTACGTATAAATCTATTTAAAAAATAACATTCATATTTTAAATATGTTTAAGTTGTATGAAATGGTTATTTCAAGTATTTACAAATATTTTAAGACTAAAGACAAAAAAAAATGTCTAAATGACCGTCAAATTTAACCCCACATTATAAGCACGACGTATTTGAAACTTATACCAAATTTATTTTGCAGGGAAGGATTGCATACACCATGGATGCCAAGATATTTAGTGAACTCTAGAATGGCAATGGGGATGGTAAAAATAAACCCATTAAGCCCGAAAATGGAGAGGATAGCATTTTAATTATGATTTTCTTTAAAGAGGATAGTGCTCGAATAGAATGTATTACTGGTTCCATTTTGATTTACATAGATGACTCTTTAACTTCCAACCTTATTTACCCCCCTTGGTTGTGAGAAATATTGATGGCAAGGTTCTTCATCAAAGTGAGAATGACAATAGAATACATTTCGAAGGCCGTGAAGATATCACGACATTAGCAAAAGTTATTAAAAAAAGGAACAATCAATTTCCTTCCTAAAAAATTTTGACACTTCACATTGAATCTTTGAAAAATTTGAGTGTATAGTGGACATGTCCCTTGGTATTATAACATATGAAGACTGTTTATACTGCAAGTAGGATGGATGGTGAGATGTAACACATAGAAAATAGAGTACATTGTGCTTAAGCATAGCATAATAGTTTATGTGTAACTACTACATAAAAAATAACTAGTCATCTTAAAACTGAAAGGTATTGTATTTGAGATATGACATACATTATAATCTATGTTATATAGATTGCCTACTTAACTTTTATTTTAATTAAGATAATAAGTGATATATTCTTTCTTATGTAATATCATCTTTATTTATAACATTTATTTGTGATGCTACCAAAATATCTGTTGATTGATGTTTAGGGGGAGAATCATAGAACTTGAAAATATTAAAAGAGTAAGAGAAGACATAATACGAGATTTTTTCTACCATTTATATGCATTATGGAAAAATAATAACCTGGAAACTTGTATCGCCCTCTTCTAAAAAGGAATTAGGAACCTAAGGGATGGCGTGCTAAAAATAGGGGATCCTAATGGATGATTTCAAAGAAAAAGTTGGTACGATTACTAGGGGAAAACAAGAGGGAGAGAAAATAGGACAAAAATATGAAGAAAACATCAATTGATTTCACTAAATTTGGAATTAGAAGAGGAAAAGAGAATGTTAGTAGAAGAGAGGATTTAATTGGAGGATAAAATAAAGACACAAGAAATAGAGAGGAGATAATTAAACAAATGAATTTGAAAAAGAAGATAGGGGAAGCATCAACTGGTGTTGTTCCCACAAATATTGAAAAAAGAAACATAAGACCCACTAACCTTACAAAATGAAACCAAAGATATTTTATGAAATAAAATAAATATTTACGCATGTAGAATTAGATTATACCATGACTAAATAGCTAACTCTAATACCCAACTTATTAATAGTGAGAAAGAAGTAGAGAGAAGTTCATGGTAAAAGAGTTGATCATAGACACAACATGCTTACAAGAAGCGACTTCAAAATAGAAAAGACTAATGAAGGAGATGAAAGGGAATGTAGAGAGAATTGAGATAATAATAAAAATGGAGGAGGATGCTCAAAACTTGATAGAGGAGGACAAAAGGAAACATTAGTCTAGATAAAGGAGATTAAATTTAACTAAAAATGGTGAGGACAAATAAGTATAATGCCACTTAGATTGCTAGTTATTAACAAGGTCATTTTCTCATTTCATATAATGCCACTTTCTATTATACCATTTTTCCAAACAATGTGTGCTTCCACATTGTGTATAAATGTTTATGAGGGTAGTCACAACTAAAACTTCTCACACCATTCAATTTACGTTTCATCGATCTTTGTGCAATGTTAATATGTATTATATTGAATATTCATGATTGCAATCACTTAAAAACTATTAAGCTTGTTGGACATGTTTATTTTGAGCATATCCAATGATGATCACAACCCATGGTCTAGTAAAGGAGCTTTTCTAAATTTTATGCCCAGTGAAATTTATATGTAAATTGTAAAAAGATATTCGAAAGGCACAAGGTTTGGTTGATTGTATTCACAAAATTTTGAAAACAATCATT
Source organism: Taxus chinensis (assembly GCA_019776745.2). Lineage (NCBI taxonomy): Eukaryota > Viridiplantae > Streptophyta > Pinopsida > Cupressales > Taxaceae > Taxus > Taxus chinensis. The sequence continues at coordinate 666,362,841 of CM034152.1, read as the reverse complement.
GAAGAGCATAAAACTGCAATCATCAAGCTCTTTTCTTAAATAATTTAAGAGCGTTTTATATGCATTTGTTTAACCAATCACAATTATACCATGTGATAAAAACTAACACACACAAAATTTCATGGATTTCCATGGCCTATTCTCAAACTCCCAACGCAAAATATATTGAAAAATTGCAAGTAACATACTTGTCCATTAAATACTACTCCCTGACTGCTCCATGGTCGCTACCCCGATGCATCTCTAACCCTAATCACGTCCATGACGGTTGGCTCTGCTCTTGGAAAGGAAGACATTGTGGCTACGGGTATGGGTTTTACGGGCTGCACCAGGGCCAGGGTGGATAGTGGATCTCCCTCCTCCCCTGGTGATGGTCAAGCTCGTAATTCATCTCCTGCATGTTTGGCTGCTACGCGACCCCTTCAACCTGCAGTTAGAGAGGAGGCATGAATTTGGAGGCTAACCACAAGGACTCGACCCTATCTTGGATTAATCTCACTTTTACATCCTCTGAGGATGGTGGAACAATCACAGATCAGGCTCCCTCTTGTGGGGATGGGGCACCTTTAGTAGGAGTTCACCATGCTCTAGACGGGACTGGCCAAGGCACATCTATTCATGGCCACACTGTAACCTCATTCAAGGATGCATTAAGGGGAAAGGATTCTCCTATGAAGCTTGCTGACAATACCACATGCATAACATTTGGGGAGGAGGTAATTACAACTGAAAATTACTATCAGGAACATGCCCTGATCTGCAGATTCAGAGGACTCTGGCCCAGCCTTCCTTACCTACACACATGGATTTCCAAGCACTGAACTCCTTTGCTCACTGAGAGGGTAGACTTATATCCGTGTGCCTAAAGGTATTTTCATTGTGAATTTTTCTTCAATAGCTGATAAAAACTCCATCGCTTCCAAGCTTTGGGTTTGCCAATCTAAGTACTTGGTCATTAAACCCTGGTTTCCCTCTTTTAACCTGCTCATTGAGTCTTTTTCATGCAAACATGTTTGGATCCGACTGCCCCATTTACCCCTCCAATTCTGGAGTGGTGAATGTTTGAAATCTATTGGAAACACCTTGGGAAATACTCTTTTTATAGATTCTCAAACTTCTGATTACACCCACACTACTTATGCTCGAATATTGGTGGAACTTGACACGGCTAAAAACCTCCCTGTAACCATTGATCTCAGGGTGCAAAGCAGAATTTGGTCACAACCTTTAGATTACGAAGGTCTTCCATTTCGATGCAGAAGGTGTTTCTATTTAGGTCATACCTCTATTGCTTGTGGGTTGGCAAAACGCCAGCATGAGAAACGCAGTTGGTGGAAGGATGCCCTCCCGGAACATTTGGTCTTCGATGCAAAAGAGGACCTTGAATCAATTCCAAATGCTGAGGTTGAATCTGACTTTGTCCCTGAAACCCTTTTATCGGAAAATCCTATTGCCAACAACAAGGAAATTGTAGCAAATTTATCTCATTTAGATCCTGACAGCAAGGAAAAATTATCTCATGAAAACAATGATGTTGTTTTAGTTGGAACTATTGCTACTATGGAAAATTCTCCTTTTTCTAATCCTCCATTCGTGGAGGCATCATCAGGTTGGGTAACTGTCTGTAAAAAGAAAAAAATTATTTTAAAGAATGCCACTTCTCCGCCTCAATGATTCATCTCTCTTTTGGTGTTCGGTTGTTCTACACTGTCCCTTGTCTTTACCGAACGGTGGTTTTTGGATATGCCATGGTGCTGCAGTACTGTTACAGACTGGTTGTTGTTTTTTGCTGATTTGTTGTTGGATGTTGGTACTTTTCTGAGTAGATTGTTTTTTGCTGTTGGGCTTCCATGATTTAATCTTGGCTTTTGAGCCTTCCTGTACAAGGGTATAGTCCCTTTCAAAAAACTATTTGCCAATAATTAAAAAAAATACATTAGGGAAAGAATGGTGAATATAATTTACCGATTTGGGCTTCTCACCTTCTATAAAACTTTTTTTTGTTTGTAATGTGGATTTTCATTCTCTTTTCTTCCTGCCATCCCTAGATTGGTGTTTCCTTTACACCAGTGGAAAAAATTGCTATTTACCTCAATATACACAATCTATAATGAGAGTCAAGGGGGGTATAGTGATAGTTATAATAGTGTCAAATGTGAACATTAATGAAAGACCTTATATATGACATCAATTAATTATCACGAAAATATTTTTTCTTCTTATTTAAAAAGATCCCAATAAAAAAATCTCAATATTATATTTATATACAATAAAATTCAGAAACCTTTTTTACTCTAACTTTTTTCTTAAAATTTAATACAAGAATAAAATAAAATTTAAAATATTTTCACTAATCAACAAACAATTTACATATAAAATTATACCCTAATGTAAATAAGAAAAATAGCTTTGTCATGAATTTAAAAGAAAAAGTTCTCTAAAATCAAATTAATTGTTTTAATTTAATATTTATTATATTTATATATTTAATTCTATATGACATATGAGGGTACATACCAAGGGAAAATTTATTTTCTAAAATTTTAAAAAGATAATAAGGTTGATATTTATTGTCACGTACTTCTTGTTAAAGAAATATCCTTATAAAAATTATTGAACTAAGATTTTAATTTAAAATTTTATACAAATATCCACTTCATTTTATATTGTTGAACATACTTATATAACTTTTCCTAAAATCTTTTTTTTTTTTTCGTTTTTTTTTTTCCTTATATAATTTCCCTCCTCTCTACCCACAAAACATCACCTTGACCTATTTGTCAAATTTTGACCTTATTAAATTGATATTTGGTTCACGGAAACCTTAAAGAAACTACTTTACCTTTTTACTCTTCCACTTTTTCACTTTATGATATAAATTTTCTCTAAGCTTTATCATTTTTATTTATTTTCAATTAGAAAGAAAGATATGAACAAGAATTTAAGTTGCTTACCATGTAATGGAGGGGAGGGGAGAACAGTACACAACAAGGCCATGGTATGGCAAATCCTGTCGAAGGCTTTGTTTTGTTGTTGTTGCTAGTACTCGTTGTACAATGAAAGTGTTGGTCGCTTGTCGAAGATGGGGAACACTATTGGTTTGTTGTTGTTGCTATTGTATTTGTTGTAGTATTGTGTGAATGCATGGTTATTATTGCTCGTTGTGCAATGAATGTCATGTGATTTTATGAATTGGAAAGGACAAGTTGTAATTATGCAAGATCGAAATTTAGGGAACTACATCGATGTTGCAGAAACATGTTCGAAAATGAGGGTCCTCGTAATGTAGTGCGATTGGGCAGGGTGTTATCTGGGACAAGGCTATTTCTCTTTTGTTGAAGATTGGAGATGTCTTTGGCGAAGTATTGTGTGATTGCATGGTTGCTAGTACTCGTTGTACAATGGAAGCGCTGGTTGTCAGTCGAATATGGCAAACACTATTAGCGAAGCATTATTGGATAATGCGGTTGTATTTTGTTGCAATGATGAGTTGGAAAGGACAAGTGGCAAGTATGTTGGATTCAAATTTAGGGTACTAGATCAATGTTTTCATAAACATGTTTGAAAATGAGGGTCGTTGTAGAGTATAAGGATTAATAAAAGATGTTGTTGATAAATGTTGGTTTTAGTTGTTATAAGGTGCGTACTTAGAAGTAATATGTTGTGCGGGATTGGTTTTAGGATTTGTAAAAAAATAAAGAGATAGCTTTGTTTACACAATTTTAAATGATTCAAGGGTTTTGAATAGAGATGTATTAAGTCTAAATATGGTATTTGTGATACATATTATTTTTGAAAGTAGTATCATATTTTGAAAACAATTAATATATAAAGGGATTGTGTGATAAATTTGGCAAAAATGAATTAGATGTGGATTTGACTATGTATAGGTCGTATTATATTTGTTTCAAAGTTATGTAAGAAGAAGATTATTATTGTTGTAATTGCAATATGGATTTTGGGTGATATTTCAGAAGGCTGCGATGGATTAGGTAGATATTAAGGCAGGAGTAATAGTCGCACGCTTGTATTGTAATGGGATTTATTGTCATTCGCACAAGGCGGAATGGTGATGACAGGTGTTGGGAGAGGCTAGATACGTGTTATTCTGTGCCTTGTTTTTGGCTGTGCTTTGGAAAACTTGTTTTTTGGTATTATGGCGTGGCAATGGCGGAATTGTGGAGTTGTGTTTGTAGGGGATAGAAAGAGTATAATCGTAGAGATGAGTTTTTATCTGTCTCTGTGGTTTACCATTGTCTGAATTTAGAGTCAGTAAATAGAAAACATTGAAATTATTTTGTTGTGTAGTTGTATTGTGTTTTTCACGACTTAGATTGAGTTTGTAGAGAGCATTTAGTTGAAAACGAGGTTAGACTTAATTTCGTATCAATCGCTGGGTAAATTGAAGAAGTTTTTGTATTTGTAGTTTGGTTTGTGTTATATATAATTTGTCATGGGCGATGCAGGTAGACGGAGAATACAGTCTTCTGGTTTAGAGATGGATGTGCGATCAAAAAAGAGTAAGGTGTAAGTAACATTATCCAGTAGCTTAGATGAATAACATTGTCAGTTGCTACAGAAATAAGCAATATCAGAATTTTGGAATACCCATTTTTCAGAGAAAGCTTAAAATTCAATTTTTTTCAGTCGTTTTTAGATGTCATTGCAAGTGTTATCATAAGGGAAAAGAGATTAGTAAATTTGTTGGTTGTGTTTGTAAGGCATTGATATTTTTTAGCCTTTACTATTTGCATTTAATTGTGAGCATATAAAATTTTACTTGGCATTGTAGGAGATGGGAATGTTTGTAAAGCAATATGGCGGTTGCAGTTTTAATGGAAATACATGATAGGTTATGTATCTTAATCAGTTGCATGTAATGGTTTGACAGTCTTTGCAATTAATTTATGCGGATTGTGTGTGCTTAGCTCTGTGAGTGTATTTGGAGGCGAAGATATGTTTTGTTTAAAATGACATACGGACGAGGATGATTTTGGGGTTGCGGGTTTAGGATTCGTGTGTATTAGATGAAGAGCTTATTATCTAAGAATCTATTGAAATAATTGAAATGTAATTATATCCAAATACAGTAATTTGTGTATTGTTATTCAGGGTTGCAGTATATGACAGCAGGTGTGTTAATCTGTGTGTTGAGTGTGGGAACGGTGTGGTTTGGACAGTGCCCAGATACCGTATTTTTCCACAGTTACACTTGAACATGTAAGTGGGTTGTATCATATACAGCTGGATACGGTATGTGGGGCATCTGTAGCCGTATTTGTTTTAAAAGTTAAAATAATTTATTTGCAAAAATAAGCCTTGAAAATGCTAAAAGCATATCAGAGTAGCTGTAGCACTTTTGTGAAATCTGTTTTACTAGTGACAAGAGAAGCACATTGATGTGAATAAGTGTTGATATATTGTTTTCCTTCAAAATTTGGCATTTGCTTTGCGCTGCACAATTGCCTTTAAACTTGCCAACCGTAAAGAAGTTGGCAATCTATCCAATGCGAACTGCAAAGAACTTGTGAATATATCCAATGTCAATTGCAAAGAACTTGCCGCTTAAAGTGATTCTTTATAAGCAATGATTGTAGCACTGTTCTCTCAGCAGGCAATGGCTGTTGCTTTGTTTTACCTACTCTTTATCTTGTATTTCGATTAGTTATTGTATGCATTAACATTGTGAAAGTTCCACACAAAGAAAGAGTCAAAGAGACAAAACTTGGTCAGAGACAATAACTACTCAGAGTAAAAGATAAAGAGCAGGAAAAAACAAAATGGTGGCCAGCATCTATTGCAAGAATGGTGCTGCACACATTGCAGTGTGCATAGCACAGGTGCTTAGACGCAGAATAGACAAAAGCAATACTAAAACTGGATACTAGAAATGCCTTCTCCATGCTCTAGTTTCAAAAAAGTCATTCATGGAAGGCATGGTTAGACAAAAAAAAAAACTGACTAGGTTTATAATTAAATACAAATAGGACGCTACTATGACAAAGCCTTTTTAGTCACCATGAAAGACATGTGCGAAAAGATGTAGCTTTGAACATATTTATGAAATATTTGAACCATGTCTGAATGAATACACTACCTGAGATGTCCTTTTCAATGAAACAAAGTATTAGCAATCACCATCATTTTTTGCTTCGTAGCACTGTCCTGAACATTGTGCTTGTTGGGTTTTCCATAGATGTAGGATTTGTAACCTGTTGCTTGGTATGTGCACTGGACATTTTATACAGTGTATTCATTCACACATGGTTCACAAACACTGCCTAGACAAGCTTCGCCACACTAGTACGCTACTTTTATTTGATTGTACAACTGGTCAGTTTGTTTTTGTCTTACTGTGCTTTCTGTTGATGACTTCTTTCAAACAGCTGAGTTGTTTCAAACTTAAGGTATTGCAAGGCCAAACAATAGTGGCTGCACTAATGCAATACTTGTATGTAATTATAAAGCCGGTGGCTTTTTTTTTTGTCTTACCATGCTTTTGTTCAATGACTTTTTTGAAAGTAGAGCATGGAAAAGGCATTTGCAGTTTGCAGTTTTAGTATTGATTTTGCCTATTCTGTTTCTGAGCAACAGTGGTATGCACACTGCAATTTGTGCAGCATCATTATTGCAGGAGACGGTGGCTAGCACTTTGTTTTTTTGCTGTTCTTTATGTTTTAGTTGGAGTCTTTGAGCAAGGTTTGTTTCTTAGACTGTTTGTCTGTGTCGAAATTTCACACTGTTAATTAATACAATAACTAGTAAAAATAAAAGATAAAGAGGAGTGAAAAGAAAGTGGTAGGCACTGTGTAGTGCAAGAATAAGGTTGTAAAGATTGCAGTGTACATAGTGCAGGTGCTCTGAAAAAGAATAAACAAAATCAATAGTAGAACTGAATATGGAACATGCCTTTGCCATGATCTAGGCTGAAAGAAGGTATTAATCGAAAGAAAACTGTAATTGACATGTAGCAAGAGATGCGCCTTGAAACATATATATGAAGTTTGTGAAAGATATTTAAGGAAATGCAATTGGCACGTTTAAAGGCACGCTGCATGAGATTTGTGAGCATCTTGGCAGCGTCTCGCAAAACAGGAAGTTTGGAACAGATCTTTGACCATGGCCGTCAATAAACAAAACTCGGGAGAATAACAGTTGTTATGTGCTGTTTATCTTTTAGTTTGAGTGGTTATTGTATTGATTGACACTGTGAAAGTTTGACGCAAGGAAACAGTCAAAGAGACAAATCTTGCTCGGAGACAATAACTACCCCAAGTAAAAGATAAACAATAGTTCCTGAAAATTTCAAGTTCGTAGTTAATCTATTCGTCAGAACTATAATAATGCAAATCTGTGTTTGCTGTCACCTATGAGAAGTTCCCCAGTGCTAAAATTTGCTACAGATTTCATACTTAAGTTGTTCCAATGCTTACAAGAGAAAGTTTTGTGGTCGGCTATGACACTCAATCCTACATTTCCGTATTCTTATCATCAATAAAAATCAGGCGCATTATTAAATTTGATTAAAAGAAAGGGAATGAATAGCAACCCTGAGTCCCACCATGGTTGTTCCATATTTCTTGTACAGTTCTCTACAAAACTCTGTGACTTTGTTCCTGTCAACTCCAAGTATGGTCTCATTTGTTATCAATGTAAATAATTTTTTTTACAACTACTGGCATGGAGTTTATAGAGATTGAGTTCTAGGAAATATACATTTGTTTTGAATCGATTTTACTTGAAAAATTTCAAGGCCTTTTCAGCATATCCATTTCATGCATGTCTTGCAATTACTACAGTCTATGACAACACATTTACTATCTTATATAATATTTTCTTCAGAAACCAAACAAAAGGATTACAAAAATGATATCAATATTAAACCCCATAGTTGTAACACATTCAATTATTTGAAACTCCAATTTTACGCTTTTGAATGTTGCATATATATTGATTTAAACAGAAACAACATATGTTGGTAGAGTATTCATGTTTTGGTAGCGTGACAAGGCATAGTTGCTGTAACTGGTTACATAATCTGTTTCAAAGCGAGGTAGTGAACAGTTCATAGTAGACATAGAACAAATTTGTAAGATATAGCAAACAGTGACAAGAATTAATGTCTTGATATAAAAAGAAGAAAGTCAGAGATATTAGATGCTTGTATCCAAATCTTGTGAAAAACGTGGTGTGCTACAGTGAAGTAATAGTTGGATATGTAAGCAAATGGCAGGAAAGTAAAGAGTAATGAAAATAGACAAAAAGAGTTGTATTAATTGTCTGATAGTATTGTAATTACAAAAATGCTAAAACAAAAGCAAAGCCTATAATATGTAACAAGTAGACTAGGCAACTGTTTGTTGGTATTGTCAAAAGCATAGACAGTAATAGTTGATTGTTACCGGTTATACGGGGAGCCTGTTATCAAATTTGTTTGTGTATGTGAGTGGCTTGCAAAAATGTTCCAAAAATCTGAAAGAAGAAAACGAGTATGTTAGACTGGAAACAAATAATTAAACTGATGTGTAATTCATAGAAATGGAAAATGTAGATACTTACCAAAGATAAGAGGAAGCTATGTTTCTTTGATTGTGGATATTGAGTTGTCAACTGTCAAAGTGAATGTACCTTTGATTTGGAATTGATGGAGAAGAAATACAGTCTTTGAGATGTCTTGTTGATATTCTTCATACTATGTTTGACAAAGGAGAGGGAAGGCTTTTTGCAGTAATGGCTCTCGCAATGTGCAGTGCAAGGAGTCATCTATTGTTTGCAAGGAGCAATGGAGAAAGTGCTTATATTTGTATGGTTTTGATGGATTGCAAGTTGCACAAAGTGAGATTTGTTTCAGGTCATTAGGATCAGGTTCTGTGAGACGGTCACATTCTACACAGAATGCTTGGAAAGGAGGAAAGTATATGTTCTTTGTGCGAAGTATACCTGCAATCTGTACAAGGAAGATGAAGTTGACATAATTGATAGATTTGAATTTGTCAATGGAAGATAATTTAAAAAAGAGAAATTGCAGTGTACTTGCCTCTGTGTTTGTGTTTATGAGAGACTGTAAAAATGTTTTTGTAGATTCATCATTTAATGGGTCAATGAAGGATGAATGGCCTGCACGTACAATACGCGAACCCTGTATTCCTTGTCTGATAAAGTTTTTGAAGAGCAATAGTGGTATGTTGCTTGCTGCAATGGCATCTCTTATTGTATGACACAGTGGAACATGAAAGTTTCCCAAATGTACCTACAATGATAAAGCATGGTGCATAGTTAAAATTGAAGGGAATAATGCAGTGCAATGTATATAAAAATGAAAGAAGGGAGTGTGTCAATACTGTTGCTTTTCCATTTTCAGTGTCAGAGTCTTTAACGTAGAGGGTGAAAAGGTCATTGATGTGGTGGATTCCTGTTACAATTACGGCAAATGACCCAATAGAGAATGTTGCATTTGAATGTAGAAGCTCTTCTATTGTCATGTCAGGTGTAAATTTTCGTGTTTTGCAAACCGTGGGTATGTTTTTCATGGTGGTTGTCACATTTGCGGACAAAGAATAATTTGCATCTCCTCATTCGTACTTTGTTTTCTCTTTGACGGTGAAACCAGTAACACGCAGGCCGCAGCCAGTGACCACAGTGGATGTAAATTTGTGCACGAAGGTGTTGCTCATGTTCAAAGTGATTGTCATTTGACCATTTTTGTCAACTAAATCAGCGTGGAGGATTTCGGATTTTGAGGGGGAGATGTTGGTTGCATGTGCTGGACCATAGACAACGAGGATATCACCTTCAAATACAGTTGTAACTTTCCTGCACAAATGTCAAGTATGGAGGATGGCTGCTGTGTTGCTGGTTTTGGACTGCATTTACAATGGTGTTAGGATGATTTTATTGAAAGAATAAGTCTCATAATAAATGAATAATGAAAAGAAAGTAAAGAAACATTAGAAAAAGATTACCGTTTAGAGGATTCTTGCAAAATATCGTTGCTGTCAATGTCCTTGTTCTTGGAGGTGTGTTCCATGTCTTTGTGATTGTAACTATCTGCAAAGTATTCAAATATGTAAATGGTTGTTGTAGAGCACAAACAAAAAGGAAAGAAAAGAATGAAGAAACTAGATATTTGTTTTCCTGATTCAATAGAACAGTGTGTATGCACTTACAATTGTGCAGTGCTATTGTTGGTGTTTTTGAAGAGAGCAAAAATTGTTGGGTGGTCAGTCCAATAAGCAAATCTTTTGAATGTATTACAGGTTTCAAGGATTGTGTTTGACCATATATGGTCGATCATGTTTTTAGTGAAGACACTTGAATGCTGTATATGGAAACTGAAATTGTTTTTTGCATAAATGCTAAAAGCATTGTTGTTTTCCTATTTGAGTTTTGCACGTCGATGTTGAAGTCTCCAAAAATGTAGGTGGGAATGCTTAAATCAAGGGATCGGAACACATTGTCGAGAATAATGAAAATGTTTTCCAGATTTGCATTTGGGTGCAACGTAGACATTGACAATAGATATGCACTGGTGTTGCAGTAATATATTTGTTAGTAGTGACTCTACATGTGCATCGTGAAAGCAATGTTTTTCTACAAATGGTATATTGTTTGCAATAAAAATTGCTAGACCATGGACACGGTGTGCAAATAAGCATTGGTATCCGTCTAGGTAGTCAATTGCAATGGGGGAAGCAATGTGAGTTTCTTGTAAACAGAGAATGTGAGATTGCATTAATTCATGGTCATGTAGAATGGCCTCTCTATGAGCATGAAGACTTCGGGTATTTAGCAAAGCAATCATAATAGATGAAGAAATATCAGTTGTGGACAATTCATGCTGAATATTCCATTTAACTTCATTTCGAATTCGTTCCATTTCTGTGCTGATGGTCTGTTTGACGTTGAATTTTTTTTTCGTAAGCAGGGACAACAAGTAAAGACTGGAAATGGTTCTGACTCGCTATAGAGAAATATATGCCAATCCATGGGACGACACGCCAAGGGGACTGAAAGCAAGTTGTTCAAGTGTGAGGCCTTGTGCTCTATGGATTGTGCGTGCTAAACAAAGCTGCACAGGGAATTGCTTTCTTATTGTAACTGGCGTCTTCAATGATGTTCTATGCAAGGGTCTAGCAACTCAAACAATAGGAGTCCAATCTAGTTCTGTTGCCATGGTTGTCAATTGCAAATGTTTTGATCTTTGTTGTTTTCCAATACAAGGATCATTGAATTTTATCCATACTTCATTAAAGCCATTTGTTGTTGTATATGTTTTGAAAACTCCATTAGAACCATTGACCAATCTGTCTTGGATGTCGTAGTTCCCTGTGAAAAGTTCAATTAGCATGTTGACTTTCAGTTCTATATGTTGTGGCAATTCCATAGTTTTAAAGTAGCTTTCCATTTGTTCTAGTGTTGTATCTTGTTCATCGATAGAGTCAATGAAAATTTTGCAGCCTGGAGCAAGTGCAAGCTTTTTTTTATTGTGTTGGAGAACATCTATGTTTTTGTAGAAAAGGAATGGAAGTGTTGGATCAACTGGGATTGGCTGAATACAAGTATGGTTGAGGTATGCAAGGTCAGAGTCTAAATGTTGTCCAATGCGAATTCTGTTCAGGACAGAGACAAAGGCAACATCTTTCTGACGCACTGTTTCAGTCAATTCATATATTTTGACATGTGTATTCCAGAAGTCATAGGCAATCAATTCTCTGGAAATTTTGGGGTTTTTAAACACAAGACAGTCATTGACTGGTTGTGCTTGGTAGAAGTCTCCGCAAAAGATCATGTCAATCCCTCCAAACCAAGTTGTGGGCATGTGTTTTATTTGACGCAGTCGCTAGTCTGTGAAGTATAGAAGTTGACCTCTGACCAGGGATATTTCATCTATCAGAGCAAGTTGTAATTGTTGGTAGTGCTTTACCAAGAAATCCAATCGTTCATTTCTTAGTGGGCGTAGTTCAGATCGATTGAAAGGCAAGAGGAAAGCAGAATGGAGTGTTATTCCACTGGAATTGTAAGCAGCTTTTCCCGTGAATGCCAAGATCAAGCCTTTGATTTTCAAGGGGTCGCTATGCATGGAGCTATCATAAATATGAGCCAATGTTTCAAATATCAATTTTGTGAAAAATGTTTTACCTGTTTCAGCACCTCCTGTGAGAAAAATGGTAGATAGGAATTGATGGGTCTTTATTTTTCTTAAAGCAGATGTCTTTTAAAATGGTTTATTGTTTCTTATTGAGAAGTTGCATTTGTTTGAAATATGTTCTGTTGTCTTGGATGGTAGGGTGTTTTGCTAGTTGAAATTGTTTCTTTACAATGTCTGAATGTTGATGTCGATTGTGAAAAGGTAAATCATGTTGTATGTCATATTCTTCAAAGGGGGGTTGTTTATGTGTACTTATGTTTGTCATTTTCTCAGAGGATTCAAGAGATAATTGCACATCGTGAATTGTTGTGTCCATGTCACCCCATTTGCTGTTAGTAGTGTAGCGGTATTTGGATTCATTGGAATGGATAGTGTGTTTGTGAAATGCATATGCATCTTTCCAAGTTGCAAATTTGTTTTTTAGGCTGTGTTCATTTTATGTAAAAGGGATGTAAAGAAAAAGCTTTTCACGACAATAGTTGTCTACGTCAAGATATTTGCTATAGTTGACAGATCTGATAATGAGTGGCTTGGTTCGAGGTTTTTTATTTTTTCTGCCATTGTGAATGGAAACAAAGTCAGCTAAGCAAATGGAATGCAAAGAATGAGGTCGTGCTATGTAGTGTTCTATGATAGAGCGGCACATGATGTTTGTTGATTCATCTGGTTCTTGCTGAAGTATAGTTGAAGGTTTTAGAATGAAAGTGCGCTCTTCAGGATTTGAAGTGTTTATGAAAACACATTTTCGTGATGTATTGGTTAAAGGGATAGAAAGAAATATGTGCACTGCTTGTTGTGTAGACATTTGGTGGGTATTTAGCATTGCATTTCCTAGGCTTTGAATCATTTGAATAGCATCTAGGTGCATCTTTTGGTGCTCGACACGAATTCTAGCGAATGTTTTTGTCATTGTTCGATCAATCTTGGTCATGCAGGAGCAGCAATATGCTGCTGCTACATAAGCATTTAGCACATACTGAGCATCGGTATTTTCTTGCCAAACCATTGGCATTTTCTTAGAGAAGCTATTATTCCATGCTTGAGCTGGTTTTCTTTTGAGCAGCAATGTTGGTTGTTTGAGTGTTGATTGTATTGCTTGTATGTATGTTATTTCGTCAAGACCTAGTTCATGGAGGAACATTTCATGTGTTATGCAAGTATCGTATCGTTTGCTCTCGAGAACAAAGAAAATCAAATGTGCAATTGCAATAGCAGATTTTGTTGGTTGCTCTATAGGTTCAAGTATTTTTATACAAACCATTGGAGGCTGGGGGAAATTGTATCTGCACTTGGATTGTTTTTTTCTGCAGCTTTGTGTGTGGTGATGGCATTGCAATTGAGCGATATGTTGAGGGAACGAGCTAGTGTCACATGTAATGTATTGGTCAACGTACGACTCTATAATGTCGTTGGCATCGTTTCCAAAGACCGGTGCATTTTTTGTCCAAATCAGCCAATGGCTATGAGCATTTCCCCTATTTTGGAATTCTGTGACCCAAAAGAAATCTTCTATATGGCCAAAGAAGGATTTGTCTTTGCAAAGTAATTGTCTTAATGCATAGAGTCTATGTTTATAGTAACGAGTGCATGTAATGGGGTCATTTTTAACAAGAAAGTTAGAGTTTGTTGCAATCTGAACGTGTTGGCTTTTGTAAAGAGACATTGTTATGATATTGGGTGTATAAATTATTGAGGGCCTCGATTAGTGGATGCCAACAATGCTCAGCACTTGAGAATGTTGCAAAGAAAGTAGGCGGGCCGAGTTGTCGAATCATTACAAAAAGGTTTTTTCTTGTTTGTTGCATGTAGTCTAGGGAAATGCGTATTTTTTTGAAATCGATGTATCCAATGTCAGATCTTAAGATGTTTTCTAGGTTCGGTTTGTATTTAACGTCTTTGGAAAATAGTGTTCGACCTTTTAATTGGCCCTTTCTGATTCTAAGCCATATCGAACGATTGACTTGGTCAATTAGTATTTTTATCGCTTTGAAAAATATATTTGTTATGTGATAAGAAAATCTACAATCTGAGTGCATTAACTCCCATTGCGCTATTTTTTGATATGCAATTGTTTTTGTTGTTGTTTCATTTCGAGGTTGCCCAAAAAACAAAGTTGGGAAATTATTCTCTTCTGATAATTTGTCTTGAAAAATACCCAATGGTGTAAAGCCTTCTCCATGAGCAACATTTATGATCTTGTCTTTAAGGTAGTGGATAGTGGAGGAGTCAGTGAAACCATGAATTAGTGTGTCATGTGCATTGTCATTATCAATGTCATCATCAGATGAGCTGTTTTCGGAGGAGACATGTTCATGTTCTTCATTGTTAATTGTTTCAAAGTTGAGTGTTGTAGACAGTGTTTGATCCCAGTCATGGTTTAATTTGATTTTATGCATAAGATATAATGTTGTTGCACATAATTGTTTAAGAGCTGCCATAATGATTATGGGGTGCACATTGCCTGAATGATATGCTTTTGTGTAGTCAAGGCATCGTTTAAGTGCAACAGCAATTGTTTTTGTTTCTTCTGGGTATCTTGGCAATGCTTGTTGGATTATGTCAATATTTGTTGGAACATTTATTATTGCTCCCTTTAACATGTATTGGGGACGTTTATGGCTTTGGCATCGTATCTGACCAAATGCAAGTCGCAGAGACACCAGTCTCTCTTCAAGTTCAGAAAGCATTGCCACAGCTGGAAGCATTGGAATCAGTTCAATTCGCTGAGGGCATGTCAATCTTGGCAATTTGACATTCAACAAGCTTGTTGAACATGGTCGAAAAATTGCATTGGATTTTGGCATTGTTTTTGTTGATGTCAATGTAGACACCAAATTTGTGTCTTACGACCCCCTGTGCCCGCATCTCATTTCGAAACCTAACCTCATCACCTAAACCTTACACAATTATTTATTAATTACCTTATAATTAATAAATCCACATCACCATACCTGCCACCTCATTTCGCCACCTCATCATGACCTAGTCTTAACCCTAAATTAATCTAATTAAGACCTATAACTTGGTCCACATCCACACCCATGACTAATTACTCCTCACCCACACCTAAAACAAACCTCATAATGAATTGACCAAGCCCGTAACTAATCCCTCGGGAGAAAAAGAGGAAAAGCTGGCTATTTTACTAAAAATAGCCCGCTTTGACCTGACCGATACCGGTTCCTACTCGACCGCCATCGGTTACGTAACCGCCATCGGTTCCCTGTAAATGACCACTCCCAACCAAAAACAAGTGGTTGGATTTTAGTGGATCCGAAGGAGAAACCATTGGAAGAATCCGGAATTTACTTGGCTAAACAGAGACAAGTGAAAGAAAGAAGAAGAGTTTGCAGAGAAGGACATCAAGCCCAAAAACTGCAACTGAGTAACCAGAGCCTTGTGACACTCATCCGAGTATCAAGAGAAGAGATAGCTCATCTTGGATTGTCAGATCATCCTACTTGAGCCCTGTCTTCGTCATCACAGTCCCAGAACCTACATTTTCCATTAGGAACTAGTAAGTAAGTCTTATACGTTCTTTTAATAACATTTCTTGAACTTCTGAATCACAGCCATCATAAGTCTATTCCTAGATCTACTACCCAGCAACACACTACATCTAACTGTCATTCCTCCACCCTTACATTACCCCAAGAACACCCCCTGTATTCTCTAAGTCCTTCTCATCACCCCATTACCTAATCCCACCCATTTATCAGGCTTATAAAAACAACACACCCACCGTACAACCAACCTTCACCAAGAGCCCCTAAAACATTGCCCCTACCGATATCGGTTACCACCAACCTGTACCAGTTACAGTGACCGGCATCGGTCACCATGATTCTAAACCAAGACTAGCCCTTTCTCTATTGTTCTAACAAGGTAAACAAATTGTAATTGGACAATAGCTTACTTGTTAGAATTTGTGTTAATTCAAATTAGCAAGGGAATCGACCACCTTCGAAAGGAAGTTTTATATTTCCTGGGCCCAAGGCAGTTCCCTCATTTATTGTCTAATTAAAATCTGGTGGTCTTGTATTCTTACTTGCAGGTAGTCCTTCACAGAAAAAAAGGAGTTCTTCGCAGTCGATCTGATCTTTCTCTACGGTACGCGCACACCCTCTCGACATTCAATAGGTATTCCTCCTAGCCCTAACCCTTATCTATTTCTTAAAGGAATGAAAGGATTGAAGCAACTCTATTCCCAAATGTTTTGCATGGAATGTTTCAACTTTTGGGAATAGAGTTGCTTCTATCCTTTCATTCCTTTAAGAAATAGATAAGGGTTAGGGCTAGGACGAATACCTGTTGAATGTCGAGAGGGTGTGCGCGTACCGTAGAGAAAGATCAGATCGACTGCGAAGAACTCCTTTTTGTCTGGGAAGGACTACCTACAAGTAAGAATACAAGACCACTAGATTTTAATTAGACAATAAATGAGGGAACTGCCTTGGGCCCAGGAAATATAAAAATTCCTTTCGAAGGTGGTCAGTTCCCCTGCTAATATGAATTAACACAAATTCTAACAAATAAGCTATTGTCCAATTACAATTTGTTTACCTTGTTAGAACAATAGAGAAAGGGCTGGTCTTGGTTTAGAATCACGGTGACCGATGTCGGTCACTGTAACCGGTACCGGTTGGTGGTAACCGATATCGGTAGGGGCAATGTTTTAGGGGCTCTTGGTGAAGGTTGGTTGTACGGTGGGTGTGTTGTTTTTATAAGCCTGATAAATGGGTGGGATTAGGTAATGGGGTGATGAGAAGGACTTAGAGAATACAGGGGGTGTTCTTGGGGTAATGTAAGGGTGGAGGAATGACAGTTAGATGTAGTGTGTTGCTGGGTAGTAGATCTAGGAATAGACTTATGATGGCTGTGATTCAGAAGTTCAAGAAATGTTACTAAAAGAATGTATAAGACTTACTTACTAGTTCCTGATGGAAAATGTAGGTTCTGGGACTGTGATGATGAAGACAGGTCTCAAGTAGGATGATATGACAATCCAAGATGAGCTATCTCTTCTCCTGATACTCGGATGAGTGTCACAAGGCTCTGGTTACTCAGTTGCAGTTTTTGGGCTTGATGTCCTTCTCTGCAAACTCTTCTTCTCTCTTTCACTTGTCTCTGTTCAGCCAAGTAAATTCCGGATTCTTCCAATGATTTCTCCTTCGGATCCACTAAAATCTAACCGCTTGTTTTTG